>SJYA01000795.1:3929816-4118859 GCA_006410615.1 Neotragus moschatus | reverse complement strand
CAACCTAGATAGCATATTCAAAAGCAGAGACATTACTTTGCCGACTAAGGTCCGTCTAGTCAAGTCTATGGTTTTTCCAGTAGTCTTGTATAGATGTGAGAGTTGGACTGTGAAGAAGGCTGAGCACCGAAGAATTGATGCTTTTGAACTGTGGTGTTGGAAAAGACTCTTGAGAGTCCCTTGAACTGTAAGGAGATCCAACCAGCCCATTCTGAAGGAGATCGGCCCTGGGATTTCTTTGGAAGGAATGATGCTAAAGCTGAAGCTCCAGTACTCTGGCCACCTCATGCAGAGTTAACTCATTGGAAAAGACTCAGATGCTGGGAGGGATTGGGGGCAGGAGGAGAAGGGGATGACAGAGGATGAGATGGCTGGATGGTATCACTGACTCGATGGGCGTGAGTCTGAGTGAACTCTGGGAGTTGGTGATGGACAGGGAGGCCTGGCGTGCTGCCATACATGGGCTTGCAAAGAGTCAGACACGACTGAGCGACTGAACGGAACTGAACTGAACTGATACCCCAACTACAGTGGATATTCTTGTGGTCCCATCTACTCTCCTTCAGCTCTCACCATTCCTGATACTGGTCAGTGGTGTCTAGTCTAAGCTTCTGCTGCTTTCCTTGTGAGGCTTTCATCTTAGCAGGTCTGAATTGCCTTCAGGGGCAGACTTCAGACTGTGAGAGATGGTACTCAGGGTATAAATAACCCAGCATCTTGCCTCCCACCCCCAACAAGGAGATAACTCTGTGGTATTCCCTACATTATCTCCTACATTTCCTTGTTGGGACCATATTCCAGTTGCCACTCAGCTATAATGCACACTTTGTGGTTTTCTGTCTCATCACATCCCCATCCTCTTAAAACGGTTTCCTAGATTTAACACTCAAATTAACCACTTGCATTCAACTCGTTTCTAGACAATACCATGTTTCATTTTGCAGATGCTTACGTCAGCTGTTTTTGAGAATCAGTAAATCAATAGTGTGGTGTCTCTGTATTGCCATCAGTTAGAATGTTCGGCTTTAATCCCTGATGCTGGGAAAGATTGAAAGGCAGTTGGAGAAGGGAGCAACAGAGGTTAAGATGGTTGGATGGCATCACCAACTCAATGGACATGAGTTTGAGCAAGCTCCAGGAGTTAGTGGACAGGGAAGCTTGGCTTGCTACAGTCTATGGAGTCACAAAGAGTTAGACACGACTGAGTGATTGAACTGAACTGAAATCAGTAGTAGTGGCTGACCTCTGATATAGTGAATTATACTTTGCTAAGTAGCAGATGTCAAATAACATTTTTTCCTCAAACAACTTTTAATTGAATTAAAGCCAACCAAATTTGCCAATCATAAAATAATTTTTTTTTGGAGTACTAGAACACTGTAAAACTAATCACCAATGCATTTTATCCAGCTGAAGCAAACTTCCAGAAAATATGGTGAGTCCATCTCTCTCCTCTACTCTCGTTCTTTTTTAAGGGTTCAATTGCACTCTTTCAGATATGCTACTAATACCAGAAGGACATTATGCCACTCTGTAGTTGGGGTTGAAAATTTCCATTCAAAATTACCTGCACCCAATTCAAGTTACCTGCACCTGGAAGGTGCAATGACCTGGCAGCTGCCCCAGAAATGGCATCGCACTTTCACCTCTGCTCTAATATGTTCCTACTTATTTATGCAAACTTACTGCCCGGTGGATATGCCAATGTGACTGGGCAGGAGTTTTGTCTTTCCTAAAAACTCTAACAACTGCCTATCACCCCTAAACAAGCATGGGATCTTAGTAAGCTTGGTAACAACTGTGAGCTTGCTAGGATAACACATCTTCAAGTCATTTGACATAAGCACAAAATAAAGATTAAGTAAAAACATCAGCCTTACTCTACACTGCAGTGTCAGCCCAAGTTCTGCTCTCCATCCACTTTCTATCAAATTGCTGCCACCACAGCCTTCCTAATTAGAGATTTTGGGGCTGCTTCAGCTCTAGAAACAAACAGAGTGAGTGGCATGAGTATGTCCTACCTTGATTTCATGCCCTTTCCAAGGTCTCTGTGCTTTCAACTGCCTCTTCCCCTTCACTTGACTGCCTTACTCTGTGCCTTTATGGCAGCCACATTTCCCATGCCTTACCTTGTCACTAGACAATTGTCAGAGTGAAAAACCAGCCCCATAGGATTCAGGCCAGAGAAAATAATGTGATCCTTTACATTTTCAGCAGAAGCAGGTGATAGCATATCTTTGTCCTTCAGATACATAAGGCAGTACAGCCCTCGCCTCTCAGCTCACCTTCTCCAGGACCCATGAAAATGAGTAAGTTGAGTGGAGATCACAATTTTGAGGGTAAACTGCCAAACATCCGTCAACACCTACTGATGTCTGTGTTATTGCCCTGAAGTATTTCTTCAGGTTTTGAAGAGTGATGTGAGAGGGCCCTCCTGCATTGACTCTGGATGCTGAGCTGTTGGAAGGGACACTTCTCAATATGCCAAAGTATTTCATTCCCTGCAGCTAAGGCTTAGCAGATCTCTTCTGATGAAAACCACTAAGCAAAGGCTTGAAAACTCACCCAAAGCTATCGAAACAAAGGACAGGTGCTAACTGAAGCAGGAGAACCTGTCTTTCTAGCAAAATTCTTAAGTTAAAAAAAAAGAAATCCTCACAATGTGATTACAGAAATTTTACTAGCTGCTACTGAAGAAATTATATATGTAGTACATATTAAATGTGTCTATATTCTTTTATTTAAATAAATGGTTGCCCACAATACAGGGATTACCCCATGTTTTGAAAGTTCACTTTACACCACTTCGCTTTTAAGAAAGACCTACATTAGTATAACTGTTCCTTGGTATTGGAAGAGGATTGATTCCAAGACCCCTAAGGATATCGAAACCCATGGATGCTCAAGACCCTTAAGTAAAGTGATGTATTATTAGCTTATATTCTATGCACAACTTCATACACTGTTTAAGTCATCTCTAGATAAATTCTAATACCTAATGAAAAAGAAATGCTACATAAATAGTTATAAATACAATGTAAATGCTATGTACATAGCTGCTGGTATGCATCAAATTCACATTTTGCTTTTGAAATTTTCTGGATTATTTAAAGAAATATTTTTGAGCATAGTTGAATATGTGGATATACACCTGCAGATACGAAGGGCAGACTGTACCTGTTTTTGCTAATGAAAAGAATCCAGAGAGGATTTTTCACTTTTGTGGAAAAAACAAAAGGCACAGTAGCCTTGAGCACTAATTTTGCAGCCAGCCACTTCAGAAGCAGAGCTCACCTGGAGCGGCAAGAGTGGCATCGCCAGGCTCCTTTCCCGGGAACTGCACTCAGCATCTTNAGAAATATTTTTGAGCATAGTTGAATATGTGGATGTACACCTGCAGATACGAAGGGCAGACTGTACCTGTTTTTGCTAATGAAAAGAATCCAGAGAGGAGTTTTCACGTTTGTGGAAAAAACAAAAGGCACAGTAGCCTTGAGCACTAATTTTGCAGCCAGCCACTTCAGACGCAGAGCTCACCTGGAGCGGCAAGAGTGGCATCGCCAGGCTCCTTTCCCGGGAACTGCACTCAGCATCTTAGCATCAAGACCGATGGCTCTGAACTGTGTCTGTAAGCATCTATCAGTGCTTTATCTCCATTTATTTTCTGTACAGTTAGCAAGATGTGCCCTTGGGTAATTGCTTCTTCAGTTTACAAAAGGCTTCATAGAAATGCTGTCTCTTTGGCTAGCAAGGGAAACCTGCACACAGTTACCTACACCACTGAATCACTNTTAGCATCAAGACCCATGGCTCTGAACTGTGTCTGTAAGCATCTATCAGTGCTTTATCTCCATTTATTTTCTGTACAGTTAGCAAGATGTGCCCTTGGGTAATTGCTTCTTCAGTTTACAAAAGGCTTCATAGAAATGCTGTCTCTTTGGCTAGCAAGGGAAACCTGCACACAGTTACCTACACCACTGAATCACTTAATGTTAAGTCTTGGAGTTGTTCCATATCTCCCTTTATTAAAAAAGAATCATTGGTTTATATAATGTATTTATAAACATTATCATTACTGTTATATAAAAAGTTACATCATGTACTGGATTTGATCTCTGCAAGAAAAATTATTATTCTTGCAGTTAAGTGGAGTGCATCGTCAAGTCAGCCTGATAATGTTCAAGAAGACATGCTTTCTGAAACACCAAAACATTCAAATATGAGAATTTTAGTGGTTAAACTATAATGTAAATACTAATGAATTACAGTGACTCTTGCAAAGAGATGTTCAGGACTCAAATTGCCATGGCCATGAATACCACGGTTTACAAAACATTTAGAATTGGTCATTAGCAAGAAATCACAAGTGAGATAACATAATTAAATAGATTTCTCTGTAGTTTATTAATAAAGTCTTTGTGTTTGCTTAACGTGACTAAGGAGTTTGCATTAGAGATGGGTATTATTTACTTGAGAAGACAAATATAAACTACCATGTTGAACTTGGATAGCTTTTCCTCCCTGACAATTTTTTTTATTCACAGTCTAGCTTGCTGTAGGAAAACAAGAATTATTAGAAGTGGAGAGTGTGTCACTTGAACAGTTTTACCATAATTACCTCATAGGTAAATTGATATCTTATTGTGGAGCAACTTGCCAAAGATAACTTCTAATCGTATATGTGAATATATATTTTTCCTAATATAGCCTCAGCTGCTACAAGCCAAAGCGATGTGTGTTCTTGTCCTCTGTGGATTTGGCCCAGCATCAAATACTAGATCTTGCATCTCACAGACACAGAGAAAAAATAGAGGCTGAGTTGAACCATGCTAAATTAGACACTAAAAATCATTTTTTATTTATGTCTTACTCCCTGCTTCCAGGTAACAACAACAAAAGAAATATTCGAAGAAGTTTTTCTTGCTTTGAGGTCACAATCCATGATACTGCTGGGAACTGAGTGAAACATGGTGTAAAAATAGAAAACTGTCTAATAGTGATTGCCAAATAGAAGTGCCACTTTTTACATGATTTCTAGGTCTGATTCATTGCTTTTGGAAAGCTGGCAACCTTATTTAAAAGTCTGATTTTTCCAGCTCCACAGAAACTTCTTGGGAAATAGGCAACTACAGTTTCTGAGATAAGTTTGGCACTAGTAGTAGGAATGAGTGAACTTACTGGAGCTAGGGACCAGGAATGAAAGCCCCAGGGATGGTGGCTGAGGCTTCAAAGGGGCAAAGACTATACGGAAAGCATCTTTTTGTCTCCTAGATAGAAAAGGATACTTTGTGGGAAGTATAACTGAGACTATAAGAACAGATAACAAGTTATGTTTGGTCCTGATTCCCTCACTTTCTTGCTGTCTGATCTTGGGAAAATTATTTAGCTGTTTGTTTCTTTAAGTGTGAGTGAGGGATAATGATAACATCTACTTAGTAATTTAATTGTGAGGATTAAATGGGATAATCCATGTAAACCATCCAGCCAATCTAGTGTATAGTAGGTGCTCATTAATGTTATATACTGTTATTAACAATTCTATAAATTGCATCCTATAAAGAGGAGTGGGTGAATTGTTCTTTTGAGTATATTCTCAGCTAGACTATAACAGCATCTTTTTCTAACCAGCATTCCAAGTATAAATAGAGAATATAGTCGCTCAAACACAAGCCTTAGGGCAGAAAGAGATGAATGATGGCCTTTCTGAAGAGAAATTGGATCCTCCCCCTGCTGATACCACTGAAGCCCAATAAATAATGCCAAGAGGGTCTCCAATGCCACCAATGAAAACAAGAGGTATATAATGATAGGTTTGAGATGAGTAATTTTAAAGCATGACAAAAAAGAGTCATTAGGACCTCTACAATGAATCTGGAGGCTTCCCAGGGCACTATGCTGACCTTTTCTGGGAGATCTAGTTCTTAAGAGCGAACACCAACATCTGTTCTACCCTTGTAGAATGACAGCAAGCAATCACATAAAAGTGATAAAGAGAAGTTGAAGCTACAACGAGTTAAAGCATTTCCTCCTCTATTCATGTTAATATGTTTTTGCAGACTGAAGTGCCTGCTGATATGTGGATAGGAAGGAACGTGCTTTAGGGAAGGGATTGGCTTGACTCCTCTGGATCTCAAGAGGGGCTTGTAACCTCTGGATGGTGTGATGCCCAGAAGAGAGACCTATGAGAGTGCTTCATGAAAATAGAGGTTTCAAGGCCCCCAAATTGGGGGTCATTTATTACTGATGGAACCTGTGAATTAGAGCTGGGTGGTGATAAGCATAAGCTGAGATGTGGAAGTAGGAGGAGTGTTAACATCAGAGACCTCTGGCAATGAGAACAGGTAAGAGCTGAGGCCATGCATACTGAAACTCTCAAATCCGCTTGGGGAAAGGCAGATCCTCAAAGAAGGGTGCCAAATTGGGCAGAGAGAGACTGTCCAAGTAAGCGCCACTCCCCCCTAAAGTCTGGTTACTATGCAGGAGGATTAGAGGATAGATGGACATTCCTTCTCCCTGGAGACTCTGCTAGAATTTGCCCCTGGTACTGAGCACTTATTCATTCAGACATTTCCCACTTGGTGAATGAATGACAAGTATTACACCCTCTCAGCTTTGCCTGGGCTGATATCTGGCATGTATCATTTCCCTCTTTCCTCAATTTTCCATTGTCAAATCATCCATTAAATTGGATTGAACCCGCCTAAGCCAGCCTGTCATGGAGCGCTCAGGGGAGATTATTCTGAAAGGAACAAGACCTTGGCTGTCAGGCAGGTTAGCACAAGCTCTCACCACTCAGCTTCTCACCTCGCAGAAGCCCTGTGACATCCTGGGGGGCTCAGGCTACCTAGCATGCTCCCCCCTCTCAGCACCCTCTCTTCTGGTGTGGAAACTGTAATTACCCTGTTCTAGCCTCAAGACATTTTTTTATTTTTCAAGGAGAGGACAGAGGATGAGGTAGAAAACTGGACATGTGAGCTGTCCTATGATATTTTATATTCAAGTCTCACTGTGTAACCTTCTGAGATAATTTCCCCAACAAGTGTTAGATAATTTGGGGAAGAATCTTAACTGTGAAACCTTAACTGATGTTTCCGTCAAAAACCATTTGTTTAAACATTAGACAAGGAAAGGGCCATGAAAGCAAGCTGAATTAGCTCCTTGTTCTTTAGAGAGAACTGAAACACATTTTTCTTGTACTGATCACTTCCAGGGAAAGGTGTCTCCTCACCCAAGGTGTAATGGCAGCACCATTGTCAGGATGGATGAAAAGCATGCTGACTTCAGGTGAAATGGGCAGCTGGCAGCTTTCAGGCTGTGTCCTGGGTGACACTTCATGTGGGTGACAGGGCTGCTGTGCTTCAAACAGGAGCCTGTAATCATCAGAAACTGACTATTGGAGAGGGCTGGAAGGAAACCTCAGGGGAGAAAGTCTCAAACTAAGTATTATGTTCCCCAGTGTCCTATGCCTGATCCAGGTCTAGAAAAACCTTATTTTTGAATTCATCTACAGTCAATTCTTTTATTTATTTATTTTTATATAAACATATTTTCATTGTAGTTCCACAAGGCTGAAGAGGTGATGGTTAGCTTCTCTTGTTTCAAGTCTAAATTCAAGACTAATAGGAGGAGGCACAATTGTCCTATACTTTCTTACATTTGCTTTACTTTTCTAAAAGGAGTTTCTGTAATTTCCTCTGCAAATGAAATCTCAATATTGTTGTTATTCAGTCACTAAGTCGTTGTTGTTCAGTTGCTAATGCCATCTTCCTCCAACTCTTTGCAACCCCATGGACTGCAGCATGCCAGGCCTCCCTGTCCCTCACTACCTCCCAGAGTTTGCCCAAGCTCATGTCTGTGGAAGCAGTGACACCATTCAAATGTGTGTTGGATTGTATTTGCTTTAGTCTGTTCTCTTTTCCCCTCTCTTTGTTGCCTTGCTTAAGAATGTTACTAACTCTTATTGGGTTTTGACAGGTCTCTTAACTAGTTTCTCTACCAATGGTCCTGCCCCTTCAAACTACCTTTTATAATGTTGAAAATGCCATCCAAAACAAAGCTGATTATGTCACTTTTCTTCTTAAAATCCTTCAGTATCTCCCATTGTTTATTGTTCACTATATACTGTCCTTTTAAATGAAATCCCATATGCCAGTCAAGCTAGCTCAGGGATTCTATGAAAAGTCACTATGAGTTGTTCTATTGTACCTTGTGAATCCTTGTTCAGTATCTCCTTGCACCTGTCTTTTTGTATTTTCTGAAAACTCAGCTTCTTGCTTGACCCTCACACTGACTTGATACTTGGGTTGACAGCTTACTTTCAGATACATTAATCTGGCTTCATTGTTGGCCTTTTCTTGGACATAATTTCATATATTCCAACTGGCTTCATGTACTACAAAGTTATATTAATTTGCAGTGCAAAATTGCATTCATCCATCCATCCATTTATTCACTTAAAAATAGTGTCATGCACTGTATTAATTGTTGAGAACAGGACAGTGAATGAGTTACCTTGCTTAAAATTGAATTACTTACACTACAGTAGAGAATAGCAACAGTTAGAACCAGACATGGAACAATGGGCTGGTTACAAACTGGGAAAGGAGTACATCAAGGCTGTATACTGTCACCCTGATTATTTAACTTATATGGAGAGCAAATCATGTGTGAAATGCCAGGCTGGATGAAGCACAAGCTGGAATCAAGATTGCCAGGAGAAATACCAATAACCTCAGATATGCAGATGACAACATTCTTATGGCAGAAAGTGAAGAACTAGAGTCTCTTGATGAAAGTAAAACAAGTGAGTGAAAAAGCTGGCTTAAAACTCAACATTCAAGAAATGAAGATCATGGCATCTGGTCCTATCACTTCATGACAAATAGATGGGGAAACAATGGAAACAGTGACAGACTTTATTTTCTTGGGCTCCAAAATCTTTGCAGATGGTAACTGCAGCCATGAAATTAAAAGACTTGCTCCTTGGAAGAATCAGTTCAGTTCAGTAGCTCAGTTGTGTCCTACTCTTTGTAACCCCATGGACTGCACCACACCAGGCTTTATTGTCCATCACCAACTCCTGGAGTTTGCTCAAACTCATATCCATCAAGTTGATGATGTTACCCAACCATCTCATCCTCTGTCATCCCCTTCTCCTCCTGCCTTCAATCTTTCCCACCATCAGGGTCTTTTCCAGTGAATCAGTTCTTTGCATCCAGTGGCCAAAGTGCTGGAGTCTCAACTTCAGCATCAGTCCTTCCAATGAATATTCAGGACTGATTTCCTTTAGGATTGACTGGTTGGATCTCCTTGCAGTCCAAGGGACTCTCAAGAGTCTTCTCCAATATCATGATTCAAAAGCATCAATTTTTTGGCACTCAGCTTTTTTATTGTCCAACTCTCACATCCATACATGACTCCTGGAAAAACCAAAGCTTTGACTAGATGAACATTTGTTGACAAAGTAATGTCTCTGCTTTTTACTGTGCTGTCTAGGTTGGTCATAGCTTTTCTTCCAAAGAGTAAGCATCTTTTAATTTCATGGCTGCAGTCATTATCTGCAGTGTTGGAGCCCCCAAAAATAAAGTCTGTCACTATTTTCATTTTTTCCCTATCTATTTGCCATGAAGTGAAGGGTCCTTAAAAAAAAAGCTATGACAAAACTAGACAGCATATTAAAAAGCAGAGGCATTGCTTTGCTGACAATGATCCATCGAATTAAAGCTATGGTTTTTCCAGGCATCATGTATGGATGTGAGAGTTGGATTATAAAGAAAGCTTAGTGCAGAAGAATTGATGCTTTTGAATTGTGGTGTTGAAAAAGACTCTTGTGAGTTCCTAGGAATGCAAGGAGATCCAACCAGTCAAACCTAAAGGAAATCAGTCCTGAATATTCATTGGAAAGATCAATGCTAAAGCTGAAACTCCAAAACTTTGGCCATGTGATGGAAAGAACTGATTCACTGGAAAAGACTCTGATGCTGTGAAAGACTGAAGGCAGGAGGAGAAAGGGATGACATCACCAACTTGATGGACATGAGTTTGAGCAAGCTCTGGGAGGTAGTGAGGGACAGGGAAGCCTGGTGTGCTACAGTCCACGGGGCTGCAAAGAGTCACACATGACTGAGAGGCAGAACTGAACTTAGAGAATATAGATAAATCTTATAGAATCAAAGGATAGCTTCACAGGAAGAAATGTCCAAACTGACAACTGGAGGATAAGCAGAAGGTAGAGTGAAAAAAGAGGGAAGAATATATTATGTCAATGCCCAACAAGAGAAATTTCCAAAGGCAGAAATGAGATTGAGGAAAGTAAATGACAAGAGATGAGGCTGGACAGCTAAGCATCAGTGACATCATGATGGGCTTTATATACCAGGAAGGCATAAGATTTCATCTTGAGGACAGAAAGAGGACTCATTGAGGCTATTAAGCAAGGGAGATGTTAACTGATTCAAACCTACAGTATAATGATTTTAGTTTTGTATATAGATGAATTTGAAGTGGTAAGTCTGGAGCCAAAGACAGCAGATAAGTATAACCGTTGTGAAAAGTGCTGACAGTTAACATGGGTTAGTACGGCTGAGTAATGCTCCATTGCGTACATAAACTACAACTTGCCTATCCATTCATCTGTCAATGGACATTTAGGTGGCTTCCATATTTTGCCTATTGTGAATAGTGCTGCTATGAACTTTGGGGTTCATTTTTAAATTATAGCTTTTTTCCGGATGTATATTCAGGAGTGGAGGTGGATCATATGGTAACTTTATTTTTCATTCTTAAAGGAAACTTCATACTGTTCTCTGTAGTGGCTATACCCATTTAATCTGCAAAACTTTCCTTTTATCTTCCTTTTCGTTGGACAGCTTTTACTTAGCCTTCAAAATTTCATTCATGCTTGACTTTCTTAGGAAAACTTTCTTGCTGGTCTTCCTTTGAGAACAACACCCACCCCTACAGGTCACCCTTGCCACACCCCACTTGATGTTAAGTCTAGAAAGTTTTAGCAAAGATGCTCCCACATGAATATGAAGTGGACTTCTTCATCTTATTACGCTGGTAAGAGCTTCAGATAACTAAAACAAAAATTTTCCTATTGAAGGCATGACCACATGTATTACTGATAAGAAGTGTATGTTAAAGTTCGATGTCGCCTCGGCGTTAGCTAGTTCACCTTTCTTAGTTTATAAGTGAGGAAACTCAGGGAGGTTCAGTGACCCTTCTAAGAACATACAGAGCACAATATCAGAACTGGAATTATTTTTGTTCTCCCAGTTCACTGTCCTTTCTTCTACAACAGAGCTGTCCCCAATGCCCTTTCACCTATGAACTCTTCACTTTCCTCCCCTCCAACCACCAGTCTTTGTCAGTGATCTCATAGCTTTTCCTTTTATTACGGGTTCTGGCATTGGGCCTCAGAATAGGAAGGTTCGTGCTCTTTTTGTAACTTCAGATTGCGAGCTTTTGACAGCTGGCCCGATATGCTCAGTTACCTGAGGTTCCCTAGCACAGTAACGAGTATAGAGCAGGCTTCTGTAAAGGTTGGCTGAATAGAACCAAGAGTGTTAACCATGGCAAGTACATGCTAGTGTTGAATTCACAGGTAATATGTGTGTGACCAGTGCAAGCTCAATGATCTCTATTTAGAACTCAAGTTCTAAAGCATCGTGGTTACTTATCAAAACTCAGAGTGAAAAGATAAAACTGCTTTTTGTTATTATCATGCTAATAATCTTTACCATTAGAGTCTTTTGACATTTATGGTCTGCTCTTTCTAACATATTTTAGCATAATGCTTATCATGGTTTCAACCAAGTAAAGAGAGATTCAGGTTGAGAAAAATCTGTTAGTGGTCACTCCATAGTCTCTCCTTCTCCTGACCCCTGACAATTCCTAATCTTATTCGTATGGAATTTTCACTTCTTTCCATTTCATGTAAATGGAATCATATAATACACCATCTTTTGTGACTTGCTTCATTTTCACTTAGCATAATGTTTTTAAGGTGTGTCATTGTTTTGATATGTACTGGTACTTCATTTCTTTTTATGGTCAAGTAATAGAACTGATTTTTTAAAAATACTTTTAAGAATTAATTTGTCCGTATTTTTAAGGATTTTCATTGGTAAAACAGCATTGGCAGTTCTAGATAAATATTTAGTCCTTATTGTGCTTGTTTGCTTCCCCAGTGGCTCAGCAGTAAAGAATTCACTTGCAGGGCAGGAGACACAGATTCGATCCCTGGGTAGAGAAGATACCTTGGAGAAGTAAATGGCATAAATGGCAACCCATTCTAGTATTCTTCCCTAGGAAATGCTATGGACAGAGGACCCTGGCAGGCTACAGTCTATGGGGTCGTGAAAGAATCTGACGAGACTTAGTAACTAAACAACAAAAATGCTTCCAGAATGTGCTGGTTAAGTATTTAAAACTGGATTTTTAAATGCTAGAATGCAACAGGGCATTTGAAAGAGTGACTTGGAGCTTCTCAGGAAAAAAAAGTACACTTTTGGTAATTTTCTCTATCTCTTACAAGTCTTTCTTGATGTATTTTCCCCTTTTTAAACAGGAAAAGTAGGTAAGAGAACAAATCTAATGACTAACTAATCCCAGTATGCCCCTTCAGGGCCCTATGTATGTAATAGACCATCTTGTCACAGTAAAGTGGCTCCTTTAGAACATCCTGCAAAAGCATTAAGCCCTTTTATTGGCTTACACAGATCCAGACTGTGTGAAAAGCTCAGCTTGAGAGTAGTTCTTCTCTGCTCATATCCCATCTTCCTCTCTTGGTGGCAGAAAATGTGTTCATGACATTGGTTAAAACATCTGATATTCTATGGGAAATTTCCTTCTTATTGGTAGAGGGAATCTACCAATCTTCTTATCATCAGGATTGTCTCTGGTGATTGTCACTGCATTTTTCTGTTCCAGCATTAGGGCAATAGGAAGTTCTGTCCATATTTGACAAACACCAGTCAGGAATGCTCCAGGTGTGTGTACTGACCCTGTGTTGTCCTCTGTCACCAAGACAGTGCCCCTCTCAGCTGGTCTCAGGAGAAAGGGATGTCACAATAGCACTAGGGACCCCATGCCATGACTTGTGATTCCTTTCTCATTGTATCATCAGGCCACTCAAGATGGCTGCTCTCTGTACATCCCCTGCCTGACCAGTGCCTGCTTCACCCACACTCTACACACGATTGACATTCCTACATATTTGTTCAGGCCCCAGTTAGTGGTTGTTCTTATCAAAAAGCGTGGTGAGGAATGTACCCCTCTGCTTATTTCCCTAGTAACTCCCGCTATAAACTGGCAATCTCCCCACATCAAGAGTGAAGACTGCTATTACATTCTGCCCCCCACTGCTGCACACAGTAGGGTTTTGTCCCTCCAGAACCTTGTTTCAGATGTGTGAGCCCCCACATTCATTAAACCACTGACGTCTTTCTTGCTGACTCTGGGCTCTTTCTTGAGTCCTAAAACTGGGCAAGTATAGGCCTTGTAACCCTGCAGAGTTTCAGCCTAACACTCATCCGTTTTTTTCTCAGTGACTTTATCAGCACCCAGAGCTCCATACATTCAACTAATCTGAAACAGTAATAGCTAATATTTATTATTGAGTGACAACTTATCATGTTTGACCTCTATGAAATATTTTTAAATATTTATGGAGAAATAATTTACATATCACAAAATTTACCCTTTAAAGTACAGAAGGCAATGGATTTTTACTTAGTATATTCACAGAGTTATAGAGCCATCACCATCATGTAATTTCTGAATATTTTCATTATCCCCCAAAGAAACCCTGCATCTATTAGTAGTCACTCCATAGTCTCTCCTTCTCCTGACCCCTGACAATTCCTAATCTTATTCGTATGGATTTTCCAATTCTTTCCATTTCATGTAAATGGAATCATATAATACACCATCTTTTATGACTTGCTTCATTCACTTTGCATAATGTTTTTAAGGTGTTTCATTGTTTTGATATGTACTGGTACTTCCTTCCTTTTTATGGTCAAGTAATAATCCATTGTATGGTTTACCATATTTTGTTTATCTGTTCATTAACTGGTGAACATGTGAGTTGTTTCTACTTTTTGACTGCTATGAATAATGCCTCTATAAACATTCATATACAGGTTTTTGTACGTGAACATAGGTTTCTTATTTACTTGGACATCTCTATATATCTATATCTATCTATAAGGCCTTCAAAACACTCTTCTACAGTATCTTAAGTTGAGTAAACAGACTTGTCAAAGTAAAACAACTAACTCAGGGTCAAAGGGCAAACCAATGCTTTTGGATAATCATCCTCACAGTCAGGAAACTTCAGTCATCTTTGACTGCTCCCTTTCTTTGGCACTCTATAACAAGTAAGCCTCCACTTCCTTTGGCTAACTGATTTCCATTTTTAAGGCGTTATATAATGTGGTGGATAGTACTAATTGATTACCAAGTATGCATTTTCTCCTTCTTCCTGTGACTTGATTATTGGTTTCAAGGTATATAGCTGAAAACTTTATTCCTTAATTTCATTTCCATAAATGAGTGGTCATATGTAACACTCCTGGTCAATTAGAAATAAATATAATGTTGTTAGGTGGATCTTGGAGTAAAAATGAGGTTTTTAAAACATGAACCTTTTGGTTGGGATGAGCCATTTTGTCCTCCCCATGCCCTCACTTTCCTGTAATATAACTAATAGCTACAGCTAGATGTTCAAGCTGGTTTTAGAAAAGGCAGAGGAACCAGAGATCAAATTGCCAACATCTGCTGGATCATCAAAAAAGCAAGAGAGTTCCAGAAAAATATCTATTTCTGCTTTATTGACTATGCCAAACCGTTTGACTGTGTGGATCCCAATAAACTGTGGAAAATTTTGAAAGAGATGGGAATACCAGACCACCTGACCTGCCTCTTGAGAAACCTGTATGCAGGTCAGGAAGCAACAGTTAGAACTGGACATGGAACAATAGACTGGTTCCAAATAGGAAAAGGAGTACGTCAAGGCTATATATTGTCACCTTGCTTATTTAACTTATATGCTGAGTACATCATGAGAAATGCTGGGCTGGAGGAAGCACAAGCTGGAATCAAGACTGCTGGGAGAAATATCAATAACCTCAGATATGCAGATGACACTACCCTTATGGCAAAAAGTGAAGAAGAACGAGAGTCTCTTGATGAAAGTGAAAGAGGAGAGTGAAAAAGTTGGCTTAAAGCTCAACATTCAGAAAACAAAGATCATGACATCTGGTCCCATCACTTCATGGCAAATAGATGGGGAAACAGTGGAAACAGTGGCTGATTTTATTTTTCTGGGCTCCAAAATCTCTCCAGACAGTGATTGCACCCATGAAATTAAAGATGCTTACTCCTTGGAAGGAAAGTTATGACCAACCTAGGCAGCATATTAAAAAGCAGAGACATTACTTTGTCAACAAAGGTCTGTCTAGTCAAGGCTATGATTTTTCCAGTGGTCATGTATGGATGTGACAGTTGGACTATAAAGAAAGCTGAGAGCAGAAGAATTGATGCTTTTGAACTGTGGTGTTGGAGAAGACTCTTGAGAGTCTCTTGGATTGCAAGGAGATCCAACCAGTCCATCCTAAAGGAGATCAGTCCTGGGTGCTCATTGGAAGGACTGATGTTGAAACTGAAACTCCAATACTTTGGCCACCTGTAGTGAAGAGCTGACTCATTTGAAAAGACCCTGATGCTGGGAAAGATTGAGGGCAAGAGGAGAAGGGGACGACAGAGGATGAGATGGTTGGATGGCATCACCGACTCAATGGAAATGAGTTTTAGTNAAACTCCAATACTTTGGCCACCTGTAGTGAAGAGCTGACTCATTGGAAAAGACCCTGATGCTGGGAAAGATTGAGGGCAGGAGGAGAAGGGGACGACAGAGGATGAGATGGTTGGATGGCATCACTGACTCAGTGGACATGGGTTTGGGTGGACTCCAGGAGTTGGTGATGGACAGGGAGGCCTGGTGTGCTGCAGTTCATGCAATTGCAGAGTCAGACATGACTGAGTGACTGAACTGAACTGATAGTCACCATCTTTTCACTCTGAAGAAAAGGCCAGGATAATTGCAGATATTGTGACCCTTCATTCTTGAACTACTCAAACAATTCCAGAAACTGTCTACTTGCAAACATCTCTACCACATACAAGGGCCTTGTGCTTCAAAGGCACCAAAAGAAACTTGAGCCTTATTAGATGCCATGTGCACATGGTTAATTGCTCAGAAATGTCCGAGTCTTTGCGATGTTTTGGACTGTAGCCCACCAGGCTCTTCTGTCCATGGGATTTTCCAGGCAAGAATAATGGATTGGGTTGCCATTTGTTTCTCCAGGGGATCCTCCTGACCCAGGGATCAAACTTGAATCTCCTGTGTCTCTTACATTGCAGGTTGATTCTTTAGCTGCTGAGCCATTGGGGAAGCAAAATTAATAAGAGTTTGCCATATTGCTTTGTAGTAAAGAGATGCCATTTTGCTTTTCTATGTCACTGAATGCAAATTTCTAATTTTAATGAGCCTTCAGGTCAATGGAATTAACCTTACGTTTCCATTGTCAAAAATCATATTCAGACTGTAAGGTCCAACTTAGGTGACCTTTTTAAAGAGAATTTCCCCAAAACCTTATGGAAGGTGACCTCTTTCTGTATTCGTTCTAGGACTCAATTTGTTTCTCTCACTTGGAATTTGTAACATATTTGCAATATGGATATTTGTGCAGATCTCCTTTTCTGACTTTAGCCTTAGAGAATCTGGAGGAAAACTTAAGGTATTGACATTTTATCTGGGTGGTGCAAGCCTAGGACAATAAAGACGAAAAAGAAGAGAATCAAGATACGTGACATTAATTCAAATCTATTATAGTTGGCCAGAGCTTCCCTTGTGGCTCAGCTGGTAAAGAATCTGCCTGCAGTGCAAGAGACTTGGGTTCAATCTCTAGGTTCGGAAGATCCCATAGGGAAGGGAATGGCTACCCACTCCAGTATTCTGGCCTGGAGAATTCCTTGGACTGCATATTCATGGGGTCACAAAGAGTTGGACACAAGAGTGACTTTCACTTTACTTTGCTTTACATTTGTTATCCAAGCTTTCACATCTGTACCATCAACCAATCTTGAATCAAAAATATTTTTAAAAACTCCAGAAAATTCCAAAAATATCTTGAATTTACCTCACACCAGCAACTATTTGCATAGTATTTACACTGTATTTGCAGCTATTTGCATTATATTTACATTATACTAGATATAAATAATCTGGAGATAATTTAAAGTGTATGGGAGAATCTGTGTAGGTTACATGCAAATATGACAGCATTTTATGTAAGGGACTTGAAAGAAAGAAAAGAAATTGTAATCACTCAGTCGTGTCTGACTCTTTGCCACCCCATGGACTGTAGCCTGCCAGGCACCTCTGTCCATGGCATTCTCCAGGCAAGAATACTGGAGTTGGTTACCATTCTCTTTTCCAGAGGATTTCCAGATCCAGGGATCAAACCAAGGTCACCTGCATTGAAGGCAGATTTTTTTTTTTTTTTTTTTTTTTTTAGCCATCTGAGCCACTGGGGAAGCCCCAGCATCTCCATTTGTGGTGGGGTCCTGGAACCAATGCCCTTGAGACGCTTATGTTTCTCAGTTCACATGTATACTCAGTGAGTGAGACTTCACTAGATTACAAAGAAGACTCACATCTCAGTAATGTATAAGTGAAAGAAAGAAGGGGAAATTAACCTGTCTGAGTTTCTCTTATCTCCTGTGTCTTAGTGGGCAAGGTCTACCTTATGGGAAATTAATTTTTCATCTGGCTCCACAGGAGCTTCTGAGGAAGCCAAGTCCCACACTCCCACGCATGGTGCTGCATCAAAGTATAAGAGTAGAGGGGTATTTGAAGAAGGCAGGTAGTCAACTGAGAGAGAAAGGAGACAGTCAACGGAATCTGAGAAAGCGAGCAAGGACTGTGTCTAAGCCTTAAAGGTGGTTAATTAACAGTTAATTTTTAACAGAAGAAATGCCACATGCTCAGTATTTTAAAATTTAAGTAATAGAAAGAAATAACAAGAAGAAAACTCCCTCTAATCTTATTTTTCTATTAAAACAAGCCTAACTCTTTTGGATGTATTTACCATTTGAGTATATAGCTTTTTACAATATATACACATGACTTATTTACAATGGCATCCTGCTGAACCCAATTTTTAAATTTTATCTTTCACTAATTATATCATAAAATTCTTGATATTATTTAGTATTATTTTACTGTTTAAGTCTTACTAGCAACATCGTTTTATAAAAGGTGCCATATTTTTGACAAATCTTCCATTTCATGGTACATTGGTTGTTAAAATTTATTTTGAGCTATTAAAAACTACTAAAAACTGTGTGATGAACATTCTCATTGCTCCATTTATGAGAACTTCAATCATTTATTTTCTCAGTTGAAATTCTTGGATGTGGATTTGTACCATACTATGTGAATAATTTTAATTCTTTTGATACATGCTGTGAGATTATATTCCAGAAAGATTTTCTAATTTATGTTCAACTAATAATTAATTGGCTTCCTTGATGACTCAGTGGTAGACTCCACCTGCCAATGCAAGAGATATAGGTTTAATCTCTGGATTAAAGAAAATGGCAACCCACTCTAGTATTTTTGTCTGGAATATCCCATGGATAGAGGGGCTCCATGGGGTCACATAAGAGTCAGACACAACTTAGAGACTAAACAACATCAAAAACAATAATTAATTAGAGGTCCTAATTTTATGTATCAGTCCTGTATTATTCTTAGACATTCTTTTCTAATTTGTTGACGAAAACAATATAGTATTGCTATTTCAAAGTTGTGTTGCTTGATTACCATTGAAGATGAATATTTTATGTATGTTTCTAGACAGTTAGCTTTTCTCCTCTTTGTGAATTGCCTATTTGTGCCCTTCATCATGATTTTAATTCATGAAGATTGTAAGATTCTTTGAGGGGAGAGACTACATCTTATTCCTGCTGGAGTCCATCTCTATCAGTGAATGCCCAGGCTGGGACTTCTATCTTTTTGCAGAGTGAAAGAAAGACAATTCTCTATTATGTTTTTACTTAGTTACCAATAAAAGAATTAAATTAATTTTGCACATTTGCATTTAGAGAGCAATGAATGACATTTTTTCTCCACAAAAGTTTTTTTTTTTTTTTTTTTCCTGAAGAGAATTTCTTAACTTCTTTTCAACAATAACACCATTTTTAGCCTGAATGGATAAGTACAAGATTGGACAGATTCAGCTATTTTCACTTTTTTTTTTTCTTTTTTCCTCAGCAACTGTCATATTTTTCTATTCTTACAAGCTATTTTGGTATATTCAGACACAAATAGAGATTTATTATCTCATTTCATTATAGAAAATGAAAGCACTAAAATAAAACATCTCAGAACCTCATCTTGGAGAACATTCTACAAACTTGTGCTTTTCTGGGATCATAGTACACAACTAAGCCCACCAGAAAGATAATACTCAAACGTTTTTTGAGCCTAATTATTTTTAAGCTGACCTGCTTCTTCCTTTTTCAGACCATTTTATTTTCAGCAGAACTCCCGTTTTCATTAAATCTGGAAATGTGCAAATAGGATAGATGCAAAGATTGAAAAAAAAATTCTAATACAACAGATATTGCCCTTGAAAAGGTATGCATAGGTGTACATATATAGAGACATACACACATTTATACATTCCTTCTGCATGCATGCTAAGTCGCTTCAGTTGTGTCTGACTCTTCGCAATCTTATGGACTATAGCCCACCCAGGCTCCACTGGCCATGGGATTCTCCAGGCAAGAACACTGGAGTGGATTGCCATGCCCTCCTCCAGGGGATCTTCCCAAGCCAGAGACTGAGCCTGTATCTCTTACCCCTCCTGTGTTGGCAGGTAGGTTCTTTACCACTAGTGCCATCTGAGAACACCACAGTCCTTTTAGGCAGATTATTTTTCATATTCACTTTTCTCAAGGATTCCATGTTATGCAGAGGAAGTGGAAGCCACCATTTTTTAAGGAAACTATGAGGTCTCATGAACACAAATAGGTACACAGTTCTGTATAAGACTGAAATTCTGGAGTCACAATAGTTATAGCACTTTGTTTTCTAAATAAAGTTATAAATGATTAAGGAGTGGCTGCCACAGATAAACACTCAAGTAAACCCTTGTATCCCTGATAAACCTGTAAGAATCCAAGTGTTTCTAGGATTGTTTATAAAACAGTCCCACTTCTCTCAAGATGGCATCTCAGCAGAACATTGCACCGTCCCTTCCTACTCAGGCCCATCCACATGGAATCTTTGGATTAACAGTTAGTCCCACAGAGACCATGGCACTGGTTTTGGACATCATCTTTTGAGGAATCCTGTAACCCACTCCCAATCCTAGCTGGTGGGCAGGTTTTTTTCCCTCCTCCAGAAATGCTCTTGACCACGGCTCTCTAACACTTAAAGCAGAATTACTGTATATATTGTATTCTAGTTCTATCATTTTGAGGGAGAGTTTCCACTTGTATTTCTTTCTTTCTTTTTTTTTTTTTTTTAAATTGGAGTGCAGTTGCTTTGCAATGTTGTATTAGTTTCTGCTGTATAACAAAGTGAACCAGCTATTTGTATACATATGTCCCCTCTGGAACCTCCCCCCTGCCACCACTCCAGGTCACCACAGAGCCCTGAGCAGAGCTCCCTGTGCTGCAGAGGAGTTTCCCACTAGCTACCTGTTTTACATACCTGCTGCAGTGGATAGTTGTCAATCCTAATCTCCCAGTTGGTCCCACCCTTTCCTTCCCAACCACCTCTGTGCCCACATGTCCTTTACATCTGTGTCTCTATTCTGCCCCGCCAGTAGGTTAATCAGTACCATTTTTCTAGATTCCACATATACGCAGTAATATACAATTTTTCTCTTTCTGACTTACTTCAAATGACCATTGATTTTTTGATGTAATTTCATCATCTGGTTTCTCTAGAGGTGTGTGTGTGTGTATATATATATATATACAGTATATATATATACTGTATATATAAATATATACATATATATATATGTGTATTTATTTCACAAGAAGACTGTAATAACAGTCAAAAATAATATATATTGACTTTTTAAATTTAAAAATTATATATTCTCACTATGTAAAATGTGTTAGCAACCAAATATCATATGCTATTTCCAATTATTTAATATTTAGGTTTTAAAACTTTAAGCCATTATTATAAATAATATATTTAAAGAGACAGATTGTTCTGTCTGTAGATATCTAACCTTATTTATTTCCTACAAATTGTCAAGTGTATTGTATTGGATCTGTCATTTATCCATTAACTTGAAATACCATCTTTATCATGTACTAAATTCATATTTGTGTCTAGGATTTCTATCATATTACTGTTGCTATAAATTCATAGTCACTGACTTCAGTCAGGTTCTCATTACTCATTTTTATATCTTCCATCTTCATGCTTGGCTACCATTTCCATTCCCTTCGGGGATTAGTTTTGAACTTCACTACAGCTCAACACTCCCTTCTAAAACATCCTGCTACTTCCTGAACCCCTTCTTCATCTATAAGATAAGGCTCCCAGTGTGGTTTTCCACAACATCCCTCCATTAGTTTTTTAAGGCTGCCGTAACAAAGTACCAGAAACTTAGTGGCTTATGACAACAAAAATTTATTATCTCAGTTCTGGAGACTAGAAGTCTGAAATCAGAACATAAGCAGGACTATCTTCCCTGTGAAATCTACAGAAGGGCATTCTTCTTTGCCCCTTCCTAGCTTCTGAGAGTTTGCAGCAATCCTTGGTATTCCGTGATTTGTAGATGGATCACTCAATTTTTTGTTTTGATTGTCATATGGCTATCATTCCTCATGTGTCTTAACGTTGTCTTCCTTCTCTGAGTGTCTGTCTCTAAATGTCCCAGTTTTAGAAGGACTTAAGCCATATAGGATTAGGGGTCTATTCTACTCCAGGGTGATCTCTTGTTAGCTGATTACATATGCTGCTGCTAAGTTGCTTCAGTCGTGTCTGACTCTGTGCAACCCCAGAGACGGCAGCCCACCAGGCTCCCCAGTCCCTGGGATTCTCCACGCAGGAACACTGGAGTGGGTTGCCATTTCCTTTTCCAATGCATGAAAGTAAAAAGTGAAAGTGAAGTCGCTCAGTCAAGTCCGACTCTTAGCGACCCCATGGACTGCAGCCTACCAGGCTCCTCCGTCCACGGATTTTTCAGGCAAGAGTACTGGAGTGGGGCGCCATTACATACGCAGTGGTTCTATTTCTAAATAAGGCCACACTCTTCAGTAGTGGGCTAAGGACACATATATTTTTGTGACACAAGTCAATCACATTAATCCCTTCTACATCTACCTACATATTATTCCCCTCNCTCCGTCCACGGATTTTTCAGGCAAGAGTACTGGAGTGGGGCGCCATTACATACGCAGTGGTTCTATTTCTAAATAAGGCCACACTCTTCAGTAGTGGGCTAAGGACACATATATTTTTGTGACACAAGTCAATCACATTAATCCCTTCTACATCTACCTACATATTATTCCCCTCCTTTTGAATCAGAGGATAAGGCTTTATTTCTGTTCAGTTTAATATGATGTACTTTATTCCAACTCCTCCTTTCTTCTCTGAGACTTTGCTCCATCAACTAATTCTTCTTTTCAGCACATTCATCTTCTGCATTTCCACTGACAACTCCCCTGCTATCTGCATACATGCTCATGCCTTTCATCCTCTTGAAAGTGTCTGTCTTCTTAACCTGAAGCCTTTTCCCCTTTAGTTATAATTAAATATTTCCCCTCTTCTTTCCACATCAGTTCTGTCCATTCTATCAGCAATGTTGACTGTTAATTTACAGTTTGCACAAAGAATTGATATCTGTGTCCTTTGACATATGTCATTGTGTGTACAAGAATAATTAAAGAAAGTCAAAGTTGAGATGCCAATGCTAGCTGGCTAACTTATCTCTCTTTCTTGTTAAGGAACCCAGTTTTTCCTAAGAGCCTGACAGTGTATAGGCCAATATTCTTGATTCAGGAAAATTATGAATGGCCTGAATGTTTGGAATTGTCCTTAAATTGTCATAATGGAATGTTAGATATATTACATTATAATGAATTATTTTGTCACACTTAGTTTAAGATAACTGAGACTTGCGCTTGCATGATTAAATTATCTTTGTATCCCCAGAATTTGGCAGAGAGCTTGTAATTTATTGGGTGGCAAATAAATATTTTTAAGACCAATGGACTCATGGATAAATCCATAATGTCTTTTCTAAGATAGCTTATCTTATAAGGTGAAATCAATTTGTTCATATGAAGACCAGTTTTCATGCCTTGATCTCATTAATTCAGTACTTTATCCAGCGAAACAGACTGGTAATTATAAACGTTTATCCAAACAGATATCTAATGAAACATTGTTTTGTGGAATTTTATATCAAATGAAGTAAAAATAAATAGTTTCAATTCAGTTCAGTCGCTCAGTCATGTCTGACTCTTTGCGACCCTATGAATCACAGCACGCCAAGCCTCCCTGTCCATCACCATCTCCCAGAGTTCACTCAGACTCACATCCATCGAGTCCGTGATGCCATCCNGGTTGCAAAGAGTCAGACACGACCGAGCAGTTGAACTGAACTGGACACCATATCTTTGCCAAAGGAGGCAAGAAGATACAATGGAGAAAAGACAATCTCTTTAACAAGTGATGCTGGGAAAACTGGTCAACCACTTGTAAAAGAATGAAACTAGAACACTTTCTAACACAATACATGAAATAAACTCAAAATAGATTAAAGATCTAAATGTAATACCAGAAACTATAAAACTTCTAGAGGAAAACATAGACAAACACTCTCTGACATAAATCACAGCAGGATCCTCAATGACCCACCTCCCAGAGTATTGGAAATAAAAGCAAAAAATAAATAAATGGGACCTAATTAAACTTAAAAGCTTCCTCACAGCAAAGGAAACTATAAAAAAGGTGAAAAGACAGTCTTCAAAAAGGGAGAAAATAATAGCAAATGAAGCAACTGACAAACAACTAATCTCAAAAATATACAAGCAACTCCTGCAGCTCAATTCCAGAAAAACAAACGACACAATAAAAAAATGGGCCAAAGAACTAGACAGGCATTTCTCTGAAGAAGACATACAGATGGCTAACAAACACATGAAAAGATGCTCAACATCACTTATTATCAGAGAAATGCAAAATCAAAACCTCAATGAGGTACCATTTCACACCAGTCAGAATGGCTGCNAAAAAATGGGCCAAAGAACTAGACAGGCATTTCTCTGAAGAAGACATACAGATGGCTAACAAACACATGAAAAGATGCTCAACATCACTCATTATCAGAGAAATGCAAGTCAAAATCACAATGAGGTACCATTTCATGCCAGTCAGAATGGCTGCTATCCAAAAGTCTACAAGCAGTAAATGCTGGAGAGGGTGTGGAGAAAAGGGAACCCTCTTACACTATTGGTGGGAATGCAAACTAGTACAGACATTATGGAGAACAGTGTGGAGATTCTTTAAAAAACTGGAAATAGAACTGCTATATGACCCAGCAATCCCACTGCTGGGAAACCAGGATTGAAAGAGACATGTGTACCCCAATGTTCATCGCAGCACTGTTTATAATAGCCAGGACATGGAAGCAACCTAGATACCCATTAGTAGATGAATAGATAAGAAAACTGTGGCACATATACACAATGGAGTATTACTCAGCCATTAAAAAGAATACATTTGAATCAGTTCTAATGAAGTGGATGAAACTGGAGGCTATTACATAGAGTGAAGTAAGCCAGAAAGAAAAACACCAATCCAGTATACTAATGCATATATATGCAATTTAGAATGATGGCAACAATAACCTTATATGGGAAATACCAAAAGAGACACTGATGTATAGAACAGTCTTTTGGATTCTGTGGGAGAGGGTGAAGGAGGGATGATTTTGGAGAATGGCACTGAAACATGTATATTATCATATGTTAAATGGATCACCAATCTAGGTTTGATGTATGAGACAGGGTGCTTAGGGCTGGTGCACTGGGATGACCCAGAAGGATGGGATGGTGGGAGGTGGGAAGGGGGTTCAGGATGGGGAACACATGTACACCCATGGTGGATACATATCAATGTAAGGCAAAACCACTACACTATTGTAAAGTAATTAGCCTCCAATTAAAATAAATAAATTCACATTTAAAGAAAAAACAAACAAAACAAGAGTTTTGATAGATGACTTCTGTCTTCCTCAAACTCTACACTCCTACTCTGTGTCTCTGGAGGCAGATGTATTGAATGAGTTATTGGGTTCCATGCTCTGTCTCCTGGGTGGGTTCTGTCAATGGAGGAGACTAGAGAGAAGAAGGGGAGTTAGGCTGAGGGATTTATTTCCCTGGCTCCTCCCCACAGAATTGTAGTGGACTGGCTACCTTGCTGTATGAAAGGGAACAACTCTTAACAGGTAGCCCAGGCTATAGAGCCTTTTCTCTCTGCCCTTGACTCTTCACAGTAGGCATGGTAACAGCCCCCACTCTTCGTAGCCTTACTGCCCCTATCTTTTTATGCATTTCCATAATATGATCCACACTGTTGGTAAATAGCTCCCACCTTCATTCTTTCTGATAGAATCCTGATTTTTTTTTTTATCCTTAGGTCCTCAAGTGTTTCATGGCTTATTTTCTAAACTTAGAGGAATGTTGAAGCCAATCATGATAATTTCATCCCCATGTTAGCAAAAGACATGAACATGTCATAAGATGCCAGTCAATGAAATAGAAGATGAAGTCTTCTGAGATCACCTTGGAAAGTTTTTCTTGACTTTAAAAAGGGATGCCTGATAAAAATGCAGCATTTTTACCTCTGAATATTATTGTGTAAGGCTATGCTATTAATACTTGGTTCCATTGCAGCCATATAGTGACCATGAGCAAAATCCAAGAGAACTGCAGAGAAAACTGACATCATTGAGTTGCTGAATTAAGTCCAGAACAGCCTATTGCCAAACACTTGATCTGTGATGCAACTTATTTTTTATAATTTAAATAACTTCAGTTATTACTTCTTATGTTACTAATAGCCAAAAAAGTCTTGATTGATTAGTCCCTATCAGTGTACACACTTGTTTACATTAGTACAAAGAATCTTGTTGATAGAAAAAATAATTATTCCAAGTGTTTAATAGCTGCTATTTTTTTGCATTTCACTTACTATAAAGTTAAGACCAAATAATAAGAGAAAACAAATCTGTATAAGATAAATATGTCTAGCAATATAAAACTCTGTATCATCTGGGAATGACACACTTTTGAAATGAAAGGAGTAGGAAGTGGGAAAATTTAAATTTTAACATATATTGAGAACAAACAGTAAAGTAGCATCTATAAGAGTAAAGGAAAAAATGCCATTATGCTTTCTTAAATTTTCAATTTTACTGTGCAAATTATATAGCTTGAAAAGGAAAAGCTATTTCCTTATAAGTTAAATAAAGAATGGACAATTTTGAAGACTCAGGTAACCTGTAATAAAAGTCATTCAACCAATGACTAACTTGTAATTTTCCAAGTGCTTGAGGAAATTCCAGGTTCATTATTATCATGATATAAAAATTTGTTTAATATATTTTCTGTGTGAAAAGAGAGGTAGAAGCTGCAAGTGATAAGTTTTCATTCTCAGATACAGGCAGAAATAATAAAGTCATACAGTTGGGTTTTCCAGGAAAGATCCTATTTCTAACATGGATTGATTCATTCAGTTCTATGTCAGTGACTCAAGTATTACAGAGTGTAAAGACCATAAGTCATATGACTCATCCTTTCCATGGTTTATTTCCAGAAACTCTATCGGTTGCCCAGAAAGAACTATAGTTTTAAATCTCTTACTCTCTCCAAAGTTCTTTATGATTGATTTCCTTCTTTCCTTCAGTGCATTTTCCTTGAAGAGAGAAAGCCTGGAACGGATACTGAGAGATAGGAAAGTTCTGCTATTGAAAACATTTATGTTTTTGTTGCCTTCTGTTTCCCTCCTCTTCACCCCTTATTTTCACTTTTAGGTGTCTACTCAGGTTCTGTCCTCCCACAAGCCTAGACCAAGGAGGAGGGCAAAGTACGTTGACTCTAAGAAATAGCCACCTTTTCTACTATGACTCTACAAGATTGTAACTGATACTAAAGCAAAAACAAAGGATTACACATATTATCCAATGTTCCTGTGTAAATCCAAAAAGACATTATTATTGACTGGGTTCTATATCAAGTCAGGCAAGTTATCCACAAATGGACTGAAGATAATAAACTTTTGGGGGCATCAGTATACCATACAACAATTTCACCATTCCCTAGAGCCACGGAGAAATTCATTTACTTCACATAGGTGAACCTTTCTCTTCCCTAGAGACCGTTTTGTTCATCTTAGCTCAATACAAGATCAGATCCATTGTCAGCAGTAACAATTTGTACTATGTTCTTTTCCATTGGGCTCAAACTTAAAGCATCCCTGAGCGGAAAATAAATGGCAATAGCTGTATCTCAGTTTTTACATGGGCATGGAGGGAGAGGGGAGGAATGAACTTAGAGAGAGTAAAACCTTTACCTGAAGTTATAAGTCCATCCAATCAATAAAAAGACAAGAAACTGAAGTCTGCCCTCAAAAGCAAAACAAAATAAAAAACCCTAATCCACTTATTTCCTAACTATTCTGTTTTCTTATTATGTGGTAGGTAGATGATAATCCTTCCCTCCCTATAACTCACACAAAGAGTGAAGAGTCTTATTTTTTGCTAAATTTTGAGATTGGCCTTGCCTGGCTCTCTATTTGTGTTAGAGAAAAAGTCAAAGAACATTATTTTTCTATTAAAGCAAAGGCTTGTACATTAATTCTGAACCTCAGGACACCACACAGAGCTGAAGATGGGAGTTGGAGTGACAGTGATGCAGAAATGAAATGCGTTGAAATTGCTGCTGACAATAAAGCAGGAAACAGTGGCAGGCAGTAAAGTCTTGTCCCTGAAAATCCTACAGCATTGCTGATGGTGGAGGGAACTGTGATTTAAGACAGTTTTGAGCCTAAAAAAAAGGCAATAATGGTGAAGTCAGACCCAGTCTGTATGGGATGGATATTATTTGTGCAGAATGCATTTACGACTTTGGTTTTAAAAGAGAGAGTGAGTGGGAGAGAAAGAGAGAGAGGCTGACCCTGATGCAGTGAAAATTTGAAATGGGACTAGAGGTCCTTGTTCTTGGATCGTTGCTAAAGACAGGGGAGCAACAGTAAAAGAATGTCCTGGCACTAAATAGGGATATGTGTGTGCAGTTCCATCCACTCAAAGCTTAGAATCAGCAGATGCTCGCATTTTAGGGCTATATGTGAAAAGCTCTAAAAAGAAATGGCACTCTGAGAGAATATATATACATGTGTTCCTGGTCTCGCTGAGGGAGGTGACCTCTTCCATCTGGGAAACCTTGCATTATACAGGAATCTGGTTGTAGAATAAAGAACCTGGATAGACCCAGAGGGTTTTATGCTAAGTGAAATAAATTAGAGAAAGACAAATAATGTATGTCTTTTACATACAGAAAGACAAAATTTTGCTTATGTATGGAATCTAAAAAACAACAACAAAAAAATGAGCAAACATAACAAAACAGAAGCAGTTATAGAGGCAGAGAATGAACAGGTGGTGGCCAGAAGGGAGGGGATGGGGGAGGTGAGAAATAGATGAGTGAGATTAAGAGGTAACAACTTTCAGTTGCAAAGTAAATGCTGCAGGTATGAAACGTACAATGTAGGGCATACAGTCAGTAACTATGGTGGCGTCTCTTCTTAGACTTGTCATGGTAATCGTTTTGAAGTGTACGTGCTGTGCCAGGCTTAGTCATTCAGTCACGTCCGACTCTTTGCGACCCTGTGGATTGTAGCCCACCAGGCTCCTCTGTCCATGGGGATTCTCCAGGCAAGAATATTGGAGTGGGATGCCATGCCCGCCTCCAGGGGATCTTCCCAATCCAGGGATCGAACCCAGATCTCCTGCACTGCAGACAGATTCTTTACCGTCTGAGCCACCAGGGAAGCCCTTGAAGTGTGTAAATATATTGAATCACTATGTTGTGTAGCAGGAACTAATATAGTTTTGTAGGTCAGTTACACTTCAAAAACAATCTAACAGGAAGAGATCAGATTTTTAGTTAAAGGAGGAGGAGTGTGGGTGGGAGGGAGAAATGGATGAAGGAGTCAAAGGGTACAAACTTCCAGTTATAAGATAAATAAGTACTAGAGATGTAATGTACATGATAAGTAAAATTAATCCTGCTGTATGTTACATATGTAAGTTAAGAGAGTAAATCTTAAGTGTTATCACAAGGAATATTTTTCTGTTTCTTTAATTTGGTATCTGCATGAGACGATGAATGTTCACTATTGTGACAGTCATTTCATGATGTATGTGAGTCCAATCATTATGCTGCACACCTTTAACCTGCACAATTATTGTATGCTAAGTCACTTCAGTCACGTCTGACTCTTTGGGACCCTGTGGACTCTAGCCCACCAGGCTCCTCTGTTCATGGGATTCTCCAGATAAGAATACTGGAATGGGTCGCCATGCCCTTCTCCAGGGGATATTCCTGACCCAGGGATTGAAGCCAGGTCTCCCACATTGCAGGCAGATTCTTTACTGTCTGAGCCACAAGGAAAGCCTTGCAGCTCAGATGGTACAATGGTATATGTCAATTATATCTCAATAAACCTGGAAGAAAAAAAAAACTAAGATATCAAGACATCCTATGCATCCAGGTCTTGCCTCTGCCCCTTATTGTCTGTGTTATTCTGGGCATATTATATTCTTTCTCTGATTTTTAATTTGCCATTTATGATATGGGGTTATAATTATATTTAGTTTATAAGATTAGGGGGGTTGAATGAAAGAATTTTAAGATGTTTTGTCAATGTCGAGCACTATATAAATGCCCCAAATTGCACCTACTATGTTGAAGTTATTAAAGGGAACATAGTTTTTCCCCTTCTAAATATACATGGATAGTCTCACAGGCATTTTACATCTGTTGCTATCAGGGTCGGAGAAGGCAATGACAACCCACTCCAGTACTCTTGCCTGGAAAATCCCATGGGCAGAGGAGCCTGGTAGGCTGCAGTCCATGGGGTCACTAAGAGTCGGACACGACTGAGTGACTTCACTTTCACTTTTCACTTTCCTGCATTGGAGAAGGAAATGGCAACCCACTCCAGTATTCTTGCCTGGAGAATCCCAGGGATGGGGGAGCCTGATGGGCTGCCATCTATGGGGCTGCACAGAGTTGGACATGACTGAAATGACTTAGCAGCAGCAGCAGAAGCTATCACAGTCTTGGACAAAATTGCAAAGGAGGCAAATTTTGCATCTTCCTAGTTTCCATGTGAAAACCTTATCCACTTGATTCTTCTTTCCTCTGTTATCCAGAGAACCAGGTCAGAACAGAGTGAAATGAGAGGATGGTGAAGTGAATGGGGCAAAGATTATGGCATATAGGCTCAGGGTCTTGGGTATAGAAATGCAAGAACTATTGTATAGTTTGAGACATGAAAAAATAATTTTGGTCTAACTTCAGCTCAGCCCAGCTTACCTGGAGTTACTATATCACACATTTATTGTGACGTGAACATATTTTAACATGTTTGTATTATGTTCACTATATGCCTAGAATCTTCAGTTCAGTTCAGTTCAGTCACTCGTGTCTGATTCTTTGCAATCCCATGAATCGCAGCATGCCAGGCCTCCCTGTCCATCACCAACTCCCAGAGTTCACTCAGACTCACCCTCATCAAGTCAGTGATGCCATCCAGCCATCTCATCCTCTATTGTCCCCTTCTCCTCCTGCCCCCAATTCCTCCCAGCATCAGAGTCTTTTCCAATGAGTCAACTCTTCGCATGAGGTGACCAAAGTACTGGAGTTTCAGCTTTAGCATCATTCCTTCCAAAGAAATCCCAGGGCTGATCTCCTTCAGAATGGATTGGTTGGATTTCCTTGCAGTCCAAGGCACTCTCAAGAGTCTTCTCCAAGAAGATCTTAAAAGGGTCTGGTGATGATGGTAAAGAAAGACACTTTCAGTACAGCTAGACTAGCATTTGGGAGCTAAGTTTGCAAAGAAAATGGACACAAATGTTCAGCTAGAACAAGATATGTGTATGAGTGTGTGTGTGTGTGTGTGTGAGATGAAGGATGAAGTTAGCAAGCATGACTCAGCAGTAGCTGGAGGACATTTTCAAAATTCACATATTTCTATCTTTTTGCAGAACATACAGTGAAATGTGCAGCGTAACATTCCAGGCTATGAGTTTCTGCTTCTCTGTGTATTCCCAGCTTCAGCAAAGGTCCTAGCTAGATTCCTCTGTCCATGGAATTCTCCAGGCAAGAATACTGGAGTGGGTTGCCGTTTCCTTCTCCAGCGGATCTTCCTGACCCAGGGATCAAATCTGGATCTCCTGCATTTCAGGCAGATTCTTTACCATCTGAGCCATCAAGGAAGCCCCAGCATATATTAGGCACTCAATAAATATAGAGCAAATAAATGAAAGAGCTATCTAAGTCAGGGACTACCCACTGATGCCAGATGAAGGCAAGGGGAGAATAGTGTTGGAGTGTCAGTGTCTTGAATCAGGCATTGGACAATGACTGGACTGATCCTGACTTAGGTGATATAGCAGAAGAAATCAAATTTCTGCAAGGGATGCTAAATAATAATAATAATATCATCAGTAATGCATTTACTGTGCTTCAGGTGTTATAGGACATGGACGTCCATTATCACGTTAGCCTTCCACTGTAGCCACTATCACCGTTGCTCTTTTATGGACAGAGACAGGGAAGTTACTTTTTTTTACCTAATCCCAGTATTTGGCCAGACTGAGACTGAAACTCAAGGTGTTCAAGCTTCAGAACTGAGAACTCTTAATGACTACACTGTAGGAATCCTCAAGGGACCCAGCAAGAGGAAAACAGCCCCAATATGAAGGAGTTCATGTGGAGTCCTGGTTATTAAGGCAGGAAATTGATCTGAAGGGATGATAACAGAAACCAATTTCCTCGAATAAGAGGCTAAGGTGGAGGTTAAGATATGGGAGCAAGAAAGGAGTCTGGTTTCTTGACCTGGGACATAGGACCTAGGTTGGGCTAGAGCAGGACTGAAGTGGTTCCAGAGTTCAGACTGGAGGTCCTAGGTTGTAGAAAAGAGTCACCAGCTAGAGAGATAAAGGAGCACTGGATCCCACAGTCCATGGAATGTAGCTTGCCAGGCTTCTTTGTCAAGGGAATTTTCCAGGTAAGAATACTAGAGTGGGTTGCTATGTCCTCCTCCAGGAGATCTTCCCCACCCAAGTATTGAACTCATGCCTTTTATGTCTCCTGCATTGGCAGGTGGGTTCTTTACCAGTAGCACCAGTTACAGGCAGTCAGAGAGAGGAAAAATCTAGGGTAGATTTTTCTTGAAAAATCAAGAGCCAAAAAGGACAGAAGTATACTGTTTTCAAAATGGTTGGAGAACTTGCTAGTGGCCTAAAATTGAATTATCAGCTGAACTATTATTAAAAAAAAAATCAGGATGCTTTCAGATGAACAAAAATGAGTTTATCACCAACAGAGATGGTATACTTCACCAGAGGCATTTCTAAAAGACTCCAAGAAGATGGAACTAGACCCCAGAATGAAGGTTTTTTAAACCAAAGATTAAGAAATTAAAGCCTGCCATCTAAATACAGCCTGTAGCCTGATTTTATAAATTCTGAGAGTTAAGAATTTTCTTTTTTTGAAAACAGCTTAAAAAATAGTTTTATTTATTTATTCATCTATTTTTGGCTGTTCTGAGTCTTCGTTAGTGCTCAGGCCTCTTTCTAGTTGTGGTGAGTAGGGACTAATTTCTAGTCGTAGTTCTTGGCCTCACTGCAGTGGCCTCTCCTGTGGAGCATTGGCTCTAGAGTTCTTGGGCTTCAGTAGCCGTGGCACGTGGGCTCGGCTGTCTCTGCTCCTAGGCCCTAGCCCATGGGCTCAGTATCGTGGTGAGCATGAGCACAGGCCTAGTTGCTACATGGCATGTGGGATCTTCCTGAATCAGGGATTGGACCCGTGTCTTCTGCATTGGCAGATGGATTCTTTACCACTGAGCAGTCAGGCAAGCCCCATTTTTTTTTTTTAAACAGATTTATAACAGTTTTGGAGAAGGAAATGGCAACTCACTCCAGTGTTCTTGCCTGGAGAATCCCATGGACAGAGGAGCCTGGTGGGCTGCAGTCCATGGAGTCGCTAAGAGTCGGACACGACTGAGCGACTTCACTTTCACTTCTCACTTTCATGCATTGGAGAAGGAAATGGCAACTCACTCCAGTGTTCTTGCCTGGAGAATCCCAGGGACGGGGGAGCCTGGTGGGCTACCGTCTCTGGGATTGCACAGAGTTGGACACGACTGAAGCAACTTAGCAGCAACATAACAGTTTTAGATTTACAGAAAAATTGAGCAGAGAGTACACAGGTCCCATGTACACTACTCTTCCCCACCTTCATCCCAGTTTCCTTTACTACTAACATCTTGCAATAGTATGTTACATATGTCAAGACTGATAAATAAATATAGATGCATTCTGTATGCATACATACATATAAACATATACACACATACACCTATTAGTCAGTGCACACCTACACAATACACGCACGCCCACATTACTGACTGTTATGTCTTCTTTGAAAATAGATCCCTGTTTATTCTTGGTATGGTAGTTTCCTTTGAGGACAGGGTTTTGTTATGCAGAACAGAAGGCTCTGAATGTGTTTCAACATTGCTACTTTTCTCTTCCTCCTTTCCAGAACAAGAGGGAATTTTTCCTCAGATATGAGCTCTTGGAACTGGAACTCATGAAAGTACAGGGGCCTCCCTATGATGGGCCCTTTAGGAGTTTTAAGCCTCAAGCTAGTCCACAACCAGCCTTCAGCAACTGATCGATTGTTCCTACCAATTACTGGCTCCAGCTCTGGGTAAGTTTTGCATGCGTGCATGTTAATTCGCTTTAGTCATGCCTGAATCTTTGCGACCCTATGGACTGTAACCCTCCATGCTCCTCTGTCCATGGGATTCTCCAGGCAAGAATAATGGAGTGGGTTGCCATATGCTCTTCCAGGGAATTTTCCCCACCCAAGGATTGAATCTGCATCTCTTATATTTCCTGCATTGGCAGGCAGATTTTTTACCACTAGCACCACCTGGGAAGCCCATAAGCAGTGTAGTTTAAAGCCGCTAATATTATACATGAGGACTAGTTACAAAAGATAGTTTTATCTTATCTAAATGCTTACAACTTTCTCACCATTGGTGGAGGAAAATAGTATGAAAAATTCCTGATGGATTCAAAAGCAAACAGGAAAGGTAAAAAATAAATTGAAGCAGAGAAAAAGCAGAATAAGTACAAAGTAGAAAAACAAATTCAAAATATACTAGTGATCACAATAAATGTCAGTAGAGTAAATGTACAAGTCAAAATAAGAATGTTTTCAAATTAGGATAAATAATAAAACCTCTCTCTATATACACTTTTTTTCAAAACTCAACCTTAAACATTTTAGACATATAATAATGAAAAGTTAAAGAGTAAATATTAGGCAAATACTGAACAAAGTAATCTGGCATAGATATGTAAATATATCCACCTCTCTCTCTCTTTATTAGACAAAATTGACTTCAAAGTAAAAATATGTTTGGGAGATAAAGAATATTAATGTTTAATAATAGGTAAGATTCTTACAGAAAGATAGAGAAAAATCTAAATTTATAAGCAGCCAATTCTATAATCTTTATATATATTTTAAAGCATATAAGACAAAACTGACAGAATTTTAAAGAGAAATTCATACACAAACATTGATAATAGGAAGTTTTAAACTCATTCATAATGCTTGATTGAGACAGCAGACAGAACCATTGAGGATTTGAACAACATAATTAGCAAGTCTGACATAATGAGAATATCTACAACTCTGTAAGAGGGAGGGACAAATCTGACTCCATATTAAATTTGTTTCTTTTACCTTAACTTTTGTATTCTATTGCTTTGCTACAAATTAATCACTAAAGGAATGTTGCTATAACAAAGTATACAAACAAGCCCATCTCTAGGAACCCTGCCTCCCAAGCCTGAACTAAAATACCTCTGTTCAGCTCACGGGAAACATCTGACCAGGACCACCTATGAATAGCTGTAGGAAAGAAGCAATTACATATCTCTTCCAGTGTCTGGGCAAAACCAGGAAATGTATGCAATGACTTACTGCCTTTTTTACTTTACATCCTCATCTCCCTACTCTGTTCTATGAAAGAAACTAGCATACAAACTTCAGCAAGATAGTTCTTTGGGACACCAGTCTACCATCTTTTGGTTTGCTGGGTTTCTGATTAAGGCTGTTAATTCTTGATCCAACAACTCATTTTTCCATTTATTGACCTGTTGTTTGGCGAGCAGTACAAGCTTGGACTGAGTATCCAACAACTAGAGAGTGTACCTTCTTCACAAATATGCACAGAATATATTTAAGAAATTTCTGCATTCTACATATTAAGCAGGTTCTTGCAAACAAACAAACAAACAACAACAACAAAAAAACCCCACAAAGAATTGTTGTCAAACAGGTGATCTTTTCTGCATGAAATGTATTTACTTTAGAAATCATTAAAATGCTAATTTGAACGGAGGTTCATGACATTGTTCAGGAGACAGGAATCAAGACCATCCCCAACAAAAAGAAATGTGAAAAAGCAAAATGGCTGTCTGAGAAGGCATTATAAATAGCTGTGAAAAGAAGGGAAATGAAAAGCAGAGGAGAAAAGGAAAGATATATCCATTTGAATGCAGAATTCCAAAGAATAGGAAGGAGAGATAATAAGAAAGCTTTCCTCAGCAATCAATGCAAAGAAATAGAGGAAAACAATAGAATGGGAAAGACTAGGGTTCTCTTCAAGAAAATTAGAGATACCAAGGGAACATTTCATGCAAAGATAGGCTCAATAAAGGGCAGAAATGATAGGGACCTAACTGAAGCATAAGATATTAAGAAGAGGTGGCAAGAATACACAGAAGAACTGTACAAAATAGATCTTCATGACGTTTTCATATTCACAAAAAAGATAATCACTAAGGTGTGATCACTCACCTAGAGCCAGACATCCTGGAATGTGAAGTCAAGTGGGCCTTAGAAAGTATCACGGCAAACAAAGCTAGTGGAGGTGATGGAATTCCAGTTGAGCTATTTCAAATCCTAAAAGATGATGCTGTGAAAGTGCTGCACTCAATATGCCAGCACATTTGGAACACTCAGCAGTGGCCACAGGACTGGAAAAGATCAGTTTTCATTCCAATCCCAAAGAAAGGCGATGCCCAATGCTCAAACTAGTGCACAATTGCACTCATCTCACACACTAGTAAAGTAATGCTTAAAATTCTCCAAGCCAGGCTTCAGAAATACGTGAACTGTGAACTTCCATATGTTCAAGCTGGTTTTAGAAAAGGCAGAGGAACCAGGGATCAAATTGCCAACATCTTCTGGATCATTGAAAAGGCAAGAGAGTTCCAGAAAAACATCTATTTCTGCTTTATTGACTATTCCTATGCCTTTGACTGTGTGGATCCCAATATACTGTGGAAAATTCTGAAAGAGATGGGAATTCCAGACCACCTGATCTGCCTCTTGAGAAATCTATATGCAGGTCAAGAAGCAACGGTTAGAACTTGACATGGAACAACAGACTGGTTCTAAATAGGAAAAGGAGTCCATCAAGGCTGTATAGTGTCACCCTGCTTATTTAACTTATATGCAGAGTACATCATGAGAAATGCTGGGCTGGAGGAAGCACAAACTGGAATCAAGATTGCTGGGAGAAATATCAATAACCTCAGATATGCAGATGACACCACCCTTATGGCAGAAAGTGAAGAACTAAAGAGCCTCTTGATGAAAGTGAAAGAAGAGAGTGAAAAAAGTTGGCTTAAAGCTCAACATTCAGAAAACGAAGATCATAGCATCTGGTCCCATCACTTCATGGCAAATAGATGGGGAAACAGTGGCTGACTTTATTTTTCTGGGCTCCCAAATCACTGCAGATGGTGACTGTGGCCATGAAATTAAAATGTGCTTACTCTTTGGAAGGAAAGTTATGACCAACATAGACAGCATGTTCTTTTTCAACAAAGGTCCATCTAGTCAAGGCTATGATTTTTCCAGTGGTCATGTATGGATGTGAGAGTTGAAGTATAAAGAAAGTTGAGTGCCAAATTGAGTGCCAATTGATGCTTTTGAACTGTGGTGTTGGAAAAGACTCTTGAGAGTCCCTTAGACTACAAAGAGACCTAACCAGCCCATCTTAAAGGAGATTAGTCCTGGGTGTTCATCGGTAGGACTGATATTGAAGCTGAAACTCCAATACTTAGGCCACCTGATGTAAAGAGCTGACTCATTTGGAAGGACCCTGATGCTGGGAAACATGAGAGCAGGGGGAGAAGGGGATGACAGAGGATGAGATGGTTGGATGGCATCACCGACTCAATGGACATGGATTTGGGTGGACTCCAGGAATTGATGACAGACAGGGAGGCCTGGCATGCTGTGGTTCATGGGGTCACAAAGAGTCGGACGTGACTCAGTGATTGAACTGAACTGAACATGGAAATTATAATAAAAGACTCTCTCAAATAATTTTTGGTTCTAAACAGGAATAATGATGAACATTAGAAAATATTTAGAATTGAAAATTGATGAAATATCTAAAAGTTAGGAGATGTAGGAAAAACATTACTTAAAATAAGTTTAACATTCTTATTTGTTGTTGTTATTCGGTTGTAAGCAGTGTCCAGCTCTTTGTGACCCCATGAACTGAAGCACACCNGGAATTGATGACAGACAGGGAGGCCTGGCATGCTGTGGTTCATGGGGTCACAAAGAGTCGGACGTGACTCAGTGATTGAACTGAACTGAACATGGAAATTATAATAAAAGACTCTCTCAAATAATTTTTGGTTCTAAACAGGAATAATGATGAACATTAGAAAATATTTAGAATTGAAAATTGATGAAATATCTAAAAGTTAGGAGATGTAGGAAAAACATTACTTAAAATAAGTTTAACATTCTTATTTGTTGTTGTTATTCGGTTGTAAGCAGTGTCCAGCTCTTTGTGACCCCATGAACTGAAGCACACCAGGTTTCCCTGTCCTTCACCATCTCCTGGAATTTGCTCAGACTCATGTCCATTGAATCAGTGATGTCATTCAACCATCTCATCCTCTGCTGCTCCTTTCTCCTCCTGCCTTCAACACTCTTATTACTTATAAAGTTTGAAAATTGATGACTTAAGTATTCAACTCAAAGCAGTTAGAAAAAGAACAGCAGAATAAAATGAAAGGAAGTTGGAAGAATGAAATAATAAGAGGAGAAATTAATTGAATAGAAAAAAGATAAAATAGAGAGGATCCACAGAACCAAACACTCATTTTTTGAAAAATCTAATAAAATAGACACCTTCTGGCAAGAGTGAGCAAGAAAGAAAGAGAGAGAATCCATCAAAGAAGCACATGAACAGAGAAAAATTCTAACTATGTAAACAGAAAGAGAAGGTATTTTTTAAAAGATCAAAATGTTCAATTTTCTAGAGAACTATAATTAGCCAATAGTGATTCAGAAGAATTAAAATCCTGACTAATCCTCAGTGATAAAAAAAAAATGAATCAATATTAATATCTAAGCCTTACCCTCTCCACCAATACCAAAACTGGATATCTGAGCCAGTGAAATAAAAAATTCTAATCAAAATCTTTTTTTTAACCTACATGGAACTTAACAAGATGATTATAAAGCATGTATATGAAAATCCCAAAGATGAAAATATCCACAATAATTTGGAAGAAGCACAATACAAGGAGATCTCCTTCCATATAAAAGTACTTAATATAAGCTATAAAACTATCAACAATAATGGCAGTACACATTGTTCTGGGAAAGATAAATACACCAATGGAATTGAACAGAGACTTGAAGTAGACCAGTGTTTGAATGGAAAGCTTATATATGGCAGAGGAACCAATGACTACCAGTGGAGGATAGGCTATTGATTAAATAGTATTCAGATATTTTATTATTAATATAGCAAAAAGAAAAGGTCTCTAATGAAAGACCATAATTAATTTTGTGTGGATTAAAGATCTACATATGATGATAGGAACAGATTAAAATGTATGGAGGAACTATAAGACACTATCTTTATAATTTCAAAAGAGGAAGTTGGGAGGGTGATAGTAAACAAAGAGTCTTTGATTTTTAGTGGCTGAGTCCTTTCCAGGAAATAGGAAAAGTCTAATTTTTGTATCTGGCTAGGATCTTAAGTCAAGAGATCACTTTTATGGTCTCCCAACTCTATTTAATTGAAGTTTCTGTTTATTAGTTTTTTATACATGATTTCTGACCTTGTTTAAACCATACTAAACTAAGAACACACAGAAAAACTGTACAAAAAAGATCTTATTGACCAAGATAATCACGATGGTGTGATCACTCACCTAGAGCCAGACATCCTGGAATATGAAGTCAAGTGGGCCTTAGAAAGCATTACTACGAACAAAGCTAGTGGAGATGATGGAATTTCAGTTGCACTATTTCAAATTTTGAAAGACGATGCTGTGAAAGTGCTACGCNAAAAAAAAAAAAAAAAAAAGAAGGTGGTTATCTTAAAATTCTCCTCTTAGTGGAAATATCTATCAAAAATGAAAACAAAAGAAATTTCTTTATAAACAAAAGCAAGACAGGGAATATTTGATGCCAACAAAAACTCCTAAAAGGAAATATTTTTTCAACAGAAGGAACATCACCTCATAGGGAAGAATGAAAGCAGAGAGGGGAAGACTAACAATGTAAATGGTGAAGTTGAGAATATGTTCAAATAATAGTGACTATAAAGATCAATAATAATGCACTGTGGTATTTAATCAAAATATATGACAAGAATAGCACAAAAATAGAAAGGGGAAATTGAAGTTAAAGTATTTTAATATCCTTGCACCATCTAGGAATGCTAATATATATAAATACAGACACACACATACACACACACACACATATAAGATTTAGGAATTGAAAGATTCTTAAAGGAACCACCCAAAACACAAGTATAATAAAATAAAATTTAAAAAGTTTAAAAGGTAATGGAGGACAAAAATACAATGAAAAATACTTGATAAACCCAAAAGAAGTTAGGAAGGGAGAGAAAAGGAAAGTTAAAAGAAGTGGAGTAAATAGAATAAAATATTAAGATAGTAGTAAATCCAAATGAATCAATACTTGATTAAATTCATAACAAGATTATTAAACTCTATAATTAATAGTCAAATATTAGCAGACAAGACAATTATATGCTGCAGACAGGAGAGACAATCTTAAATCTTAAATATAAGGACCAACATAAAAGTGGAAAGTTAAGTAAAAGAAAAAAAGGTATAACATTCAAACAGCAACTAGCATAAATTTTATGTAACTATGCCTATATTAGATATAACAGATTTTAAGACAGGAAGCATTACTGGTGGTAAACAGGGTCATTTAATAATGATAAAAGGATCAATTCATCAGGAATATATAATAATTTTAAATTTGTATGTACCTAATTATATAGTTTATAGAGTAAACACTGAAAGAATTAATAAATATATAAATCCATGATCATAAGGAAAGATTTTTAATCAAAAATTTGCAGAAAGCTATGGATAAAGCAGAAAAAAAATCAGTAAAAGTACAGAATAATTGAAAAGAAAGATTAACCAACTTAACCCTAATTGACAGTATAGACCACTGCATCCAAGTAATCAATATACATGAGTGTACTTGGAACATTTTCCCAAATTTTCATATGGTGAACTACACATATAAAAAGCAAATCTCAGCATACTTCATGTAACTGAGATAATGCAGAGTATGTTCTGACTATAATAGATTTGAGTTTGAAATCAGTAAATAAGAAAGTAAAAAATCTCCTAAAGTTTGAAAATGAAATAACCCATACATAAAAGAAGAATTATTAATTAAATATTGTTAATAGAAATGTTTTGTGTTTAAGTATAATGAAAAGAGAATATATAATATTTGTGGTATGGGACTGAATACATCTTCAGAAAAAAAAAAATAGCCCTCATAGTACATATGTGAAGAAAAAGCCTGAAAATAAATGATCTATATGTATCAATCTGAAGAAGTTAGCAAAAAAGCAGCAGTTTAAACCTAAATAAAGTACAGTGAGGGGAAATAATAAACAGAATTTAATGAAAACACACAATAGGTAAAAATCAGTAAAATCAAAACTAGTTATTTAAAAGACAAAAATTAGTAAATACTTAGTAAGACTAACCAAAATGAAATTCAATAGAAACAAATCACCAATATTAGGAATGACAGGTAATGACTATAATTCCCTGTGCTCTGCAATTATAGTTTTGTTTCATTTACTCTTTGACCCAGCAATCCCACCTGCAGGAAGTTAGTCTGAAGATGCAATCTGTAAAAAATACAAGTAAAAATATGTGCAAGATTATTAATTGTGGCATTAGCAAAAAACTGAAAAACAACTTAAATATCATGTAGAAAATTTAATATGCTCAGGTACATTCACACTCTGAAGTATTATGTAGCTGCTAAAAAGCAAATAAATACAAGTAACAATAGAGATATCTTGAAGGTAAGATGGAACAATTTCTAGGATATGCTATTGTATGGAAAAAGCTCAGTGCAAATGTATACATTTAACGTGCTGTCTTTCCTCTAAGAAATAACAAGACTTTATACTATATAGATATTTGCTTAATTTTGCTGAAACAAATAAACCTTTCCTAGAGAAAGTAGTTTAGTTGATTATCATGTGAATTAGGTGGGAATACAGATATGACTATGATTTTTCTGAGTATTTATTTAGAAGTTTTGATTTTGAGCCATGTGTTTTGCTAAAAAAAAATAAATCAACAAAGATAGAGACAAAAAGGACTCTCATGCTGAAAAAAAGCAAAACCAAAGAAATTTAATGTCATCCCTCATTGAAATTAACCCATGCGACTTTGAAATGCTATATTCTCTATCCTCAGAGAGCTGAGTATAAAGAGAATTGAAAAAAATTATGAACTTTTCTTATAAAGTTTTTTTGGTAGTGATATGGATAAAGCAATTCCAAAATTATTTTTTATGTATTATAGGACTGAGCAAATGAGTAAATATGTTAATGTTGGACACACAAAAAAATGACAGTCAAAAATATAGAGATGGAATACAAAGTCATGAAGTGTTAATGCATGGGATTTCCCAGTGTGTAGTGAGAGGAAAAGATGATTTTAAGAGAGGTGAAATCTTTCTCCCATTTCAGCAGTTTGTAACATATGAGAAACACAAAATGTGCTCTTTTTGTTTCTTTTTCTCTTGTCAAGGTTGAATAAATGTCATATTAAATACAACAAAATGACTTTTCAAAAAATGCTAAAGAAACACTTTAACAATGATCAGGTGATCTTTTGAAATATAGTAGAAAAAAGAAAATGGTAGTTCAAGGTTTTGTTATAAATTTTTTTTATATACTTGTGCTGTTTGTTCAGCAAAGTTTTTTTTTGTTTGTTTTGTTCAAGTATAGACTTCTGTGAACCCAACTTTGAAAAATAAACCAACTTAAAAAATATGAGTAAAGAATATCAATGATTTCTTCAAAGGTAAAAGCTCATATTAGCCTTCAAATGGATAGGTCTGTTGGCTTAATTGCAAATACAGAGAGCACGTTTGCTTGTATTGAAGTGCCTTGAGCTGAGTGCAGTTATACATTTTGTGGGGTTATCAGACTATTTCATGAAAATAAGTCACCATATCAGCAGGGACAAATAGATTTTGATGAATAAGAGTGGACTAGATTTTACATGATCAGTGAATAACCATCTTCTCTTTTCTGTCCTAATTTTGTTAAAAACAAAGAAAAAGAGAAAGAGACACCCAAAAAGTAGATAAATATTGCTCCTTAATTACTGGTAAACATTTGATTGAAAGTAATGATCTAATTGTAGGTAAATGGGCTTGCTGGCACATTCACCTACTGCCAGTCTAGACAATTGTCTAAAAATAACCTCAGATGTACAGATGACACCACCTTTATAGCAGAAAGTGAAGAAGAACGAAAGAGCCTCTTGATGAAAGTGAAAGAGGAGAGTGAAAAAGTTGGCTTAAAGCTCAACATACAGAAAACTAAGATCATGGCATCTGGTCCCATCACTTCATGGCAAATAGATGTGGAAACAGTGGCAGACTTTTTTTTTTTTTTGGCTCCAACATCATGGCAGATGGTGATTGCAGCCATGAAATTAAAATATGCTTATTCCTTGGAAGAAAAGTTATGACCAACCTAGACAGCATATTAAAAAGCAGAGACATTACTTTGTCAACAAAGGTCTGTCTAGTGGAGGCTATGGTTTTTCCAGTAATAATGTATGGATGTGAGAGTTGGACTGTGAAGAAAGCTGAGCACCAAAGAACTGATGCTTTTGAACTGTGGTGTTGGAGAAGACTCTTGAGAGTCCCTTAAAATGCAAGGAGATTCAACCAGTCCATCCTAAAGGAAATCAGTCCTGGGTGTTCATCAGTAGGACTGATGTTGAAGCTGAAACTCCAATACTTTGGCCACCTTATGTGAAGAGCTGACTCATTTGAAAAGACTCTGATGCTAGGAAAGATTGAGGGCAAGAGGATACTCAATGGACATGAGTTTGGGTAAACTCCAGGAGTTGGTGATGGACAGGGAGGCCTGGCATGCTGTGGTTCATGGGGTCACAAAGAGTTGGACATGACTGAACAACTGAACTGAACTGAAGTTTGGATTAGAAGAGCCGACACACTTATTTTTATTGCTGAGTTACGCTGGCCAGGGTTGGAGATGGAAGAAAAGAAAATGATTCCTCAGGCATTTTTAATAGATTGTCTCCACTCATTCATTAAGTGTGGACACCTCAGTCAGTTATTTCGCTTTCTCTCCATGAGAAAGAATGAGTAAGAAGATGAGGGAAGATATCAGGAATGTTAATCTGGAAGTAGTCCCTTTTCCTGGAAACAGTAGTAGGAACCAGAACTATTTTAAATTCTTGTGGTTGACTTTGAGCTGCAAATCTCAAGAATTAGCAGGTAACTGTTCCATCAATATGACAGTTTTAAATGAAACTGGAAAGGTTAAAAATAAAAATGCCTAATAAAAAGTGTGAAATAATATTTTATAAATGCATATATACTTAGAAATATCCTGAGGTTTGGGGCCATGTAATTAAGCTTTGGGAACTTTTTACATCTTATGTAATTTTGAAAAATATTTTTTCCCATAAACTGTTAACACTGAATTAGATGCAAGGCAGAGTGAGAATTGAGATGTCCCAGGATAAAATACATTTTGCAGATCTTAAGAATGTTCAAGTTATCATATAGAGGATATCCTGTAATAGCAGCCTTGTGATAATGTAAATTTGGGTATATGGTAGCATAATTGGAGGTTGACTCTTGTTATTTTCAGGCTTACCTAGACTATTTCATTAGTTCATAATAACAAGATTCATTTTATGTAATTAGTATTTTTTCTCATTACATTATGGTAGAACGTTATTATACATGTTTGTACATATACTGTACAATAATGTTATTTAAGTGTTGAATAGACTGAACATGCAATATTAGTTTGTGCCCTGAAGTCCACATGTACTATTTTCTGCTTAAGTGAATCATTTGTGAAAATACTTGGATGTTCCTAATCAAATTGATAGTTGATGAGGACATGGATTGAGTGTGGTATCTGTCTGTCTCATTACTCTTCATGTTAACAGAAACTACGTCTACTTAAAGGAAAACATCTTAGTTTTATTTCTTTAGAAGCAGAGCCTCAGGGATTTATTGAGGGAGAGAAGATAAGGGAAGGGAAGAAGGTAAACAAAGTGTGGCTCTAGGAGAGAGTCTACAGGCAATCTGATCTTACTGAAAGTGTTGGGGAGTTAGATCCAACTGGAGGAAAAGGTGTGAGCTTTTAAATAATACCCTGCTAGTTACTGACTTAGAGAAGGGGATGGTACCCCACTCCAGTACTCTTGTCTGGACAATCCCAGGGACGGGGGAGCCTGGTGGGCTGCCGTCTATGGGGTTGCACAGAGTCGGGCAGGAATGAAGCGACTTAGCAGCAGCAGCAACAGTTCTTGGCTATAGATCAGGGTAAAATGTAGGCATATCCAAGCAAGGCAGCTGCTGTCAACTAAAGGTTATACCCTGGAAATGGTGCAGATGTAAGCTTCAGTTTCCAATGCCTGCAGCACTTAGGGTATGAACTTCTTGCTGCTAAGTAGCTTCAGTCATGTCCGACTCTGTGCAACCCCATAGACAGCAGCCCACCAGGCTCCCGCATCCCTGGGATTATCCAGGCAAGAACACTGGAGTGGGTTGCCATTTCCTTCTCCAATGCATGAAAGTGAAAAGTGAATGTGAAGTCGTTCAGTCGTGCCCGACTCTTAGTGACCCCATGGACTGCAGCCTACCAGGCTCCTCCATCCATGGGATTTTCCAGGCAAGAGTACTGGAGTGGGGTGCCATTGCCTTCTCTGATAAACTTCTTAGGGCCCTAAAAAGAATCTTGATGTGCACTAACAGCAGTAGNTCCAATGCATGAAAGTGAAAAGTGAATGTGAAGTCGTTCAGTCGTGCCCGACTCTTAGTGACCCCATGGACTGCAGCCTACCAGGCTCCTCCATCCATGGGATTTTCCAGGCAAGAGTACTGGAGTGGGGTGCCATTGCCTTCTCTGATAAACTTCTTAGGGCCCTAAAAAGAATCTTGATGTGCACTAACAGCAGTAGGTATACAAAAAGTGTGGGGAGAATTTTAATTATCCATTCTATTGACTACATTATGCCATATAGTTAGAATATAGCTCACCTCTACCATCATGCCAGTTGCATTTCTGAGTTTTCCTCCTGCCTGCTCAAAATTTGTCTAGAAACACCTAGACTTCCTTTTCAGGCACAAAGTAGGAGCTGTTTCACTCACAAAAAAGGAAGTGTACAGCAATTATACTTTAAATATAGAGACTCCCTTTGATACAATGTGAAAATAACATTGGAAGATAAATGTGAAGAGTTTTGAATCCATTTGAATCATTCCTCCACTTATAGGACCCTTGTGTCTCTGTTTACTATCACTCTGGAAGTCTGGGAGCTTTGTGGCTGACAAATAGAATATTCACAGAAATAAAAATCTCACTGTTTATTCAGGCTTGCCACCTCCTTATCTGTGAATAAAATGTTAGAATTATTTTCATACATTTTTAAGTGTCATCCATTCTGGATGGGGAAAATAAATTGAAATTAAACTACAATGCATGGAGCATATGGCTACTTATTTTCCAATATCAGTTCTTCTCCTTTTCTATTTTAATAGAGCTCCTGAATTTTAGCTGGGTAGAGAGCCACCTAGAATAAATATTATATTTTCAATTCTTTCTTGGAATTATGTAGGCCCACGTGAAACTTTGATTAAAAGGATTTCATTCAAAATGATACTTTCCATCTCTGATTCATGACCTTCAAAAGAAGACGAATGCCTCTGGTCTCCTTCTTCCTCCTTCCCCTTTCTTCCAACTGGAAAGTGAATATGGTGGTGGTTACTTTTGGATCACATGGATGAAATCAAGATGTTAGGATGGCAGAGAAACAAGACAGAAAAAGTCTGGTCCTTGACACAGTTGAGCCTTCATATCAGCCCTGGGATTCTTCAATATAGTTTGTTAAATAAAGTTCTATCATATTTAAATAACTTTTATTTTTCATTTAGTCCAGCAACTATAATTTAGTTGGTTCATCAAATCTTTTACAGTGATATCATTTTGTATTCTGATATTCTTAAAACGGTATCAATAAGATAAGGATGGATCCCTTTTTCTATTGGAAAAAATTTGTTTTAATAATTTTAAGCAACATGTTTGACCTTTTGACTTTATTTAAATGATTATTACTATGGGCCTGAGCATAAGGTCATTATCAACAAAAATATTATTTTTTCAACAGAGAATCAAATAATTTGAATGAGAACTATTGTTATACTGCATCATAAAGGGTATAGATTAGTTCATGTTTATGAAAAAACTGAAATGTCACAGAGATAAAAGAACAATGTATCTTAATGCATTTACTTTGTGACAAAGATTGTAAAACTGAAGATGACTATAGCAATTATGCAGAAGAAGTCATCTAGAAACAAAGAAAAAGCATATATATATCTTAAAGGAAATAGAAGTGTATCACAAACTATTGTTTCTACAAATTATTCCATCTATCTCAAAGTCCCATAGTATTGTTTGGAAGTATTACGGTCTCAAACTCATAACATAAGATATTTGATACAGAACATCTTATTAAACATCAATTTGAAATAGCAACAAGGTCTTTGGAAAAATAATGTTTATGTTTATTGCCTTAGTTCTGGGACAGGTACCAATTTAGAGAGAGAGGGAAAAAAAATTAGCTTTCTTAGTAGAAACTATAAATTTTCCAAAGTACAATATATCGAAAACTTCTCTCAAGACTAGAGGTTACATTGTTAATAGGCTGAATTTAAGAGATTCGTTCTTATATAACAACACAATTTCATCTTCAATATACCTGATTCTAGTGAAGAAAACAAAGTTCTTTGAAGAACCAAGTCATCATAATGAAGCATAAAGATAAGTAGGAGGCAAGGGTAATTTGAAAACTGAGCTGAGTCACTGACTTTAAACTATTTTTTAACACTATAATATGAAATAGATTTTTGTTATGTCAATAATTCACCCAGAGAAATTCAATAGAGGAAAGAAAACAATAGTGATAGTAATTTTTCTACATTCAAATGTGAAAATGAAGTTATTAAGCTTAAAAAGAAAAGTAACTTTAGTAATGTGCATTCTTATTTTGTGAAAAGTGCTTCTTTGGTATTAGACACAATTTTTTCCTTATTTCTATGGACCAGATTTTCTGACTGACTGAAGTTTATAAATGTATTGAGCTAGGGCTATATGACAGGTGCTGAGCAAATTATAAGAGAAGGATGAGTACGATAAGATGCTTCCTTCAAGTCATTTAGATGTGTACTGATACACATTGTGGAAGTGTTGACTGGTGCAAGCATTCCAAAGAACAGTTTGTCATAGTTAATGCATGGGAAATATAAATACAACGGCACACAGCAATTTCCTCCTAGGTATAAGTTTCAGGAAAATACTCATATGTCCATTAAAGAACATTAGAGTATTGTTGGGCTGCAACCTCAGGCTTACAAGACCTGTACTTACTCAGCCACAAGATGATAGAAAGGGTCCAGTGTCAGCGACAGAGACACCAATAGCTTAATGGATGGGAGAGCTTACAGGTCTGAAGCAAGGTCCTGGAGTGACTCCCTATTGTGTGTGGCAGACAGCAGGCAGTAAGTAGTCTTTGCTATCAAAGCCAGAAGGAGATTACCAGTTATAGAGGGAGTTGACTGGGGTTTGCTCGTTGGTTTCCAAGAAAACCAGCAGAGGAGCACACCCCTCACTTCTCTTTTGATAAGCTATCATTGTAGAGATAGTTCTTATCTAAGGATTGGAAAAATCACTACCTGGTGTCAGGGGCAAATATATAGGCATTTCCTGACTAGGCTTTATGATTAAGAACAAAGGTCAGTCATACTAACTGGGTATAGATGAAGCAGGGTCTGGATGTGTAGGTTACATAGAGAGAGCAAGGGAGCAACCATCTTGGGTGGCCTGACCATACCATTACTTTTGGTAACAGGAAGTTGGAGACAATCTAGGTGAACTGCTCTTAATAGAGGTTGTGCATTATAAAAAATATTCAGCAATTGGAGACAAACGGATAAATAGAAGTATGTCAACATAATAGACCATAAAAACAGCTCCAGTTGACAGAGTGAAATATCAAGTCAGTGTTAAATATAATAACATTCAGTTAGTTCAGTTCAGTCGCTCAGTCGTGTCCAACTCTTTGCAACCCCATGAATCGCAGCACACCAGGCCTNTAACTGTTGCTTCCTGATCTGCATACAGGTTTCTCAAGAGGCAGGCCAGGTGCTCTGGTATTCCTATCTCTTTCAGAACATTATTGTCAATTAAAAACATATGTGTATAAAATAATATTGCATGTTATACAAGGGCAACTAAAGGTGAAAAAAATACTTTAACATTTTAGAAAGAATGACCACTAGGAGAGAAAAAAACTGAAGTGCAGAATGAGAATGAAAGGAAATAAACAAACAAATAAAAAATAATAAATAAGGAACTCTAAAGAGGGTCTTTTGCTGGAAAATCATGGTATTGGATCATTGCTATGGACTGAATGCTTGTGTCCCCTCCCCAAACTTGTATGTTGGACTCCTAATCTCCACTGTAATGGTATTTGGAAGTAAAAATTTGTAATATAGTAATATTTTGAGGTTGGAACCCTTATGAGTGGGGTTAATGCCCTTATAAGAAGAGACATGGTCTCTCCACCATATGAAACCATAACCAGGAAGAAGGTCCTCATCAAGAAACTAACTATACTGGCACCCTCATCTCAAATGTCCACCCTCCAAAACCATGAGAAATAAACTATTTACGGTTTAAGCCCTCTAGTCTGTATTTTTTATTGCATCCCAAACTGATCAAGACAATCGTGAACTAATTAAACAGTAAATACTCTACACCCACTATGAATATAACTGAAATTAAAACAATTACACCATGCTTCTTATAAAACAGTGGTCTAGATATTTTTTATGTTTTATTCCCAAATAGCTAGAAATGCTGGGTGGCTCAGCATTCCCTGGTGGCTCAGCAATAAAGATTCAGCCTGCAGTGTAGGATATGCAGGAACATGGGGTTTGGTCCCTGGGCCAGGAAGATCCCCTGGGGGAGAGCGTGGCAACCCACTCCCACATTCTTGCCTGGAGAATCCCATGGACAGAGAAGCCTGGTAGGCTATGGTCTATAAGGTTGCAAAGAGTTGGACATGACTGAAGCACCTGGGCAGCTAAAAATGCTATACTGAAAAGTCAAATACTCTAGATGAGTTTGCAAAAAAAAAGAAAGCAGGCAAATTCTGAAGAAGGAAATGACTACCAGTGTGATGAGTATAATCTGATTGTAGGCCTACGTTGACAAGCATTTTGAGGTTTAAAAAAATATAATGGCCATTTGAGAAGGAGGCAAGGCCTTGGACCCACTTAGATATGTTGTTGGAACTCTTGAAATCAAAACCTTTGGATGCCAACAACTTTGGTGAGAGTGAAGACTACAAATTTTTATTTACCAGCAAATGGAGAATTTATACCTATAGTCCTATCCTTATGCAAGCATGACATTTAAATTTACCCTGCTTGGGTGATATAAGAAATCTTAAGTGGAAAAATAATTTAAGGTGGTCTTAGGTTTGTCATGCCTAGAGTGCCTGGCAGAAATAAACACATATCCTCTCTGACTGTACCTTTGATTGTACCTCTCTGGTTTGCACCTCAATTCACATTCCTCTGGATAGTCATATCAATAGGTTATTTACACAAACCAACATTAAAATCACATGGAGTAACCAGGTAAGAAAAAAGAGTTCAAGAAAAATCATGTAAAAGAGAATTAACCCCCACCTCAAAATTCAGATTTTGGAATAATTAAAAAATATAAAGTGATTTTATTAAAGACTATTAATGAGATAAAATGTGGGCCCCATATATTGGAAAAGATTAAAAATACCATAAAAATGACTAGACAGTACTTATAGGAAAAGTACCAAATGGAACTCTTAGAAATAATACACACACACACACACACACACACATATATTTATAATAGAAACTAAACATGACGTTGGTGCTTTTGACAGCAATTAGAAATAGTTGAAAAAATAAATTATTTAAATGTAGATTGATCCAGAAAAATGTCAAGTACAGAAACAGAGGTGCAAAATACGAAAAGGATGTAAGAGTTATGGAGGTAAGAATAATTATTTTGAGTTGCATCTATTCAGACTTATAAAAGAAAAGAATACAGAAAAAAAGTGGCAAGATAATTAATAATCAAAGATATAGGGGCTCATTCCAAACTGATCAAATATAAGAATAATCAGCTACAAGAAACAAAATGAAATCTAGAGATTCATATTTAAATACATTATAATAAAACTATACAGGATCAAAGGCAATTAGAAAATCTTAAAACTAGCCATTGGAAAAAATAGAAATAATCTAACAAGGAAGAAAAATTAATGCAAAGAGCTGACTTTCCAATAGTTATAATAAAAGCCATAAGAAAGGGGAATAACATTGAAGAGACGATTACTATCAATGCAAAATTCTGAACCCTGCGAAATTATTATTCCAGAATGTGGTTGACCTGAAGATATTTTCAGACAAGAATTTGCCAAATATTAATTATAGGAAATTCTCAAGGTGGTAGTTGATTTAAAAAAATCCAGGAAACATGATGTAAAATGTGAGAAATAATGGTAAGTAAATTAAAAACAGACAAACAGGTTATTCTAAAAAATTATGGCTGTATAAATAGCAATGTTAGCCTCTACTTTGTAGGATAATGACTAGCAATGAAAAAAAAAGATGGAATTGTAATTACTGGAGTTAGAGAATTCTGAAATAGTTGTATCATTCAGAAATATATTATTTTTAGGACTTCCCAGGTGGCTCAGCTATAAAGAATCTGCCTGCAATGCCGGCAACACAGGAGATGTGGGTTCAGTCCTTGGGTTAGGAAGATCCCCTGGAGGAGGGCATGGCAACTCACTCCAGTATTTTTACCTGGAGAATCCCTTGGACAGAGGAGCCTGGTGGGCTATAGTCCATAGGGTCACAAATAGTCAGACACAACTGAAGCTACTGAGCGTGCTCGAGGATGAACATAGCAATTTTGACTCTAGATTTTAATGTAGCATATGTATTAAAAGTTTACCATTTGAGAGGAAATTGATGCACAGATAATTCAGTGTGCATTTTCTAAAAAGAAGGACATTGTCATATAACTATAGTACAACTATCATAAATAAGAGGTTAACAATAGTATGTACAATGTTATTATTCAAATATTGCAAGCACATTGTATAGAAAAACAAAAACATTTTTCTGATCCAGAGTCCATTGCATGTATTATTTTTTGTTCTGTTTTTCAAAAATCTGGAATAGTGCTCAGTTTTTCTTTGTCTTTCAAAATCTTATGTTTTTGAAAAGGACAGATCCTTTAAAAAAAATTGATAGAATAGTGCTTAATTTGAAATTGCCTGATATTTTCTAATGATTAGATTCAAGTTGTGAATTTTTGGCAGGAATATTGCAAAATTAATTCTGAGTTCTTCTCAGCAATACTTCAAGTTCATTAATTCTTTTATCTACAGTGTCTGAACTTCTGTTGACCCCATCCAATGAATTTTTAATTCTAACACTTGTATTTCTTTTTTTTTTTTGGACTTTATATTTCTCTCCTGAATGACTTCATTTTCTTATCCATTCTATCAACCCTTTCTTGCAAAGCATTTAATATGGAAAGGTTAAAATTATTGTCTAACAATTCCCATGACTTGGATATGTCTGAGTTTGTTTCTGTAGCACTCTGTGTACTCTTGACTATGAATTATATTTTCCACTTATTTTCATCATAATTTTGCATTCACTCATTTACTGTGTATAAAAGTGGATTCCAAATAAAATTATTGTCTTTGTGTTATTCTTCATTTTCCAGATATGCAAGCACTTTCAGAGTTTTAGGGTTATAATGAGGGACTGATCATTCAGATTCATTATAGGGCTGAATTGGTCTGTGTCTCAGCTGTTTTAATTAAATTGAGTTCTCATACTAATAGTTAAACTCCTAATTTCCTAAACCTTTTAGAAAAATTATATCAGTATTTGAACTGGGGAGTTGGACTTCCATTTCAAATATTTTTGATTCACTTTTGCATTCAACCCTATTAGAACCTTGGAATAGAATCATATAAATGTGCAGGACTACATTTGTAGCCCTTTATCCACTAATATTTTCTCTGTAAAAATTTGTGAATTGGCTATAATGGCAGACAAATTTTTGGTCAAAAGTGTTTTTGCATTTCAGTCAGTTCAGTTCAGTCACTCAGTTGTGTCTGACTCTTTGCAACCGCATGGACTGCAGCACGCCAGGCCTCCCTGTCCATCACCAACTCCCGGAGTTCACTCAGACTCACGCCCATTGAGTCAGTGATGCCATCCAACCATCTCATGGTCTGTCGTCCCCTTCTCCTCCTGCCTTCAAATCTTTCCCAGCATCAGGGTCTTTTCCACTGAGCATCGAGTAGTCAAAATATTGGAGTTTCAGCTTCAACATTTAGGGCTCTTCAAAATTCTGATAGTCATCTCTCATATAGCCACAATATTGTATAAAATTTAACTAATATCTCCTTGTGCCATTTTTAATATTAATTAGTACATTTATTGAGAATTTATTATGTACCGGTATAATTTTAGACACTTTACATATGTTAGGTCATCTAGCCTACCCTACCTATTTTATTCATGCTGCTGCTGCTGCTAAGTCGCTTCAGTCATGTCCGACTCTGTGCGACCCCATAGACGGCAGTCCAGCAGGCTCTGCCGTCCCTGGGATTTTTCAGGCAAAAACACTGGAGTGGGTTGCCATTTCCTTTTATTCATAGTATTAAATAATTATTAATTTTGTTAAAAGAACTCAAGTATACCTGGGGTATACACTTTAAATTCAATGTTTTGTCTTCCTAGGATAAAGTGGCTTTAAACTCAGTCAATCTTGGGGCCTTTCCCCCGCAGGTTAATGAAAAGATCCAGGATACTCTGAAGGTACTGTCATTGTGACTCAAGACTGCTCCAGATCCATTCCACAGGTGTGATGACTCAGTGGTCTTTTCTCTTTGAGGATCAGCTTTCTTCCCATGGTGTTGCCAGGAGGAGGTTCCCATCTTTACTCCTCCTGGAGTCTGTAGCCTTCTCTCCTTCTAACTTCTGCTACTGCTTTTATTCACATAGACTTTCCCTCTTTCTTTTCCCAGAGACACATCCTTTCCTCTTCCCTGTGAGAATACCTAGCATAATGTCCTCAATTACTTTTGGCATTTGGAAACAAAACCTAGGAAGAGAACAGCATGTTAGCTTAGTTCTAGTTTTTTGTTCCTATCATTAATTGCTCTGAACACTGATAAGCAAAAAAGGGGACTAAAAAAAAAAAAAAAGAACTAAACTAAACTAATAACTTAACATTTCCTACAAGGTATGGGCTACCTACAAGGTATTACCCTGGGCTAGTTCGTTTGTTGCCTAGCTTCCTCTATAGGCTGGGAATATCATGAAGGGAAGGACTGTATCTGTTTCGGTCATCATTTGGTCATCTTTAGTATCTGGCACATGGAATGTGTTATAAATACACAATTGGTGTTTGTTTATTTCTTTGGCTGCACAGGGTAGCATTCAGGATCTTAATTCCCTGAACAGAGATTGAACTCATGCCCTCTCCAGTGAAAGTGAAGAGTCTTAACCACTGGATCACCAGAAATGTCCCATGTAAACGTTTTTTAGATGTGTAAATTAACATGATAGACAGTCTACTATACCTAGTTGGTCAACGGACTGCAAAATCCATGGTGATATTTTGGATATGGCTAGGAAGAAGTCACCAAATTAAACCACTTGGAATCTTATCAGATATGGTCATTCTTTTAAATTATGAAAGATTTAATTGTCTTTTATTAGAATGAAAATATTTACAGGAGAATACAACTGAAATCTTTTACTAATGTTTTAGCAGACTTAAAATATGTAGCTCTAGGCAGTACCTTATGGAAAAGTAGTACAGGTTAAACACCTTGAGAAAACAGGGCCCTTCAGAGAGGAGGGAAACCTGTTAAAAACTAATTCTTTCCAGGAATGCACTTATCCTATGCTTGTAACCATAGACAATCATTTGGTGAGCATACATACACACACACACACACACACACACACACACACACACACACACACAGAGCAATCAAAATAAGAGACCTTGTAAAATATACGTTAATGTTTCAGCCCATTTTAGTATCAATATAAGGTAATCAGGAAGTATATATAATAGCATAATTAAATGGATTAATTGCTGATTATAAAGCCATACCTGAACAATATTAATAGTTGACTGATTTCTGTTTTATTTCTATTACTGACAACTATTCTACCTGGACAGTATCCTAGAATACATAAGATGTTGATTATCAAATTTTAATATCATGTAAAGTGAAAGTATATTTTATTGAGCACTCCCTATGTTCTAGGTAATATGCTTGCAATTTTATGTATGTTCGGTTGAATCCTTTGTAAAACCCTGGTCAAAATTTTATTGTCTTTATTTTATACTTTATATTCTCACATAAAGCATAAAATGATTGCTAATGTTCTGTTGTACTTTGTGAAAGTTAACAAAGGGAAAGAAATGTAATTATGTTAAGATTTAAATTTGGCACATTTGTTCAAAATGAATGATTATGTAAGATTAAAGTAGTAGAGATATGGATTAGAGTATTTCACTCACAAATAGCCAAGGAGATTTAGTTAACTGTAAACACAAAATGGGGCTTCCCTGATGGCTCAGCAGTAAAGAATCACCCTGCAATGAAGGAACCACAGGAGACACAGGTTTGATCGCTGGGTAAGGAAGATCCCCTGGAGGAAGGCATGGCAACTCACTCCAGTATTCTTGCCTGGATAATTCCATGGACAGATAATTCTATAGCCAAGTAGGCTATAGCCCGTGGGGTTGCAAAGAGTCAGACATGACTGAAGCAACTTCACACACATGCATGCAAACTCAACATAAATCAAAAGTGTTATGGAGCTGCAAGGAGAAAACTAAGACAAATATTGTTGCTCTAATGGAAGAGCAACTGGTGTCTCACTAGGAATGTCTCACTATGGAATGGTGATTCCTCATTTGCTACAATGTGTACTGTTCTGGACAACAGTACCAACGGACTTTGACAGTCTGGACTGCATCAGCAAGACAGCAGTCAGGATGTTGGAGAAAACTTTAAATGATTAACAGGTGAAAGAATCAGGAGAGAGAGAAGGGAGTGTAATACGCATATTTAAACAATAATAACAACAATGTCATAATAGCTCTTTTTAGCTGCATTACATTTCATTGCTTCATTTCAGTATAACCCTGTGAGATTGAGGCTATAATGGTTTTGCTGAAATATTTGTTAAAAGAAACAGAAAGAAAGTGAAGTCTCTCAGTCGTGTCTGACTCTTTGCGACCCCATGGACAACCGGCTCCTCCGTCCATGGGATTTTCTAAGTAACAGTACTGGAGTGGGTTGCCATTTCCTTCTCCAGGGACTCTTCCCGACCCCGGGATTGAACCCAGGTCTCCCACGTTGTAGCATGCTTTACTGTCTGAGCCACCAGGGAAATCAAACAAACAAAAAATCTGAGTCTCAGAAAACATAGGTAACTTCCCTCAGATCTCAGATATCAAATATTGTGATATTTAAAATAGTTGATAATTTTTTTGTGAAATTATGTTCACTTTACTATTTATGGCTGTCAAAGCAAGTTCTCACTCCAAGACTGGGGGAGAAGAGCTAGATTAATATAGACAAAGATTTTGGTTTGATATTTGGAACAAAGAAAAGCTTTCTAAAATCTATAAGCCTTTGAGAATGGAATGGTTTTCTCTGTGAGACAGTGAATTCTCCTTGCTGGAAGTCACCTGTCAAGTGTGCTGAAAATTGAACTCTGTTTGGGAAGTGCTGTGCTGTTCTCAGTCTCTCAGTCATGTCCGACTCTTTGCGATCCCATGAACTGCAGCCCACCAACCTCTTCTGTCCATGGATTCTCCAAGCAAGAGTGGAGTGGGTTGCCATGCCCTCCTCCAGGGGATCTTCTTAACCCAGGGGGTCAAACTCAGGTCTCCTGTCTGAGAAGGATAGCTGTCAAATAAATGTCTTCTCTGGTCTCTGTGAATCTGGGGCAGAGGGAGGTGAAAATACAAATATTAAATCTGAGTTATAAATTCATTCTGGGGAGATCTATACTGAGTGGATTATCTCTTGTAAAAGATACATCCCAGAGTATATTTCTTCTTGCAACCTTCTGGTCCACCTTTTCTCTTTCTAACTCAGTTGCTTGCTCATTTGCCATTCATTATGCTGCTCTTTGGGATCCCTAGGGATTCTGACTGGTTCCTGGCCTCAAGTAACTCATGCTTATATCTGCATGAGGTGCCATGAGTCCTGAGACAAAGGTATGGACCAACCTCTCAAAGGATATAGAGCATAAATGATTCATATCTCCAGCGAATTCAACCAGAGGGAGGAAAAATATTGGATGAAAGAGTAAAATGTGACCAAGTAGAAAAAGGGAGTGGGGAATTTCAATCCTACTTTAGCTCATAGAAATGAAAGCTACAGAGGTAAAAGGAATGGCAAATAATTTAATATGATTGGAGGACAGAAACTTGTGGAAGCACATGAGAAAGGGCACGCTAGGGATGTTAGACTTGACCTTCTAGGTGATTGGAAGAATTAAAGCGATTTTAAAAGGGAGATGATGCAACATTATGAAAGTACGTATTCTGGAGAAACATCATAGAAGGCATTTCTATGGTTTACATTATTTGGCACTTTCTCCTCTGTGTTAACATATATAGTCAAGAATCAACTTGAGTACATTTTTGGCTTCAATATAATCAGCCTTCTGAAAAACATCCATAATTAGAGGTATTTCAGAAAATCTGTCATGAACTTATTTTGTTTCGATGTTAGTTATAAATGTGTAGTTATAGTAAAGAAAGAAAAGAGCCAAAGTGTGTTTAACCAGGTTAAAATTTCAACCTCTCTAAATGTCAGAAGCTTGACTTCTTCAAAGGAAATAAAACAAAACAAAACAAAAAAACAGGCAACCTTTCGAAGTTTTGATGTATACCTTTTCCATAAAGCTTTGTCCTTCCTAGTAGCATTCAGTCTGTCCACCCAGCAGCTTTTCACAAACAATCAATCCAACAGAGCTCTGTTTTGCTTGTGTTCTTGGTCCTGTTCCTAGGAGACTGCTCAACTCATTGGCCAGAATGGCCCCTAAATCTTCTTGGCTGCCCTCCTGGTGAACTTGCCCATGACTTGCTGGGCTGAGTTGCATTAAGCATGGAGACTTTCTGAGGCTCCGGCTTTCCATGTAAAACTCAGAGCAACCTTAACTTTCTTCCAGACCAATAATAACAGTGGTAAGAAGAGTACAGGCCTCTAAAAGAAATTACTACAAATAAACTTTATAATTAAAAATAGAAAACTTTGTCATCTAATGCCGCTTCCTCTCCCTGTTCCCATTCTCTGTTAGAAATATTGGAGAAGTTGCCCCTGATTCTTTCCTTATTCCTGATTGATCTCCACATGTTGTGCTATCAGCCTCCTTAGACCAGCCTCTGTATTTACAAAACAAAATTCTGCCGTCCACACTGTCCGCATTCTCTTGATTAAAATCTTTCTGTTGCACTCATGAATAGCCTGGACACAATGTAGGTTTATTTCACATTGTGTCTTAAATTTGTGATGCAATTTACATAAATCTGATGGTAAAAAATTTGGTGGGGTTCTATGTTCATTGTTTTACTTAAATGCTTACTTGGTTAACCTAATTGTACATGCTCACATTTGCTTTAGGGTGCGTGAGTGTGTGCTCACTCATGTCTGACTTTTTGTGGCCCCATGGACTTTAGCCTACCAGGCGCCTCTGTCCATGGAGTTTTCCAGGCAAGAATACCAGAGTGGTTGCCATTTTATTTTCCAGTGTATCTTCCTGACTCAGGGATCAAACTCACATCTCGTGTGTATCCTGCCTTGGCAGATGGGTTCTTCATCACTGCACCGCTTAGGAAGCCCTTGCTTTAGAACAACCTCCTATTTACTTTGCTTTCCTCAGACCTCAGAACTATTATTTAAAGGCTAAGTAAGAACAATTAAAGAGAAGCTTTCATGTGCCTTCAAATATACAGTTCTCAGATTTCATCTTAAAAATGTGTGTGACATATCTCCGGAGTCAGCAGTAGTGAAACCAGTCTAAGAGATGAACTTGTCAGGCCCCTGCCTGGGTGGAAGAAGGGAGCTACTCTGGTTGTGTATTTGCACTCAACATGGAGAGCAGTCATGAATGCCAACCAACATTATCTCTAATTACTGCTGTGATTAACATCAAAGAATTGGGTCCCAGGAGGCTTGCCTTCCTGAAGAAAATACAGTGCCATATGTTGCAATATTTTTTTACAGTTCTCATGTGTCGTTGAAGTTCCCTCTGACCCAGAAATTGTCCTATCAAGGGTCTCTATTTGAAATTTATTTCTAAAATAGCAAGTTTTGCTGGTTGCTCAGCATTGACCTTTTTGGAAAATAAACTGTCATTTCACTTTTTAGGAAAATATCCTATTCTTATTCTAGAGGTGTAAGCATAAGATGTAATTCATTTAAAGACAAAATAGAAGAAAAAAGAGGGTTTGATTGAAGCCTCAAGGCCTTTTCTCACCATGGAGTCTGCTTGTCAAAGAGTGTGTCAGTAATTAATACAGTTTAATCCTGCTGAACAAGATTTTTCTGTTGAATAAAATATTTTCCTTCATTTTATTCCATTTAGATATGAAAGACTGAGGTTTCTGAAACACGATGCTGTGTGAATCAGTGAGAAGTGTACAGTGTTGGAAACTAGATCTTCTGACAACTATTTCACAGAATTGTTGTATCCTTTAAATGAGACCATATATAATGGGCATGATACAACACCCAGTAAGAATAAGGATTTATTTTCTTATTTCTTCTAGAACACTGTTTTGAAAAATATTACTCTGTGTAAACTTCTACAGTCTATTCAAATATGTAAAGAGGTTAGAAGTATCACTCCCATTCTTTTTTTTTTATTTTTATTTTTTAGTTTGTTTTGCTTTACAATACTGTATTCGTTTTGCTAAACATTGACATGAATCNGAGTCTTTAGGGTTTTCTATGTAGAGAATCATGTCATCTGCAAACAGTGAGAGTTTTACTTCTTATTTTCCAATCTGGATTCCTTTTATTTCTTTTCCTGCTCTGATTGCTGTGGCCAAAACTTCCAGAACTATGTTGAATAGTAGCGGTGAAAGTGGGCACCCTTGTACTCCCATTCTTAAAAGAAGAGGTTGAGCAAACTAAAAATTAATGACTTTTATTGATACATCAAAGATATGAGGTCTCAGGGAAAATTACAACCTTGAAACCTGGTAAGATAGGTAAAATTAGAGATTTCTCTACTGGGAGCAGAAGCCACTGGAACAGTATTTTGACAAACTGTTGGAAGTTAAGTGTGGATAAGTATGAGAATAATAAATTGCTGGGGATCACAGTCTTTGGGAAGCTCCACATTTTTTTCATGTGTTTTACTTCCTGAGACCCTATCGAGTTCTCACACTGAAGATCTGAAGATCTCCTTGTGACTCGGCAGGTTTGAGTAACCCTTGTATAATATATACAAAGTGTTCTCCATGACAAAGAGTTATTTTTCAAAGAAAAGACTTCACCAGAGCCTCATCCCACTGGAGAGAAGGGCATTTTTTTTTCATTCCAGCCCCCTGTAGCCCTCTTGTCTAATATAGCAAGGGAAAAATGTCTAAGAAACAACTGTATCACAACCCAAGGACATAGACCAACTGAGATTTTATCACAAAATTACAGAATGCTTCCCTTCTTCTACGCCTTCCCACCACTCAAAATAAGGCTGCAATGTAACTGTGGCTTAGAGATGATAGAACTATAAGACACAGCCTCTCTCTGAGAAGAAGTTATTGGTGAATTCCAAGGTCAACAAAGGAGAGAAAAACAAGGACAATAGAGGAATTCAAAGACTCTGGAACCAACAGCTGGTCAGATAAACATGAGGCTCTTCATAGCTTCGGCTTTTCTCTAGTTGCCACCAGCAGAGGCTACTCTCTAGCTGAGGTGCACGGGCTTCTCCTTGTGGAGGCTTCTCTTGTTATGGAGCACAGGTTCTCAGAACATGGGCTCAGTCATTGTGGTGCATGGGTTTAATTGCCCTGAGGCATGTGGGGTCTTAGTTTCTGGACCAGGAATTGAACTCATGTCCCCTATATTAGAAGGCATATTCTTAACCACTGGACCACCAGGGAAGTCCCTCCACTCTTTTTTAGAGTCTTTTCTTACATAGGTCATTATAGGGTATTGAGTAAAGCTCCATGCACTGTATGGTAGGTCCTTTTTAATTATCTATTTTATTTATAGTAGTGTGTATATATCAATCCCAATCTCCCAATTTATCCCTGCCCAATCCTTAACCCCCAGCTATCCCATTCCATGGTATTCACCCAAGAGAAAAGATGGTATATGTCATTACAATGACTTGTACATGAATAAAGTCTAATATCCATCAAAAAGTGGATGGACAAACAAATCATGGTATAACCTTGCAATCATGGTATAATCTGGCAATACTACTCAGTAATAGGCTGAGTGAACAAAGTTTGACTGAAAAGGAGTACTTTCTACATGAAGCCCTTATTTATTTATTTAGTGCAGATAACCAGTAATGACAGCATCATTTGTGGAAAGCAGTATCCCCTTTCCACTGAATTTCTGTTGTATTAAATATTTTTATCAGAAATAAGCTGTTCATCTCTGTGTGGGTCTATTTCTGTATTCTCAATTGTGTTTCATATATTTGTTTCTTGTGGCACTGATACCATACTGTTTTTGTTACTGTAATACTTTATAAGTCTTGAAATCAGATAGTGTTAACTCTCTAATGTAGTTCTTTTTCAAAGATGTTTTACCTATCATAACGCATTTATATTTTAATATGATTTATAGAATCAGTTTCTCAAGTTCTGAAAAAAAAAAATCCTTCTATAGTGCAAAGGATGCTTTGAATTTTGAGAACATTTTGGAGGGATTTGATATCATGCTAGGACTTCCCAGGTGGCGTTAGTGGTAAAGAACCTGCCTGACAAGCAGGAGACATAAAAGATGCGGGGCTCGATCCCTGGGTTGGGAAGATCCCCTAGAGGAGAGCATAGCCACCCAGTCCAGTATTCTTGCCAAGAGAATCTCATGGACAGAGGAACCTGATGGGCTACAGTCCATAGGGTTGCACAGAGTCGAACATGACTGAAGCAACTGAGTACACAGGCACAGTGTCGTGCTAATACTGAAACCTGATCCATAAACATTTATTTAGATTTTTAGTTTATTTTGGCAATTAATTTATTTAATTTATTTGGACAGTTTCCAGTGTCAAATGTTGCATATTTTGTGAGATTTATCCCTTATTATGTTTATAATGTTACATTAATAAATAATATTGTATTTTTAATTTCTGATAGTTATAAATGATATTTTAGTTTGATCTTGTAGATGCCAAAATCATCAAACTCACTTAGTTCTAGCAGCTTAGATGTAAATCTCATAGTATTTTTCAACTAGTATTGGCACATAGTATTTCCAACATAGTATTTTCTGGTGTCATGTATAAACAAGGACAGCTTTTATCCTCCTTTCTGATCTTCTTTTCAATCTTCTTTTCTTACCTTATTCCACTACCTAGGACTTCCAAACTCCTTGTTGAATAGAACCATTGAGAGTGGATAATCTTGTCTGGTTTCTGATTTTAGGAAGAAATCATTTTATCTTTCAGCATTAAGTATGAAGTTAACAGTATGCTTTTGATATTTAAAAAAGTTTTAAAAAGTATTACTCGATTCTTGGTTTGCTGATACCGTTGATTAGGTATGTTTCCTTGGTGTAGTTAAATGATTTTTACTCATCTATAGTGATCACATTGTTTTACTTTCTGAAAAATATTTATTTATTTGGCTTTGCCAGGTCTTGGTTGCAACATACAAACTCTTAGTTGTGGCATGTGGGATCTAGTTCTCTGACGAGAGATTGAACTTGAGCCTCCCGATTTGGAAGCTCGGGGTCTTAGCCCGTGGACCACCAGGAAGTCCCTGATTTTACCTTTTAAATTGCTTAATGTGGAGAATTACATTGATTATTGAATGTTAAATAAAACTTGCTTTCCTGGCATTAACTCCATAATTTCTTTTTATGCATTTTAGAATTTGATGTACTAAAACTTGATTCAGAAGAAATGCATATGTACTTGCTCAGTCACTAAGTCATATCCAATTCTTTGTGATCCTATGGACTGTAGCCCACAAGGCGACTCTGCCCATGGGCTTTCCCATGCAAGAATACTAGAGTGGTGGATTGCCATTTCTCTCTCGAGGGGATCTTCTCAATCCAGGGCTTCAGCCTGCATCTCCGGCATTGGCAGGTGGATTCTTTATCACTGAGCCACCTGAAAAGCCCCTCAAAAGAAATATTGCTCTGTAACTTTTTCTAATGTTTTTGTCTGAGTTTGGCATCAGAATAATGCGGTCCTCATTGAGTGTGTTGGGAAGTACTCCCTTCTCTTCATTTTCCCCTAATTTGACAATGTCTGCCTTTTAACTTGACTATTGTAATGTGGTTATTGATATAGTTAGGTTTAAAATTTTTATTTTATTTTATCTCCTATGTTGACTTATAGTCATAACTCTGTATCACATATCTTTAATATACCTACAAGTGAGATTATACTTCATGCCTAAGAATTTATAACAGTATACGTCTATTTACCCTGGGCTACTGTTCCCCTATGCTGTTGTATGCTACCACTAATTAATTATGTTAATAAAGTAGTTTATTAATACTTGTTATAAACTTTCAAAGCAATGTTATTATTTTTGCTTTCATATTTATCTTTAAAAGAGATTTAAATATTAAGAAACAAACTTGTACATTTATCCATGTAGTTTTTATTACTGGTGTTCTTCATCCTTTTGTATAAATCAACATTTTAAACTGATGTTATTATTTTTCTTCCTAAAATACTTTCTTTAACATTTTTTTTTGGTAGTACCTTAATAGTGATAAATCTTTTGTATGGCTAAAAAGACCTCTTTTTCATGTTTGTTTCTGACAGTTATTTTCTTCCTAAGTAGAGAATTATTGGTTGACAGGTTTCTTTTTTCTGTGAATATTTTAATGATGTTATACTCTCCTCTTTTTTGCATTATTTCCTGTTGAGAAAACTTCCATTATTCTTTTCTTTCTCAGTATGTAATGTATGTTTTTTCACTAATTACTGTAAGATTTTTTCTTTATCAAGTTTCTTGTATAATTTTATTATGAATAACTTTATCATGATAGCTCAGTTGGTAAAGAATCCGCCTGCAATCCAGGAGACTCCAGTTTGATTCTTGAGTCGGGAAGATAAGCTGGAGAAGGGATAGGCTACCCACTCCAATATTCTTGGGCTTTCCTAGTGGCTCAGCTGGTTAAAGAATCTGCCTGCAATTCAGGAAACCTGGGTTCTATCCCTGGGTTGGGAAGATCCCCTGGAGAAGGGAACAGCTATCCACTCCAGTATTCTGGCCTACAGACTTCCATGGACTGTATGGTCCATGGGGTTGGAAAGAGTCAGACACGACTGAATGACTTTCACTGTGCTATTGTGCTATTGCTATGAATAACTTTAAAATGGTTTTCTTCAAATGTCTTATTATTGGGATACATAAATAGAACTTCTTGAATCTAAAGATTTATAGGCTTTTTAAAAAGTTACTTTGAAAAAATTCTAACGATATTTCTTCAAATATTTTATTGTGTTCTGGGAGGCCCAATAACATTCTAGAAGTTGTTGCACCAATCACTGATCAGTTCAGGTCAGTCGCTCAGCCGTGTCCCACTCTTTGCGACCCCATGAATCGCAGCACACCAGGCCTCTCTGTCCATCACCAACTCAACAGTTCACTCAGACTCATGCCCATAGAGTCAGCGATGCCATCCAGCCATCTCATCCTCTGTCGTCCCCTTCTCCTCCTGCTCCCAACCCCTCCCAGCATCAGAGTCTTTTCCAATGAGTCAACTCTTCGCATGAGGTGGCCAAAGTACTGGAGCTTCAGCTTTAGCATCATTCCCTCCAAAGAAATCCCAGGGCCGATCTCCTTCAGAATGGACTGATTGGATCTCCTTGCAGTCCAAGGGACTCTCAAGAGTCTTCTCCAACACCACAGTTCAAAAGCATCAATTCTTCAGCGCTCTGCCTTCACAATCCAACTCTCACATCCATACCAATAACTGATACTGTCATGTTTTTCTTGGTTTCTATTGCTATATCTTCAAGTTCATGAATATTTTTCTTCTGCAATATCTATTCTGAAATTAATTTCATCCAGAGTATTATTCAGATAAAATGTTATAGTTTTTATCTTTAGAAGTCAAATTTGTATATTCATAAACATCTGGAATGTAGTTTTAATTACTGTTTTAATATCATTACTTGCTAATCCTATTATCTATTGAATTTAGATTAGTTTTGATTGATTTTTGTCCTCAATATGGATTTTATTGTTCTTCCTCTTGCCTTGTCTAATAGTCTTTGATTGGATGCAAGATGATGTGACTATTATTTTGTTTACTCCAGAATATTTTTTTAATCCTAGAATTATTCATAAGTGAGCTTTATTCTTAAATAAGTTTGGCTACTAAAAGATAGTTTGATCCATTAGGTTTTATTTTTAAGATTTTTAAAAAGATTTATAGCCCACTGGATGTAGGGATGAAGCAATTTTTAGTCTAGGGCTAATTATTTCCTACTGCTGAGGCAAGACCCTTCTGAGCAGTCTGTCAGCATGCCATGAATTGTGAAGTTTTCTTCTCTAGGTTATGGCAATATGCACTATTCTTATTCCAGTGTTAACACTGAGCATGGGTCCCTCTATTCCTCTGAGACAGTTCTAACCAGCTTTGGGGGGTTTTCTCTTACACATGATCAGTAAGTACTCTGCTCAATATCTGAGAAGGACTCTCTGAAGTCTCTGAAATTTTGTCTCTGTGTAGCTAGCTCTCTGTTCTCCAGGATTCTATCTGGCAAAATCTAACCATGTTGTTCTACCCAAATTTTCAGCTCTACCTACCCAACTTGGAGAGTTGAAGGGCTTTTCCTGAGATTTCTTTCTGTGTGCTGTAAACTTACCGTGCTTCAGACAGTAAGCTGGGGAAATCAAAACACCTTCCTTGCTTCCTATCTCAGGGTTTACTGCCCTTTCTTGGCTGGTATCCAGAGTCCTGAAAACTGTTTTATCATATATTTTGCCTGTTTATTTTTGGTTGTTTCAGGTAGAAGCAGAATGCATATGTTCCTTAGTGTAACTTCTTTAATAACAAAACATGTATCTCCTTCAAAACACACAAAGCAATAACCTTATGCCACTCTATATGCATCAATACACTAAATATGGCAAGTCAAACCTAGGTTTTATGATCTGTACACTTTGGGTAAATTCTGTATAGAGCTGGAGCTCCCTGTAGGCTTTCCTATTACTGGTAAAGTGTCTCTATCATATACAAAAAAAGGCTAGTCCCTACATGCTTGAGGACAGGAACTCCTATTTCAATATATTTCAAGTGTTCACAATGGGAACTTAATGAAAGTTTAAAAAATATGTTGGATTGCAGTATGCTTTCCAATTGTATGATGAAAAAAATTGAAATTACTTCCATTAAATTTTTGTGAAAAAAAATTCTATCAGGTAAATCAGGCTGCAAGATTTAAAGAAAAAAAAAAAGGAATGAAAAATTAGGTCATGACACTGTAGCTATAAATTGTGGAAGAAAAATATCCTGATTGCTCAGTCCAAGTTTGAGCTTTAAATCTTTTACTAGCTTCTTAGCTTGCCTGTCATGTGCTGAGTCCTGGCAGGTGGCTCACCGCAGGGACTAATCTGGGAACATTCAGCTGCACAGAGAGCTACTAATCCCTGGAGGTTAATGGTGCAGGCTGAACTGATTGTCTGGCATTACCCACAGCCCTAGGGAACAATGGTTGGGATTCAGGACCAACTCAACAGAATAGAGATGGGGTTGGAGGTATTTTCACCAGCCTTCAGCCTCAGAAACTATCCAAAAAGAACTAATGGGCCTTGCCAAAATTTAGAATGGGTTACTGCACTTGTTCTTAAATCATGGAAAACAACCTTACTTGGCATTATCTTTCTACTCTTCCAATTATCAGATTATATACAAAGCAGGATACAGAGGTATGGGAGAAATAAAGAATCTTCTAGAGAAATGGTACTGTAAACATTTCTCTCAAAGTAGCTCTAAGGAGAGTAAACATGATCTAAGCCATCTAAGTAGCTTTCTTGTTTCTTCTGCTCTTTGGGGAAATAGATTACACCATCAACCATGGATGAAATTTATTTGAAGCCTCAAACTTTTTCATGAAATTTTGGAAGCATTTTGTACTATAATTTTTCTATATATGCTTTAGTATAAAGTTTTCAATTACTTACTATTTAATTACTCAGCTTACTCTCCCTGCAAAGTATCAGATAAAATTGTTATTTCAGAAATATATGCTGCATAGACAGGGCATCATGCACCGAACACACAACCAGGTACCCTTAGGTATACACATAATCCAGTCAGAGAAGATCTCTAAGAGAATAAAGTACATCAGCCCCAGGAAATATGCTTCTTTATGCTCTGTAAGAATAGTCTTATGCCTAATCATTAATGAAGGTGCACAAGAAATATTGTTCAATTTTCTTACTGATTAAATCTTGCTTCTTGATTTTTAAACTGTAAAGTACTACTCACAAATCTCAATTTTTTGTTTAAAAAGAAACAAATGAAACCCTAGAAAATAACTGCAGTTATATTATAGAGGTATTTGCTTTATTTTATTTTTTCTAAATGCTTGTGCCATTAAATGACCGCTCAACTTGGAAGCTGCCTGTAAACACGAAAGTGATGGAATATTTTCTAGAAGTCATTAAAATTGCTTTTGTTAGGCAGATATCTCTTTCTTTTTGGTGAGAACATTTATGTTCTACTCACAGAAAATTTTAATTATATAATATGCCATTTTCAACTATAGTCACCATAGTATACATTAGCTCCTTAGAACTCATTCATCATATAATTGAAAGTTTGCACCCTTTTATCTATCAACCTCTCCTCACTTTCCCCCACCTCCATGTCCCAGCCCCTGGCAGCTACTTTTCTATTCTCTGTTTCTATGAGTTTGACCGATTTTTTTTTTTTTTTTTACATTATACATGTAAGTGAAACCATGCAGTATTTATCTTTCTTTAGCTGACTTATTTCACTTAGCATAATGTCCTCTGGGTTCTTTCATGTTGTCACATGACAAGATTTCCTTTTTAAAAGGTGACTAGGATTCCATTGTGTGGGCTTGAAGTTTTAATACATGTATCACATTTTCTTTTTCCATTTGTCAGCCGATGGACACTTAGATTGTTTCTATATTTTGGCTATTGCAAGTAACGTCGCAGTGATAATGGAACTGCAGCTATTTCTTTGAGATAATGGTTTTGTTTCCTTTGGAAATACACCGAAATGTAGGGTTGCTGGATCATTTGACAGTACTATTTTTAAGTTCTTGAGGAACTGCATTATTTAACCTCATTTTTATTTTATAATGGCTGTACCAATAGGGTACAAGGGCTCTCTTTTCTCCACATCCTTGACAGCATGTGTCATCTTTTGTCTTTTCATAATAGACTTCCTAGCAAGTATGAGGTGGGATCTCATTGTTACTTTAATTTGCGCTTCCTTGATGATTAGTAATGTTGAACACCTTTGCATGTATTTGTTGGCCATTTATTACATCTTCTTTAGAAAAATGTCTCTCTTGGTCCTTTAACCATTTTGAAATGAGTTGTGTTATTAATGTGCATGAGTTTTTTGTATATTTTTGATGTTAACACTTTATTGAGTACATAGTTTACGAATTTTTTAGTCTGTTGGGTAGGTTGCCTTTTCATTTATGGCTTCCTTTGCTCAGCTGAAACTTTTTAGTTTGATGTAGTCCCATTTGTTTATTTTGCTTTTGTTTCAGTTCAGTTCATTTCAGCCGCTCAGTCGTGTCCAACTCTTTGTGACCCCATGAATCGCAGCACGCCAGGCCTCCCTGTCCATCACCAACTCCCGGAGTTCACCCAGACTCCCGCCCATCAAGTCAGTGATGTCATCCAGCCATCTCATCCTCTGTCATCCCCTTCTCCTCCTGCCCCCAATCCCTCCCAGCATCAGAGTCTTTTCCAATGAGTCAACTCTTCGCATGAGGTGGCAAAGTACTGGAGCTTCAGCTTTAGCATCCTTCCTTCCAAAGAAATCCCAGGGCCAATCTCCTTCAGAATGGACTGATTGGATCTCCTTGCAGTCCACGAGACTCTCAAGAGTCTTCTCCAACACCACAGTTCAAAAGCATCAATTCTTCGGCGCTCAGCCTTCTTCGCAGTCCAAATCTCACATCCATACATGATCACAGGAAAAACCATAGCCTTGACTAGTCAGACCTTAGTCGGCAAAGTAATGTCTCTGCTTTTGAATATGCTCTCTAGGTGGTCATAACTTTTCTTCCAAGGAGTAAGCGTCTTTTAATTTCATGGCTGCAGTGACCATCTGCAGTGATTTTGGAGCCCAAAAAGATAAAGTCTGACAATGTTTCCACTGTTTCCCCATCTATTTCCCATGAAGNAGGAAAAACCATAGCCTTGACTAGTCAGACCTTAGTCGGCAAAGTAATGTCTCTGCTTTTGAATATGCTCTCTAGGTGGTCATAACTTTTCTTCCAAGGAGTAAGCGTCTTTTAATTTCATGGCTGCAGTGACCATCTGCAGTGATTTTGGAGCCCAAAAAGATAAAGTCTGACAATGTTTCCACTGTTTCCCCATCTATTTCCCATGAAGTGATGGGACCGGATGCCATGATCTTCGTTTTCTGAATGTTGAGCTTTAAGCTTTAGTTTGATGTAATCCCATCTGTTTATTTTGCTTTTGTTTAGGCTGCTGTTTTTTAAATCTACACAACATTTTTTTTTTCTGGTCTTCAGAGAGCTTGAATACACACACACACATATATATATAAGTAGGTAGGACATTTTATTGTTGAATAAAGTAAACTGTATAAAGCCAAAGGTAGATTTAAACTTAATTCCTTAGTAGGTATTTTGAGGGAAAGTCACTTAACAGAAGATTTTATTCTCGTATTTTCCAACATTGATTTAATATAAAAAATTTTGTCAAAGTCCAACTTGAAGAAAGTTGGCAAGGGTCTAGTCCTCCCAGTTGTTTAAATTACTTAAATGCTAATTTCTCTTCTAATGTATGAATTGGCTGCTCAATTATGCTGATGTGTAGATTTCTCAGGGAGGCTAGTAGGAAGATATTCTATAGGTCTTTATACTTTCTCAATACAAAATTCTAGACATGGCATAGATTCAGGCTGCTATGCCTCAGCACAGAGGGAGAATACCAGTGCGAGCACTTAGGAATATTGAAATTGTCTCTTTCCCCTCTTCATCATATATACTTTTGTTAGCACTGTCTCTTAGAAATCAAGTCTTTAAAAGGAAACTATCCAGACACTATTAAAAAGAAAAGGAGAAGAAAGAAAAGCTAAAGAAAATACATGTCCAAAGTATGATGAGAAAAAGAAGCAGGTCACCTGAGAAAATTGTGAGAAGAGTGATGGGAAAGGTAGAGAGAAACACAAAGGATTTCATGGGGGCTGGGAGTTAAGGTATGCATACTGAAATTACTTTGAAGAAAATGGGTAGAAGACTGTGCCAAATAAATATAGAAATTAATTTTCTTTTGAAGAAGAATATTCACTGCCATTTTTTGGGAAGAGAATATCACTCAGCATTTTTCAGGCTCAATGAAATTTCCAAGCTAATGCAGCTATCAAAACCACAGGGCAGGACTAAGGGAAAGTCTATGTTAGAATTTGTTTCTGTTTCAGCTCTTTCTATGAGATGTGAGATGAGAGCCTCTCTTCTTTTGGACACCATGGCACACTAGTGATATGTATTATTATCTTAACTTTTATAGAAACAGTTTCAAAATCCATCAAACTAAAACACTGAAAAATGTTGAGGCATGCAATAAATATTTGGGAGAGATATTTTGAACTTGATAAAGTGATACCATTATCTATTTTTCCCTTGATGACTCATTTATCTGTGAAGCTCATGAAAGACAAACTACTCACAGAGAATTCCATCCATTTTCAACCATTCAGGCTCTGTAGAGAGACAGCAAAAACATTAAAACAAAAACACAACAAAAACTAATAATCAAATCTAAAATTTCATTGACCTTCCATCCTAGGTTTCATCTAGAAATGTTTCCTCTATTTCTCAGTTGTTTTCTAAAGGTCTGGAAGTTCTCAGATGTTTTGACTCATACTGATACTTGGAGTTTTTAATTCCTTTGTCGAAACTGAAATTTTCTCCTATTTCTTATTTACAGAATAAAAGGGATGGGTTTCATGACTTGAACTTGTCTTCATATATTAGTCAGGACCTTTTGGCTGTCAATAACAGAAAGTAGCCTTAGCCATCTTAAACTAAAAAGGAAAATTTACTGTGTAAGGATACAGAGGGGACTTATATAACCAAAACCAGAAATGCATGTGGATCTTAATAGATAATGAGACCCAGGAACAGAAAAGGTATAAGAAACCTCTCTTTGTCTATTGTTTCTAGTTTTTTGTGCATTTTTTATTCTCTCTATTTAAAAACTTACTTTCTATTTGTACACCAAGTTCGTAGCAGCATTATTCACAATAGCCAAAAGAAACCTATGTCTATTGACAGATAAAGGGATAAACAAAATGTGGTATAATATCAGTATATACAAACAATGGAATATTATTCAGCCTTAAAATGGAAGGGGATTCTGACATGGTACAATGTGGAGGCACCTTAAGAACTTTATGATAAGTGAAATAAGCCAGTCAAAAATAAAGACTGAATGCTCCCACTTATATAAGTTACCTAGAGCATTCAAATTCATAGAGGCAGAAAGTAAAATGGTGTTGCCAGGGTTGGTGGATGGGGAGGACAGGGAGTTGCTGTTTGTTTAATGGGTACGAAGTTTCCATTTTGCAGCATGAAAAGAGTTCTGGAGGTTGGCTCGTAACAATGTGAATGTACTTAACACTACTGAATTGTACACTTAAAATGGTTAAGATGGTAAATTTTCTATTCTCTGAATTTTGTCACAATTAAAAAAAGGAGATAAATGATTTGTAGACAATTAAATTTGTCTGGTAACAAATCTGTGCGTGGATTTATTAAACCAGAAAATGTTGCTAAGTTATGGGCACATACCATGTACTATTGGATGAGAATCGGCCTCTGGTGGGTAACAATAAATGTCAAACTGTTCACCATTGATTTTTGGTGAAAGAATACAGCTTAATAAGGAATTTAATACCTTTCTATGGTAAAAAACAACAAAATTAAAAAACCCTGGCTTTCTCTGATTTACTGGTTGACATAATGGAAAATGCCTTCTTCTCCTTAGCATCTGACTTTATAGTACATTTTTAGCCATTTAAAAAGACTACAATAGTCTTTAAAATTCTAGAAATCTGATCCAGTTTTTTCAAGAGCTTACTCATGGTCCAATAAGGTATGATCATGAAGGATGTTTCATCTAATATGGGTATGTCTGCTAGTTGGCTCACCCTGCAGGGAAAGTGTAAGAATGTCAGCTCCACAGGAAGCTGGGAACATATCTTGAAGTCAAAGGCACTTGCTCCTTGGAAGAAAAGCTATGACCAATCTAGACAGCATATTAAAAAGCAGAGAGGTTACTTTGCCGACAAAGGCCCGTCTAGTCAAAGCTGTGGTTTTTCCATTAGTCATGTGTGGATCAAGACTTGGGCTATACAGAAAGATGAGCACAGCAAAATCGATGCTTTTGAACTGTGGTGTTGGAGAAATCTTGAGAGTCCCTTGGACTGCAAGGAGATCAAACTGATCAATTCTAAAGGAAATAAGCCCTTAATATTCATTGGAAGGACTGATGTCAAAGCTGAAACTCCAATACTTTGGCTACCTGATGCAAAGAACTGACTCATTGGAAAATACCCCGATGCTGGGAAAGATGGAAGCAGGAGGAGATGGGGACGATGGAGGATGGTTGGATGGCATCACTGACTCAATGGACATGAATTTGAGCAAGCTCTGGGAGTTGATGATTGACAGGGAAGCCTGGCGTGCTGCAGTCCATGGAGTCTCAAAGAGTCAGACCCGACTGAGTGACTGAACTGAACTGAACCCTAGATCCTTGTTTGATTACAGGAGTCAGAGGGAACTAAGGGAACCCCTGAGACAACAGTCTCACATAGAGAGAGGGTTACTAGCAATGACCAGGAGAAGAAGTCTTGCTGAGCATCTTAACCCATTTTAGTTCCTCAAAAATGAAAAGGAGTTAGCATACAAAAGGATGAAAGCAGAAAGCTGAGAACTAGCTCTCAGTAGATGTAAATTAAGGCAGAAGTGAGGGATCAGAATCCCAAGATCAGAAAGATACAGGGAAATCAGAACAGGAAAGAAAGGCTATGAATCAGAGGGGAAGAATTTGAGGCACTGGGGAGAGACTGTGTCAAAAAATCTAGATTAAATTCTGTCTTGTTGAAAGTAGCACCTGTACTGGCCCTAGCCACACTTAAAGTATCTTGCTGTATATCACTACTTCTATTTGCTTGCAGTCCATTTGGTTGAAAACAATTTGCCTAAAACCAAACTGGTAAAAATAATTAATATGACTCTTCTTTTGTAATTCTTTTTTGTGTGTGTTATTAATGTTGAAGCATTGGAGAATATCAAAGCTTTTTTTCATTTTTCAGAATTTTAGTGGTTTTTCTCCAGTTCTTTGAATTTTTATTTTAAATTTATGATAGATTTTCATCCCATCACACTTGCTTGTCTTATTTAGCAATACTTTTATGGTTTTGTACAAATTCACCAGAAACAAACTAACATCTGTTTTAATTAGTCTTATGATTAGTGTATATTCTAAGGAATCTGAAGAATTAAAGACATGATGTGATAAAAGGTGGTTGTGAGGAATGAAGTCATTGGAGATTGCTGAAGCTTGTTAATCACTACAATTACTTCGAACATTCTGCATTTTTCACTTCTATCTTCAAGTCTTTCCATTATCAAAATAATGTAAGAATTCGGTGAGTCAGAAAATCTGGCATAAAGCTTTCATCTTCCCTTTCTTTAGTGAAAATATCAGTGGTTCAGAGTCATCTGCTATCAGGAATTTTTCCATACATTGTTAGGTTGAAAAATTTAAACCTAAGCTTAATGTGAAAAGCCACATTGTGACTGTATCTGTTTTTCATTATAGCTTCAATTCTGACAGTAACACTGAATAGTAAAAACACTTCTCTGTAAAATTCGCTGAAACGCACAAGAAATGTTCAACCAAAATAAAACACAAAATAGGGTTAAGTAAATGAAGTTAACATCACTGGTTAAAAACGAATCTAACCATTTTAATGAGTAAAATTACATAGCTAGTAAAATTTTTATTAAAAATATGACTAAAAGTTATGAAAATTATACCAAGATTCAAAAAATTACAAAATAATGTTAACTGATGATTGAAACATTGATTTTAGAACAATTACCTTTTAGACAAATGAGCAGAACAGATGTAATTGCCTGTATATAAATAAAGAATGAGGAAGAGAAGAAAAACTTTGTCCCTCCCCAAAAAAATTCTGAAAAAAAATGACAAAAAAGCTTAATGGCTCATGAAATCTCACAAATCTTCTTCAATTGCATTGAAATTACTAAGATGAAAAATCTATATCAGATGATATTTTTGACCAATTTATCCTTTCCAACAATTTGACTTCAAGAAAATTGTTTTAGGTCAATTTATTTTTGACAATACACTTTAAATTCTTGGTTTTTCTCAGCAATCCATTTCCCTCTGACATTCTCTCTTGTTAAAAGCCATTGATTCAATAGGAAGACTTTCCCATTAGTTGCTGGAATAAAATAGGGGAGAAAATTCTTACAAGAATTCATCAACAGTTAACAGTTGGGAGACACTTAAAATCATTCAGTCCAAGCCCCTCCCTTTTCAACTGAGAAAACAGAAGACTGGACATTTGTGATATCCCAACAAAAGTCACTGTAAACCAAAAGCAAAAGTGGAACTGGAGATTTTTTAAAACTTACTTAATTCAAGTGTGGTCTATTTATAATGTGTTAATTTCTGCTATACAATAAAGTGATTCAGCTATATACATATATATATATATACATATTTTTTCATACTCTTTTCTTTTTTTCCAAACTTTAACCTTTTTATTTTGTATGATGTATAGTGATTAACAATGTTGTGGTAGTTTCAGGTGAACAGCAAAGGGACTCAGCCATACATATACATGTATCCATTCTCCCTCAAACCTCTCTCCCATCTAGGCTGGCACATAACATTGAGTACAATTCCATGTGCTCTACAATAGATTCTTGTTGGCTATTCATTTTGAATATAACAGTGTATACATGAACTTCTCAAATTTATCACAGAATATTGAATATAGTTCCCTCTACTATACAGTAGGACTTTGTTTATCCTTTCAATATATAATAGCTTGCATTTGCAAATCCCAAATTCCCATTCTGTCCCTCTTCCATGTCCCTCGCCCTTGGTAACCATGAATTTGTTCTCTATGTCTACGAGTATTTCGTAGACAAGTGCATTTTTTAGATTACATGTGTGAATGAAACCATGATATTTGTCTTTCTCTTTCTGACTTCTTTCAGTATGGCAATTTCTAGGTCTAATCACGTTGCTGCAAATGAGATTATTTCATTCTTTTCATGGCCAAGTAGTATTCCATTGTATATACGTATCACGTTTTCTTTATCCATTCATGTGTCGATGGACATTTGGCTTGTTTCCATGTCTTGGCTATTGTGAATAATGCTGTTGTGAATATAGGGTTGCATATGTCTTTTTTAATTATAATTTTGTCTAGATATATGCTCAGGAGTGGAATTGCTGGATCATATAACAACTCTAGTTTTAGTTCNAAAAAACAACAAAATTAAAAAACCCTGGCTTTCTCTGATTTACTGGTTGACATAATGGAAAATGCCTTCTTCTCCTTAGCATCTGACTTTATAGTACATTTTTAGCCATTTAAAAAGACTACAATAGTCTTTAAAATTCTAGAAATCTGATCCAGTTTTTTCAAGAGCTTACTCATGGTCCAATAAGGTATGATCATGAAGGATGTTTCATCTAATATGGGTATGTCTGCTAGTTGGCTCACCCTGCAGGGAAAGTGTAAGAATGTCAGCTCCACAGGAAGCTGGGAACATATCTTGAAGTCAAAGGCACTTGCTCCTTGGAAGAAAAGCTATGACCAATCTAGACAGCATATTAAAAAGCAGAGAGGTTACTTTGCCGACAAAGGCCCGTCTAGTCAAAGCTGTGGTTTTTCCATTAGTCATGTGTGGATCAAGACTTGGGCTATACAGAAAGATGAGCACAGCAAAATCGATGCTTTTGAACTGTGGTGTTGGAGAAATCTTGAGAGTCCCTTGGACTGCAAGGAGATCAAACTGATCAATTCTAAAGGAAATAAGCCCTTAATATTCATTGGAAGGACTGATGTCAAAGCTGAAACTCCAATACTTTGGCTACCTGATGCAAAGAACTGACTCATTGGAAAATACCCCGATGCTGGGAAAGATGGAAGCAGGAGGAGATGGGGACGATGGAGGATGGTTGGATGGCATCACTGACTCAATGGACATGAATTTGAGCAAGCTCTGGGAGTTGATGATTGACAGGGAAGCCTGGCGTGCTGCAGTCCATGGAGTCTCAAAGAGTCAGACCCGACTGAGTGACTGAACTGAACTGAACCCTAGATCCTTGTTTGATTACAGGAGTCAGAGGGAACTAAGGGAACCCCTGAGACAACAGTCTCACATAGAGAGAGGGTTACTAGCAATGACCAGGAGAAGAAGTCTTGCTGAGCATCTTAACCCATTTTAGTTCCTCAAAAATGAAAAGGAGTTAGCATACAAAAGGATGAAAGCAGAAAGCTGAGAACTAGCTCTCAGTAGATGTAAATTAAGGCAGAAGTGAGGGATCAGAATCCCAAGATCAGAAAGATACAGGGAAATCAGAACAGGAAAGAAAGGCTATGAATCAGAGGGGAAGAATTTGAGGCACTGGGGAGAGACTGTGTCAAAAAATCTAGATTAAATTCTGTCTTGTTGAAAGTAGCACCTGTACTGGCCCTAGCCACACTTAAAGTATCTTGCTGTATATCACTACTTCTATTTGCTTGCAGTCCATTTGGTTGAAAACAATTTGCCTAAAACCAAACTGGTAAAAATAATTAATATGACTCTTCTTTTGTAATTCTTTTTTGTGTGTGTTATTAATGTTGAAGCATTGGAGAATATCAAAGCTTTTTTTCATTTTTCAGAATTTTAGTGGTTTTTCTCCAGTTCTTTGAATTTTTATTTTAAATTTATGATAGATTTTCATCCCATCACACTTGCTTGTCTTATTTAGCAATACTTTTATGGTTTTGTACAAATTCACCAGAAACAAACTAACATCTGTTTTAATTAGTCTTATGATTAGTGTATATTCTAAGGAATCTGAAGAATTAAAGACATGATGTGATAAAAGGTGGTTGTGAGGAATGAAGTCATTGGAGATTGCTGAAGCTTGTTAATCACTACAATTACTTCGAACATTCTGCATTTTTCACTTCTATCTTCAAGTCTTTCCATTATCAAAATAATGTAAGAATTCGGTGAGTCAGAAAATCTGGCATAAAGCTTTCATCTTCCCTTTCTTTAGTGAAAATATCAGTGGTTCAGAGTCATCTGCTATCAGGAATTTTTCCATACATTGTTAGGTTGAAAAATTTAAACCTAAGCTTAATGTGAAAAGCCACATTGTGACTGTATCTGTTTTTCATTATAGCTTCAATTCTGACAGTAACACTGAATAGTAAAAACACTTCTCTGTAAAATTCGCTGAAACGCACAAGAAATGTTCAACCAAAATAAAACACAAAATAGGGTTAAGTAAATGAAGTTAACATCACTGGTTAAAAACGAATCTAACCATTTTAATGAGTAAAATTACATAGCTAGTAAAATTTTTATTAAAAATATGACTAAAAGTTATGAAAATTATACCAAGATTCAAAAAATTACAAAATAATGTTAACTGATGATTGAAACATTGATTTTAGAACAATTACCTTTTAGACAAATGAGCAGAACAGATGTAATTGCCTGTATATAAATAAAGAATGAGGAAGAGAAGAAAAACTTTGTCCCTCCCCAAAAAAATTCTGAAAAAAAATGACAAAAAAGCTTAATGGCTCATGAAATCTCACAAATCTTCTTCAATTGCATTGAAATTACTAAGATGAAAAATCTATATCAGATGATATTTTTGACCAATTTATCCTTTCCAACAATTTGACTTCAAGAAAATTGTTTTAGGTCAATTTATTTTTGACAATACACTTTAAATTCTTGGTTTTTCTCAGCAATCCATTTCCCTCTGACATTCTCTCTTGTTAAAAGCCATTGATTCAATAGGAAGACTTTCCCATTAGTTGCTGGAATAAAATAGGGGAGAAAATTCTTACAAGAATTCATCAACAGTTAACAGTTGGGAGACACTTAAAATCATTCAGTCCAAGCCCCTCCCTTTTCAACTGAGAAAACAGAAGACTGGACATTTGTGATATCCCAACAAAAGTCACTGTAAACCAAAAGCAAAAGTGGAACTGGAGATTTTTTAAAACTTACTTAATTCAAGTGTGGTCTATTTATAATGTGTTAATTTCTGCTATACAATAAAGTGATTCAGCTATATACATATATATATATATACATATTTTTTCATACTCTTTTCTTTTTTTCCAAACTTTAACCTTTTTATTTTGTATGATGTATAGTGATTAACAATGTTGTGGTAGTTTCAGGTGAACAGCAAAGGGACTCAGCCATACATATACATGTATCCATTCTCCCTCAAACCTCTCTCCCATCTAGGCTGGCACATAACATTGAGTACAATTCCATGTGCTCTACAATAGATTCTTGTTGGCTATTCATTTTGAATATAACAGTGTATACATGAACTTCTCAAATTTATCACAGAATATTGAATATAGTTCCCTCTACTATACAGTAGGACTTTGTTTATCCTTTCAATATATAATAGCTTGCATTTGCAAATCCCAAATTCCCATTCTGTCCCTCTTCCATGTCCCTCGCCCTTGGTAACCATGAATTTGTTCTCTATGTCTACGAGTATTTCGTAGACAAGTGCATTTTTTAGATTACATGTGTGAATGAAACCATGATATTTGTCTTTCTCTTTCTGACTTCTTTCAGTATGGCAATTTCTAGGTCTAATCACGTTGCTGCAAATGAGATTATTTCATTCTTTTCATGGCCAAGTAGTATTCCATTGTATATACGTATCACGTTTTCTTTATCCATTCATGTGTCGATGGACATTTGGCTTGTTTCCATGTCTTGGCTATTGTGAATAATGCTGTTGTGAATATAGGGTTGCATATGTCTTTTTTAATTATAATTTTGTCTAGATATATGCTCAGGAGTGGAATTGCTGGATCATATAACAACTCTAGTTTTAGTTCTTTAAGGAACCTCTGTACTGTTGGTCTTCATTGTAGCTGTACCAATTTACATTCCCATCAACAGTGTAGGAAGGTTCTTGTTTCTCCACACCCTCTCAAGCATTTGCTAGTTGTAGACTTTTAAATGATGGCTATTTTGACTAGTATGATGGAAAAAGATATTTCATGCAAATGGAAATAACAAGAAAGTGGGGGTCCGGATACTCATATCAGACAAAATATGGCCTTTAAAACAAAGGCCATAAGGAAAAAACTGGAGATTAGACCTCATCTTCTCCTATAATTTTAAATACTGAATAAGAATCACTCCATTCTTTGGCTTAAGTTTTAAAATCTGACTTTAAAAAACATGATTTTAACATTGTTGCTGCATGCTAAGAAGGTGGGTAATGTGCTATTCTATTTGGTTCCTTTGGGGGCATTAGGATGATAATAAAATTGAAAACTTATGCAGCTCTGGCAACCAGACCGGCACTGTGTTGAACTCATTTAATCCTCACAATAATACTGTGTAGGAGACACTGCCATCCCCCAAGTGAGAGATTACATACCCTCCCACTAGATAGTCCTTCCCTGTGACCACACCCCTTGTAACATGACATTGCAGATTCTTCCATTAAGAGTGAGGTTTTGTTTGAGTTGAGCTTGTGATTTGTATCGGCTAATAGGATGCAATGAGAGTGATGTCGTGGCAGTTCTGAGTCCAGGACACAAAAGCCTTGCACTTTTCTATGCTTTTGTGCTTGGAAACCTGTCACCACCATATGCCTGAGCCTGAGAGCCTGCTTGAGGGAAGAGTGCGTGCCATGTCTGCTCAGTTGTGTCTGATTCTTTGTGACCCCACGGACTGTACCCACCAAGATCCTCTGTCCATGGAATTTTCCAGGCAAGAATACTGGAGTGGGTTGCCGTTTCCTACTCCAGGGACTCTTCCTGATCCAGGGATCAAACCCATATTTCTTGAGTCTCTTGCATTGGCAGATGGATTCTTTACTACTGTGCCACCTGGGAAGCCCTTAGGGGAGAGACCACATCCAAAATTTGTGAGAGCATCAAAACAAGATTGCGGGCTATATAGTTTACGGTTGTGAAGCTACGTAGCACACTGGTTCAAGAGCGTGAATGCCGGAGTCACAGACAAGTCCACTTGAAGCCAAAAGAAATACTGGATTTGAGACCATAAAAGCCCCATCCAATCGAATCATATTGATCTCAGGTGGCCTTGGCCTACACAGATTGAAGTGGGGCTTCAGTTTCCAGTGAGAAGCTGAGGTTGCATCATGGCGCTAACAGCACTGAATCCTAGCCACTAGACCCCTGTTTAGTGATAAGGTCCTGGCTCTTCAGCTTTGCAGATAAAGAATTCTCCCAAAGACAAAGTAGTGAAATAAGGAAAGTGTTTATTAGGAGGAGAAAGAGTACAACACATGTGGATAGGCACATGGGTGGGCTCAGAGACAGAGTCGCATGCTTACGGCAGTTTAAATCACTTATATGGGGCTTTTCTTCCGGGTTTCTTTTGGCCAATCATTTTGATTTGCCTGGTTCCAAGTCCGTGATTGTTATATCTCAGGATCCTCCTATACGTGCACCCACATCTCCTGGTCAAGATGGATTCTACTGAAGAAGCCTATGGGAACTTAGCATCACTTCTCTTTTGACCTCCAAGGAGTCTTCCTGTGAATGTGTAGTCGGGGAGGTCTCCTGACTTTGAGAATGAGAAATATGTGGTCTCTTATCTTCAATCTGGGCAGGACTCAGGTTCTTTCCTCCATTGTCCTGCTATTTTTGTCTTGGAGTATCCATCCTGTGGTGGGGGAAGGGGAGCATCTACCCCCTGCCTCAACATAACTGAAGCAAGAATAAATGCTCTTTGTTTTAAACTGAAGAGTTTGAGGTTTGTTATATGACATAATGATAACTAAATTAAGTAATACATTCACCTTTATAAATAAGGGACTGAGGTATTGAGTTGTGTAATAACTGGCTCACAGTTCCAAAGATAAACGTAGCAGACATGGGATTCGAACCTAGGCACTGTGACTTTACCATCTGAGCCACCAGGGAAGCCCCAGGTGGCACTAGTGGTAAAGAACCTGCCTGCCAATGCAGGAGACATAAGAGATGCAGGTTTGATCCTTGGGTCAGAAAGATCCTCTGGAGAAGGGCATGGTAACTCACTCCAGTATTCTTGCCTGGAGAATTCCCACGGACAGAGGAGCCTGGCGGGCTACAGTTCATAGGTTCGTAAAGAGCTGGACACGACTGAAGTGATTTAGCATTCGCTCTGCGACTGTATCCTCCATGCTCTTAGGCCATTATTCCATTAAAAATTGGCAGGTGTGAAGCACATGACTTCATAAAGGTGAACAGCCAACAATATGCCATCCTCCATCCATCCCAGTAGTCTTGAATTGTTTATAGTAACAAAATGAAGTAAAAAGTTCCCATCTCTTCCCACTTTCAGATTTAAGTCTGTGATCCATCTTTTCATTTATTGCCTCACCTCATCTCCATTCCACTTAAATGAATACTTTTCTCAATCATGGTTCAAAGTTTGTCTACAATCCTTTGCCTCTACCCATTTTAGGTTCTCTGGCTGGGGTCTTCTGAATTAGACTGACAATAAAACAGATCAACAGGAGAAAAAGAAACAGGCGTTTGTTAAGATGTGCATTGCTCATGTACATGACAGCACATAGGAGTAATTAGAAAACTTTACAAAATTATGTCTTGCTTTTAGGCAAGTAGGAGGAAGGCAGAGAGCTTTTCTTGCCCCCTTTGAAATTACCTTCAGCTCAAAATAATTCTTAGTCCAAAACTGTGTGATCTGGGATGGAATATTCTGCTACCCTTCACCATTTATGTTGTTGGCTGCCGCGGTAAACATCTATTCCATCTGCCTCTCAAGCCAGAGGAGACCCTCTATGAGCACAACAACAAATAATCTACTATTGATAGTTAGAACCACATTTTCTAATGACTCTGCCTGCTCAGAAAAGCTTTCATCTTGTGATAGGTGCAGTAGAAAAAGATGCTTATTTTGGGTTCGGACCATGACTTCTTAAGCCACGTTACTCTTTCAGCGTCTCACCATGTGTCCTGTTTCTCTAAATCACTTTGGTTATCAGCTGATTTTCTTTTCTCAATATTGTATCCTCACTTCACCAATAATATCCACTAAGAACTTGGGTCAAATTATTTTTATTTCACTGAAATCCACCAGCTGGGCTTAAGAAGAAAGAGGGAATTCACAATACTTATGGAGTGTTTCGTGGTGTCCAGGTCAGGGACACAGCTGGGACTCCAGGGGTTCTGAGTCTCTTTCTAGTCTATATTTTCTATCTACAGATAAACTTTTACTAAGACGTAGAGTTGACTGTTCCGAGTTATCTAATAAAGGCCTGTCACTTTGACTGACTTTCTTTTTCTCACTCAGTTTGGTTCAAGGGCCAATCATCTCTGAGGAAATCAAGTAGAGTCAAAAGATGAAATAGAGAAAAAGGTCACTGATTGTCCCAAATACAATCCTGTGCCATTTCTGGCCTGGTCAATCTTGGCTGCAAGGAGAGGGTTACTGGGGTAAAATGGCCAAAGGAGAAAACTGATGTTACCATGTAGATGTGAGAGCCCTTTGGGCTACTCAGAGAGATGATGAGAATCCAGGTGGGACAGCTTAGTAGCTTATACTATTCTGTCTTTCCTGCATACAATCTTAGCCATTTCCCTGACTATATCAGGAAAAGCTGAGTAATGTAGAGAAAAATGAACAAAACAAAATAGTTTTAGGGCTTTGATGGTCTCTGCTTGAATTTCAGCTTGTTCATCTGTGTAATAACTGACAAACTCGTTAATATCCTTGAAACCAAGCTATATCTATAAAATGAGATTCATAAACTTTGGATAAGGTATACCCAGGCTTACCTTGTTGTTCAGTTGCACAGTCATGTCTGACTCTTTGCAACCTCACGAACTGCAGCACTCCAGACCTCCCTGTCCCTCACCATCTCTCAGAGTTTGCCCGAGTTCATGCCCATTGCATTGATGATGCCATCAACCATCTCACCTTCAAATGCTCCCTTTTCCTCTTGCCCTCAATCTTTCGCAGCATCAGTGACTTTCCAAATGAGTCAGCTGTATGCATCAAACGACCAAAATACTGGAGCTTCAGCTTCAGCATCAGTCCTTCCAAAGGTACATCCAACTGAACTGCTGCTGCTGCTGCTAAGTTGCTCCAGTCGTGTCCGACTCTGTGCAACCCCATAGATGGCAGCCCACCAGGCTCCCTCATCCCTAGGATTCTCCAGGCAAGAATACTGGAGTGGGTTGCCATTTCCTTCTCCAATGCATGAAAGTGAAAATTGAAAGTGAAGTCGTTCAGTCGTGTCCAACTCCTACCAACCCCATGGACTGTAGCCCACCAGGTTCCTCCATCCGTGGGATTTTCCAGGCAAGAGTACCAGAGTGGGGTGCCATTGCCTTCTCCATCCAACTGAACAGAGAGTTCCAAAGAATAGCAAAGAGAGATAAAAAAGCCTTCTTCAATCAATAGTGCATAAAAATTGAGGAAAACAACAGAAGGGGAAAGACTAGAGATTTCTTCAAGAAAACTGGAAGTATCAAGGGAATATTTCATCCAAAAATGGGCACAATAAAGGACAGAAACAGTAGAGATCTAGTAGACACTGAAGAGATCTAGAAGAGATAGAAAGAATGCATGGAAGAACTTTACAAAAAAAGATCTTAATTAGCCAGATAACTACAATGGTGTGGTCAGTCACCCAGAGCCATACATTCTGGAGTGTGACATCAACTGGGCCTTAGGAAGCAATGCTTGTTAATAAGGCTTACCGCTCAGAGGGTAAAGCGTCTGCCTACAATGTGGGAGACCTGGGTTCAATCCCTGGGTCGGGAAGATCCCCGGGAGAAGGAAATGGCAACCCACTCCAGCACTCTTGCCTGGAAAATCCCATGGACGGATATGCTACAGTCCATGGGGTCGCAAAGAGTCAGACACAACTGAGTGACTTCACTTATGTATCTAAATTCCCTTTCTCTATCCCTCCTGGACCTATCTACTCTCTGTGGGAAACAGGAGAAAACCTTGGATGTGAATGGAGAGTCAATATTTTGCACTGTAGCATGAGTAGCTTGAGGTTGTTGTTCAGTCCCTAAACTGTGTCTGACTTTTTGTGACCCCATGAACTGCAGAATGCCAGGGCTCCCTGTCCTTCACTATCTCCTGGAGTTTGCTCAAACTCATGTCCATTGAGGTGATGATGTCATCCAACCATCTTAGCCTCTTTGCTCTCTTCTCCTTTCCCAGAATTGGGGTCTTTTCCAGTGAGTTGGCTCTTGCATGTATGGCTTGTAGTTTAATTTTCTTTTTTTTTTTTTTTAAATAAACTGAAGTTTCTCTGCCCATGCTGATAATCTCTCATTTACAGTTTTGTATTTGCTCTTGTGGATCTTCCCACATTAACTATACCAACATTACTTTGAACCAACTTACTCTGCTCTGTTTTGAGATTCCATATGTATTCCATGGGCTTCCCAGATGGTTCAGTGTTAAAGAATGAACACTGAGTTCATTGAGTCCAATGCAGGGAACTCAGGTTCAATCCCTGGAAAATCCCCTGGAGAAGAAAATGGCAACCCATTCCTGCATTCTTGCCTGGAGAATTCCATGGACAGAGGAGCCTTGTGAAATACAGTCCATGGGGTCGCAAGAGATGAGATACGACTTGGTGACTAAACAACAGCAATATATCCTGTGCTACCCCTACTGTCTCAAAGGTATCAGCTGTCTGCATCTTATCTTTCCACACTCTCAGAGGGAAGGGATACTTTTTCTTTGGTTCTCATGTTCCCTACAATGCTTGACCTGAGCTAGCACATAGTAGGCATTCATTAAACATTTGCTGTAACACAATAACATTAAGCAGCAACTGTTATGTATGACTGGGACTGTCAGTTTGGTCCACAAAGAAATCACTTGTGGCAAGTCACAGAAATAGGATTATTTTTTCATCAGAGCATAACGTTGGTTCTTTGATCGGTGGAGCCTTTTTTTCCCCTGACAAAGATTTAAGCACACTGGGTGCTTTCTTTCAATTAATGCTAATGGCAGGGTTTCCAAAGAATACAGCAAATAAGAAGGATAAGAGACAAAGACAACATCCAAAGCTACTTTTATTAAAAAGTAATCTGCAGCTTATCTTAGTTCTTTTGATATCGAATATCCAAAGATACTATTTGAATATTTCCCCCACCAGTATCGCTAAGGTTTGAAGCCAGGGGCTCACTGAGCTTCACCCTCATCTCTGGCCCAGGACAATGTGCAGCACACACCGCACACAGCCCCTCTCCTTCCTCCCTCTAGTCCTCTTCTGCTGCTCTTTGCCCCTCCTCCATATTTATGAGAGGTGAAGGGCAAGCGGTGGCTATCACGGCCTCATTATCTGTTTCTACAGACTATGCTCCTTTGTCTTTTACAGTTTCTCTTTATTCCTTTCTTTATCTGCAGCCCAAATCCTATTTTTGTGTCGTTCTAAGCTAAATCTGCCAAACTATGGGGCTGACTACCCTAAACCGGAAAACCGATTGCTGGCAAGTGTCGATACAGCACGTGTAACTGTAAATATCTAACTTTCTGTACCTGAAACCGATAGCGAGGTGACATTCGCTGAATACGGAAGTAGCTTATTGGATGTGTGAACTTGGTCAAGTTACTTAATCTCTTTCAGTATCAATTTTCTTGTCTATAAAATGAGAATAACAGTACATACCGCATAGACTGGCCTCCCAGGTGGTGCTGGTAGAAAAGAGCCTGCCTGCCGATGCAGGAGAGTTAAAAGGTGCAGGTTCAATGCCCGAGTCGGGAAGATCCCCTGGAGGAGAGCACGACAACCCATTTCAATATTATTGCCTGGAGAACCCCATGGACAGAGGAGCCAGGAGGGTTACAATGCATGGGGTCACACAAAGTCGGACACCACTGAAATGACTTAACGGGCACACACACACCACATAGATGCAATATGAAAATTAAATTGATAATTGTTTAAGCATCTTATTACTGTTTCTGTCACACTGCCAGTGCTAAAGAAGCTTATTTTATTTAATAGAAATGAATAACTTTTACTTAGTTATTATTGTTGTTATTATTGATAAATATATCATTACTTAACATAATCCTGCTCCGTGAATGCTGACTGAGTTCAAGTGTAAAATCCCATGCTAAGTCCTATAGAAAGTATTAAGATGAATAAGATAAGGTATGAAGCTTAAAGGAGAGTAGAATCTGATGGGAATGAGATACTTATGCCAACTAACCATATTATTAGGCAGAAGGTGGTAAATGCGAGACATGAAGTACAATCCAAAATTAATTAATCATGAGCAATTAATCATGAATGGTTGAATCTGGTAAGGCTTTATTGAAAAGGTGCTATTTGAACTCAACTGCGAAGAATAAGACAGGACAAGTGAGACTGTAGGAAGGAAGAGTACTGCAGTTTGAGTAAATAGTAGAAGACATAAAAATAAATAGCTTATGAGAGAAATATTGGATGATTATTTCCCATTAATTTAATATTTTATTGTATATTTATCTATCTATTTACTTAGATAGTTAGCCAGTAACTTGTTTTGGCAATAACTCACATGCAGAAAAAGAATAGGATTGCAGTAAACTGTCCTGGATCAGCATTTTCCAGAATATGTTACTGATAGGGATTCCTGGTGTTAGTAGTCCTATAGGTATTGATATTGCAAAACATTGTTCTATCCTTTCAGATTCTATTAATATTCTAATAGTTTTCTTAATATTTGCAACCTAACTGCTAACACATGTCATATACCTCAGGATTTTCTTACAGTACGGCTTCCCGCCCACCTCCTCCCCGCCAAAAAAATCTTGTATGACACAAGCTAGGCCAAGTTATGCTACAGCAACAACCACAAAATCTGGCTTAGAACAACGAAAAATTGATTTCTCAGTCATGTGAACCGTGTCCAGATCCCTGGCGGAAGGGGGATGCTGCTCTCTGTTGTTACTCAGCGACAGATGGAAGTTCTAAGTCACGCTTCTGCTGTGGCCAAGGAGGGAAGGGTGACTTTCATGGTTCCCCCAAGAAAGGCTGCGTGGCACTTCATTCACACTTTTTTGTCCAGAGCAAGTCATAGGACCACATCTAATTTCAAATGTGAGGAAAGAAAACTTACTATGTGCCTGGGGATGGGGAGGAAAACTTGGATATTTGTAAATAGGCCTAATGACTACCATACTTAGATTACACAATTAAAATGAGACTGCAGAATTTCTAGTCTTTAACATACTGATGTAAAATACAAATCTCCCAGAAGATGTTATAGTATGCAGACTGTCATTCTTTTCTGAATCTGGGACCATTTTTTTTCCTTCAATAATCTACATTATCATTTTGTGGAATCCAAATTAGGAATTTTTTATATACCCTAAAGGCTATTTTTAATTGACTATGTTTATAAATAGGAACTGAGAAAGGATTGGTGTTCACGGACTTGAATGGCTGTTAATGCAGTCTGAACATTTTCAGTATAATAGATAAAATAGATAATCTACAATTTTTGTCATTTGTGATTATCTACTAAAAGCCAAATCTTGTGTCATCTATTTTCATACATATTTTCCCAACTAATGCTCAAAAGAGCAACCCCAGCAAGACAAATAACATGACTTCCATTTTGTAGACTTTCATTTTGTAGTTTTTGAGGAAATCAGAAATCAAGGAAATTGAATAACTTACACACAACCTTGTTAGTGAGTGGCAGGGCTTGGGTTTGTATCTGAGCTGTGTGTCCCCTGAATTCATGTCCTTTCCTCTAGTATAAGACTAGGATGTTGACTAGAACCTCCCTGGGATGACTATTAAGGTTCTCCAGTGAAACAGAATCAATAGGGTATTTATTTAAGTATCTATCTATCTGTAATGAGGACTGGCAACTCTGAAATTTATAGGCCAGGCCTGAAGACTAGAAACTCAGGCAGGATTTCTACATTACTAAGGCAGAATTTCCTCTTCTTTTTCTGAAAACCTTAGTTTTCTTTCTTTCTTTGTTGTTTTTTTGTGCTTCTCTTGAGGCCTTTAACTAACTAGATGAGACCTACCTATATTATGGACACTGTTCTGCTTTACTTAAAGTCAACTGGTTGTGAATGTTAATCCCATTTACAGAATATCTTTACAGTAACATCCAGACTAGCATATGACCAAACGACAGGGCATCATAGCCTAGCCAAGGTGACACATAAAATTAACCATGACAACAAAATAAATGCTCTTAAGAAAAGTTAAAAATAAAAATAGATAAAATAGCACTCTAAATTCTTAGCTTGGTACATCTAGGATGAAAAATTCCATTCGAGAGAAAGTTGTTTTTGTTTTTTTGGTCTTTGTTTCTATTCCTGCTCCTTATCGTTCAAATTAATTCTGTCCTCAGGACCAGTAAATTTGTCAGGACATTCTAACCTGGCTTCCACATCGCATCCTCATCTACTTCTCAGGAATGATGCTCTTAGGATCCTGTTAATCAGGCTTTTTGTTTTGACTTTGTTTCATTCTCCCTTCGTCTTCATTTTTCTATTTTCCCATCACTAACTCTTCCTATAACATCAGTTTAAATTTTTTCTGTTTGTAAGTAGTAGCCTTTCCTGGTGGCTCAGTGGTAAAGAATCTGCCTGCAATGCAGATGAGGGTTCAACCCCTGGAGAAGATTCCCTGGAAAAGAAAATGGTAACCCACTCCAGTATGCTTGCCTGGTAAATCCCATGGACAGAGGATCCTGGAGGGATACAGTCTATGGGGCTGCAAAAGAGTAAAACATGACTTAGCAACTAAACAAGAAGACTCTTTCAAGCAGAATCTTGCTCTGAAGCTTGATGTGTAAAACAGGTGTTCAGCTCTGCTCTGAAGTTGGATAAAGATACTGGAATGTCACCCTTCCCCACCCTGAGTACTCTCCCTCACCCAATTTTACACTCTCATCTCCTCTTTGAGCTGCCATTCCATCAGAGCAAGGTAGATTGAACATTATGTCACAAAGACACCATGTCAATAGTTCCCCAGGCTGAAATGGGGGCCCCATCACTCCTATGGGAGATCCCCTTAGTCCAGCTTCAGGTTAGTCCCAAGCTGTCTCTGTGGATGAGGCTCCTACTTCTACTGCAGCCCAAAATAATATTCTTGCCTTTGCTCTGTGAATTTTCCAGGTTATTACCAGTGACTGCTTCAGAGCTTGTCATAAACTACCCAATATGATTCGGTCATAGAAGAATTTACAATAGATTCCCCAAAAATACTGTGTTTTGGATCAATGACTTTTTAAGTGACTTAAGCACTTTAACAGCTCCATAACCATGTGTCAAACAGACGCAACTGAAAGAAGTAGTTATTGTTTGTTTACAAGAGTCATAATTTTCTTGTACTAATAACATTTACTTCAAAAGCATCTCACAGAAAGATGATATCAAAGGGCTTGAGGCCTGGAATATAAAATCTAACCGTTTGAATATTTTTATCTTAGAAAACAAAGGCCCCTTCTCCCTTGAATGAGTACAAAATTAGCAGTTCCAAAACAACAAAACTGACTTAATTGCTATATCATTAAGACATTTAATTTATGTTAAAGTTCTCAGTGAGGTCTTCCTCCATAAAAGTTCTACCAGTAGCTTAGAAACTTTCATTTTGTGAAATAAACATACATATTTGTCACCAACTGCATTCTGAGGTTAAATTGGTAAAACAGGACTTGTATCTAGTGGCCAAGTATGGCATGAATACTCTTTATTCCTCTTCTGACAGGGATTCAAGTTCCCCTGAACTAGATGCAAACTGTAAGAGCAAACCTGTCTCACTGATCACCATTCCTATGTTAATATTTGTTTTACTTAGACTGAAAGATCCCTAGTCAGACACTTTGCCTATGTTATGTATTCTCTCAAATGCAAAATATTGGCATTGTTCCTATTGCCACAATTGATGCAAATAATGATGTTCTTTTAATAAAAAGGCACCTTGAAACCCTGTGGCTTGTCAGAGCTTGATTGTGCCAACCGGTTCCCTGCCTGGGTCTGCTCTGCACACTAACTAATGACAGGCAAGGGTGCCATGGGGCCTTTGACCAATTAGTACACTGGTCATTCTGAGTCAACTGGAGCTGGCTAATCCTTGGGATCCTGCAGAATGGTCATCACCTGGGAAACAACATGATGGTACAAGGGTCCAAATCTCTAAACAAAGCAAAACATCTGTTTTAAAAGTATAACCAGTCCCAATCTCAGTGGAAGGAGTCCTGGGCTAGGCAGGGAGCTCAGGCTACCAAGGGGACCTTGTACCGGGGGAACTTGGTCCCATTGTTTAGGACTTCTCTGCTTCTTTCAAGGTCTTTCTCCATACTCCTTCCAGGAACAAGTTTTCATCATAATTTTTTACCATCAAGTCAATATGTTAATTTACAAACTTTTTAAAGTAAATGTTGCTTCACTTTGTCCCTCAGTTGTGTCCAACTTCTTGTGACTCCATAACCTGCCAGGCTCCTCTATCCATGGGGATTCTCCAGGCAAGAATACTGGGTGGGTCGCCAAGTTCTCCCTCCAGGAGATCTTCCCAACCCAGGGACTGAACACAGGTCTCCTGCATTGCAGGAGGATTCTTTACCATCTGAGCCACCAGAGATAAGTACCAATTCTGACATCTCTGTAGAATACACTAGACACAGTTGAGATGAGGGCACGATGAGAGGACAGGGTGATGACAGTGAAGAGGATGATGACAGCAAACATTTTTAGAAGGTTCAGCTGACTTGTGCCAATGCTGTTTAAGTGTTTTCCATGTAAAACCTAGACAGACAATTGTGCAAGGGGTTCCCTGAGCAAGGGTGACCTGGTAAGGAGAGCGGGTGAATGGGCTAAAATCTAGGGGGGCAGCTTTGCTTGCCATGCTGTGTACCCTACAGAGGGGACGTGTGTCCACCCTGAAAGGGCCCCTTTGTCTAATTTCCACAATGTGCTGCAAACCGTTAGCAGCTATGCTTATATGAACTCATCTATTTCATCCCCACAACAATTCTTTGGAGTATTGTTTTCAAATACTTTCAAATACGAGGCACTTAATGCCCAGAGAGTTTAATGAAATCCCCAAGAGTACAAGTGACTGTGCCAGGATTTGAAAACTGCAGTCAGAGCAAAACCCACACCCCAGTGAACAGTAGCAGCAAGATTTGTGCCATGACCATCTAGAAGCTACCCCTGTTTTCTCCTATGATGGCACTTAAAATATTTTCTGTATCATTTATATCCTTGTTCATACCACCCCCCATACCTAAGGTAAACTGAACTTTGCAAAAGTTTTATGATACACTATAAAATATATTCTAAATGTTTTCTGTTCTTAATCTTTAAATTATATTTTTTAAGAGATGCCATGACTAAGTCCAGAAAGAAAAGGGTCATCAAATGTGGGGAGAGTGCAGGTTCCCACAGGAAGCTGAGAAAACAAAATATAACTTTGTGCTTTCTTATTCAGCAGCTGTAACCTTTCCTCTTTAGGCACTATCCAGTATATGCAAATGGATGTCTGGATGCACTGACATGCTTTGTAAATCTTAGTGATAAGTAGTTTTTATCTAAATGTAAAAATGATACCTTTGTCCTCAAATAGTTGACATTAAAAGGTTTCTATGGGGAGATGGAGCAGTAAGGACATCAATATCATTACGCCACCTTGTGGCAGATGATTGATTTTCAGCCTCTTTGGATCTCTGTTTATGGAGAATTTCAAGGGCTTCTTGGGTGTTGATAATATCCAGCTCCATTCTGTGGCAAAGATGCTGATGTGAACTTAGCCCTGAGAATCAGCCTCGTGTGTGTGTGTGTGTGTGTGTGTGTGTGTGTCTAGGGATGTTTTCCATTCACAAGTTGTTCAACTCTGCTCTCCCGAACTTAGTGGCCACCAACACAATGGAAAGTGTTGAAGCAGAAGGAATGCTGTACAGACTTCAGCTCAACACAGTCTAGAACCCATTTTAGGATGCTGCACAGTTATCGCATACTCAAATATTCCTTGCTAAGAAAATGTGTTACTAATAGAAAGTGGGTCTTACTTGCTGAAGTCGCAATTCAGCATTTCTAACAAGACTTCCTACCTGTTCCCTAGGCAACACACTAAACACAGCACCTTGTAGTTACTACAGTCATGTCAAAGCATGGTTGTAACTCTCAGAAAGAATGAGAAAAGATAGTAATAACCTCTGTAATTATAAATCCTTAACAGCCTCCAAAGGAATAAGACTGAAGGATAAAAAATGCATGTAAATATAGGCAGATTTTTTCCAAGAAGATCTTTGGCAAACACAATCATCTCAAGAAAAGAAAGGGGATTAGGGTTTAAATACATAAGAAAAACGAACTGAAGAGTAATAAAACTTCAAAAGATGTAATACATTGCGTTAATGCCACAAATGTTTCTAAGGTATTTGAGAGGAACTAGAAGGAATATTTTGAGTAATTTATTGGAGTCAAAGAGATAAGAGCCTTGAACACAGTCGTTCTCAGCAGGAACAAGCTGTGGAAGGTGTTGATTGTTCTGATCAGGGAGAAGTATATTTAAAATGAAGAGAATACATTTATGAAGCCTCATAGATTTACAGTTGTGAAGCTATTAATATAATTTGGGGATGTTCTTCTAAATTTACTGTGAGGTGAGCTCCAAGAAAATAAATACTGAGGAAAGAAGTCTGAAAAGAAAGCGTGTTATCTGAGGTGATTGTCAGATATCATCAAGACCAAGAAGAGAATAAACCTGACTAACATCTGAAGACACATGTAAACACTTTCAAACCTTGAGGACGAGGGCCGGAGACCTGGGTGTTTGACCATCCAACCAGGCCTCAGGAGTGGGAAATCTGAGAACTTATCTGAGGAGAACAGAGCTTACTGTGCCTAAGTAATAACATGTCACTACAAGGAACTTTCAGAACTTAACATTCCTAAGACATCTCCCGCACAATTTGCAAGCATCGGTAGTGGTTTAAATTGTTAAGTCGCATTCAACTCTTAAACCCCCATGGACCATAGTGCGCCAGACTCCTCTGTTCATGGGATTCTCCAGGCAAGAATACTGGAGTGGGTAGCCATTTCCTCCTCCAGGAGACCTTCTTGACCCAGGAACTGAACCCAGATCTCCTGCATTGCAAGCCAGTTCTTTACCAGCTGAGCTACCAGGGAAGCCCCGGCAGCATAGGAGGGGCTTCCAAAGGAGGCAAACCACTTTTTAAGCAGGAGAGAAAACTGCAGGGGAGGGGAAAGAGAATTGAAGCTGTCACAGGAGATGAACTGAATTTTAGACTCATAGCCAGACACTGCAGACCAGGGATGGGGGCGGGGGGTGGTAGGAAGCCCTAAGGATGTGGAAACCTATTACTGTATAATAAAAGGCTTCTGGCCAGTGAGTCTTAGAATAGATAAAAATGAAGCAATAATTAGTAGCATTTTAAATATCCCTCTAAAATAGACTACCAAGATTTTCCTCCCTCAGGAGGTCTATAACTAAAGATGGATATAAAATTGGGAGGGAAATTCTGAGTTTCTGGTGTCTGAATGGCAGTCTGAGTAATTTACCAGGTCTCTGGGAAGAAAAAGAGTAACTGTCCAAATTTTCAGTCAATATTTACCTCTTAGGTTAATAAATCTTGCTCCTGATCTCAGCAGAAGTCAATACCTCCTGATTACTACACGCATGTGCCTCTTCGGCCTTTCTGTTTACCCAAACAAGACATGAAATGAGTCACCCTTTTCCCAAGAGCCCTTCTCTTAGGTCATGAGTGTAGACTGAATAATTGCTCACATATCAAATGTGTAGGCAAGTTGCCAATAATTAGAGCAATAGCTCAATGTTTATTTGAATCACCAATTCTAATGTGTTGGCTTTTCCATTTTGGGCTTTAGGGGTGGTATTCAGAGGTGAAGCAGGGCTGAGGTATTCCTATGAAGTATGCAAAGCTTGTAAACGAGGCCGTAGCATGGGAGGAAGATGCAAAGAAGAAAAAAATATATAGCATTTAAAGACTGAAAACAGATCTAACTTTGAGTCCTGTTTATGCCACTGAATGGCTACAAGTTAATCATTCAGTTTCCTTGCACTTGAGCTGTTGGCTTTGTTAAATAGGACCGATAACTGGCCTTAAAAGGTTGTTGTGAGAGTTAAATAGATCCCAAATATGGAAATGATTTATCTTTTAAAGCAAATAATGCATTGCCATTTGAAGCCTAAGAAAGACATGAGTTTGAATAAGTCCCAGCAGTGAACTCATTAAAAAGAAAAAACAAAGCAAATTTATTTCTTTTTAAAGGTGTATTTATCTGTTAGGAACATGATACTTCAAGAATATTTTTAAAGTGAGGTTAGCATGAGTACATTTCTTCATACTCATCACTTTCCCCTCACTTTCAAGGCTGCTGCTGTGACTCAAACATCTTAGCTCGGGAGAGATGATCAAGATTGGTGATTTTTCCCTCCTGCCTTCTTCAAAACAAATTTTTCTTTTAAGAAAAGCAGGGCAACTTACATCTTTATAGTTCAATTTGGTATATTATATTGACTTGACGACTCTAATTTTGTCAAGGCAGAGAGAAAATGGAAACATGAGACAATTAAATTCCATCGCGTATATTTACTAGGTAAAAGCTGCAGTTTGCCATGGAAGTTAAGTAGAATTCCAGCTCATCAGCCTGGGATCAAAGCGATGGGCTTTGGGTTTTGTACACATGGTCCACCACAGTGACAAAAAAATGACTGATTTAAAATGACCAAACAAAGAGGTTTGGTGTTTGTTTTATGCAGGTATGTTTAAGTGTACAAGTAATTCTTTCAGTTCTGCCACTTTATGTTGTTGGGAATAAGATGCCAATGAACCGGCCCAGAGGTGAAAGATGTGCCCTAATCCTAGTTTACTGCTGGCTAACCCTGGGTGGTCCTCTGTACTTTTCTTGGACTGCATTTCCCAGGGATAGAACTTGACTGTCATCTTGCCCATCAAAATATAAAGAATGCTTTAGATACTAATCATTTCATACACTAAAAAATGTTCTGCTCTATTCTGATGTAAAGAATCTGGACATGTTTCACATTATAAATAGCACTCTCAGCAAATTTTACAATCAGGTTGGTGAGTGAAGCTCCACTGAGAGCAATGGTTCTTTGTTTACATTCTGAAGGGTCTTTTATAGTTTACTTTTCAATTTTTAAAATTTATTGAAAACATTTTAAATCTAAGTTTATCTAATTTATTTACAGCCATTGAAAAAATTAGATATAAAAGAAAGAAAAAAGTAAATTTTTAAAAAGTTAAAAATCCTGAAATCCAGGTAAAGCTACAGATCTTTCTTACTTTATTCAATAAATATTTTTAAGTTATAAAAAAATAATACCTCCTCTTCATATGATATAAATAATTGTAAGGTATATTAAGAAAAAGCTTATAATTTTCCCACATTACTGAGGTAACCAAAAATAGCAGTTTGGGCTTCCCTCATAGCTCAGTCCATAAAGAATCTACCTGCAATGTAAAGGAGACCCAGGTTTGATTCCTAAGTCAGGAAGATCCCTTGGAGAAGGAAACGGCAACCCACTCCAGTGTTCTTGCTTAGAGAATCCCATGGACAGAGGAGCCTGGCAGGCTACATAGGGTCACAAGAGTCCATAGGGTCACAAGAGTCAGACATGACTCACAGCCTAAACTGTCACCACCATGAATCATTTCTGTTTCCCTCATGGCTCAGTAGTAAAGAATTTGCTGCCAAAGCAGGAGATGTGGGTTTGATCCTTGGGTCAGGAAGATCCCCTGGAGAATGAAATGGTAACCCACTCCAGTAGTCTTGCCTGGGAAATCCCATGGACAGAAGAGCCTGGTGGGCTACAGTACATGGGGTTGCAAAAGAGCTGGACACGGCTTAGCAACTAAACAACAGTAAATCATTTAGCACTTTCCTTACTCTCAATATATATATATAAACAAATAGATAATTTTATATTTTTAAGCAAAAGTTGAATCATATTGTATACATTATTCTGTAATCATATTTTTGATACTATTACTGTTAACTTTAGTATGTATGTATTTATGTAATACTTTTTCAGTTAGAAGTATAATGTTTGGTTATATGAGTGTGCACAGCATTTATTATCCCATGACTTCTGTGTCAGGAATCTGGGAGAAGCTCAGTTTGGTTGTTCTGGCTTTGGGTTTCTCTTGAGGCTGCAGTCAAGGGGTTAGCTGGGTTTACAGTCACCTGAAGGTTTCACTGGGATGGGAAGATCTGTTCCCAAAGCAGCTTACTCACATGGCTGTTGGCTGGAATTTTCAGCTCCTTGCCAGTTGTTGGAAGACCATATCTATTTTTTTTACATGTAGACCCCTACATAGGGCTGCTTGAGTGTCTGGCTTTCCCCTGGGTAATTAATCTGACAGAGAATGAGGTGAATGAATCTGTGTTTTTTATGACCTATCCCTGGAAGTTTCATAACATCATTTCCATGGTGCAGTTAAGAAGCATCTAAGTTGTTCTCCTCTTTGCTATAACACACAAAGGTGATAAAAATTACCTATGTGTGTGCTAACATTTTTGTTTCTGTCAATTGCCAAAAGCAGTATTTCTCATATGACATTTCAATAGAAAACCGTTACATTATTTTTCAGGCTGATGTAGCAATTCCTTTATTAGCAAATGAATGTTGGGGAGATCTTTCTTTACAGCCTTATAGATATGGATGTTAAATTTTTTGCCAACAGTGCACATAACCACATATAATTATTCCTAAGTACTTATATACCCTATAGATATAGCTGGTATACATAGGTAAAATAGGATATGTTCTACCATTTTTTAAACAAAAAATAGCCTCTTTTATTTATAACCTTTGCAACTTGGTTTTAAAATTTATTCATCAGCATATTACACACATATATTATAAATGAATTTTTCTGATAACATATATAAATTTATATAATAATTCATCCTAATGGCTGAATAGCATATTCATTTAAAAATGTATCATTGTTTATTTAATAGGTCAGTTATTGTTATTAATGTAAGTTGGCTTCCATTTTTTTCTATTATTATAAAGATAAAGCACTAAGTATTTTAAAATGCACAGTTTTGAGGACTGATATGATGATTCTTTTCCCACTTCATTTTATAGTGATACACTTGGGCAGGAACTAAGCTAAATAAGTCATGAACTTGTTGAGAGCACTTATGAACTATAATTTCTTTGAGAATGGATATGCAAGAGTTTTTATCAGGAGACATATAAGAGTTGATATTGTTGATAAACAATATCCTTTTTTTACTCTTTGATTATTGTGGTTCTCTTCACCAGAAAACAAAGCTGTTTTTTTTCTCTCTCCACCCACTACCAAGTTCATAACTTTCTAGATAGGATTTCATTGAATTTTCAATAATTATGTAATGTTTCTAATAATTATGTAGTGTTTCTAGGCATCTGTTTGAAAACAAGGTTAGAGTAGTTCCTGTAGGAGATTTCTCCTCTTCCTACTACTAGTTAACATTTATTTAGCCTTTACTTTGATGCCAGGTACTGCACTGAGTACTTTGTAAGCATTATCTCATTCAAGTCTCTCTACACTTTATGAACTATTGATATTTCCAGTTTTCAAATATGGAAAATGCATCTTAGAAAGTTTAGTGCTCATCCAGAATCCTGCAGCTATATATGGAGCACAAACCATATGGGTCTGACTCCAAAGCCTCAGTTTGTGACCACTACATTCTCTACTGTCAGTACTAATGCTGTGAAACTTGCTTGAAGTTAAGAGTGTTTGAAGACATTTGTGGTATGCAATATTCTTGTAAGGTCTTTACTATCACAGTAATTTAATGCTTCTTATCTTGCTACATGCCAGCTTTGTCAATGTCAATTTTTTTCTTCTTTTGGCCTGTTTTGCTTTGTCAATGTCAATATTTTCAAGGGCAGATTTGTACACAGGAAAGATTATTCAGAGGTTGAGTTTAGTTAAAAGTATATTTGAGTCATTAAATGCAAAAATTTGAAAACTTAGCTCTTCTATAATCTTATATTTATAAGTCTGGCAAATTTAGCAATCACTTTTATGAGGTTTTTGATTAATGTTTAGTCCAATTTACAGACTAAGTTAATTAAACTCCTTTGAACATTTTAAACTAAATTTATAAGTTAAATATATTTGACTTCTTATTTAGACACTTCAAATGGGTGATTTAAAAACAAATTTTCCAGAATCCTTAAAATACCTCTAATGATGCTGATAAATTAAACCTAGAAATAACATGGACCTTAAGTTTTCTAAAATGTTTTAATATTTTATAAACTTACTGTAATTACTGTTTAAGCTAAATAAAATTTCTGCTTAACTGCACAGGCCTAAACCAACTGCTAATTATACATTTTAAGAAGTTTTACCTATTCTTTAATAAACTAAAATATTTTAAACATTATACTCAAAAGTGAAGCATATTTCCTTAGTTCTTAAATATTAACACTATGTATTTGATTATCTTAAATATATCTATAATTAATTCTAAACTTTCAGTTCAATAAAATGCTACCAATGAAACATTTTATCCTAAGCAGTTGGGGATAATTTCTTACAGATGAGTGTATATCAGGAGATAAGGGATAACATGATGAATGAATTATTTCTAGTGACTTGATGGGATATGTAGATCCCTATTCATAGTCATTATGTCACAGGCATGAAAACATTAAAAAACAAAAGGTTGATCTCATAACCTAAGTATTCTTGACTTTCATCTATTCAAGGAAGCCTGTTACCCCACTTGAGCTCCAACTTCATTTGAACGTATGTGCACTCATAGTTACATTCCTCAAAGCAGAGGTATTTAATTTAACTGGCCAGTTAAATTAACTGTGATGGTGGCCAGGGAAAATAGTAGAGGTTGCCTATAAGGAGAAGAAAAGGAACTGTAACATTACCACCTAGAGATTCCCAAGGAAGGCAAAGTATGAAGCTAAACACTCTATATTGCTCAAGAAGCTCCTTTTCACTAAAGAGGAGTCTAACAGCACTGACATTTTGGAACAATCCACAGTCAAGTGATCAGAATCTAGGATTCCAGTTCTAGGAGAATGGAAGAGAGATGAGAACAAAGGAAGATGAGAAAGATATCCATGGAAGACCTACCACTGTAGATTGGCTGGGTCTACAGAGAGGTGAGTGAGATGTCCAAGTCACAAAATGCAAGCTCAGTCTTCTAATTAGGAAAAGTAATAAGATCAAGAAGGTGTTTATAATGTTTATAATTGTACTTATAATTATGTCTTATATAGCAAATAAGTANAAATGATTTATCTTTTAAAGCAAATAATGCATTGCCATTTGAAGCCTAAGAAAGACATGAGTTTGAATAAGTCCCAGCAGTGAACTCATTAAAAAGAAAAAACAAAGCAAATTTATTTCTTTTTAAAGGTGTATTTATCTGTTAGGAACATGATACTTCAAGAATATTTTTAAAGTGAGGTTAGCATGAGTACATTTCTTCATACTCATCACTTTCCCCTCACTTTCAAGGCTGCTGCTGTGACTCAAACATCTTAGCTCGGGAGAGATGATCAAGATTGGTGATTTTTCCCTCCTGCCTTCTTCAAAACAAATTTTTCTTTTAAGAAAAGCAGGGCAACTTACATCTTTATAGTTCAATTTGGTACATTATATTGACTTGATGACTCTAATTTTGTCAAGGCAGAGAGAAAATGGAAATATGAGACAATTAAATTCCATCGCGTATATTTACTAGGTAAAAGCTGCAGTTTGCCATGGAAGTTAAGTAGAATTCCAGCTCATCAGCCTGGGATCAAAGCGATGGGCTTTGGGTTTTGTACACATGGTCCACCACAGTGACCAAAAAATGACTGATTTAAAATGACCAAACAAAGAGGTTTGGTGTTTGTTTTATGCAGGTACGTTTAAGTGTACAAGTAATTCTTTCAGTTCTGCCACATTATGTTGATGGGAATAAGATGTCAATGAACCCGCCCAGAGGTGAGAGATGTGCCCTAATCCTAGTTTACTGCTGGCTAACCCTGGATGGTCCTCTGTACTTTTCTTGGACTGCATTTCTCAGGGATAGAACTTGACTGTCATCTTGCCCATCAAAATATAAAGAATGCTTTAGATAGTAATCATTTCATACACTAAAAAATGTTCTGCTCTATTCTGATGTAAAGAATCTGGACATGTTTCACATTNCCCTGACCTCGGAAGTGGCGTGGCTCCTCTCAGCCGTTCCTGCACCGTCTCAGCCTGGGACTCTTGGCCGCTGTATCTTGGACGCGGGGTGGCTCCTCCCGGCTGCCACCCCTGTCCTCGGACGCGGGGTCATGAATCTAGTATTGGTTAATTTAAAAGATGCAAAAATATAGCTCAGGTGATTTCCAACTTTCCATTCATTGTTGGCCTTTAAATTCAGACTTTTGCCTTGACTTAGTATGGATTTTGAGTCAGAAAGGTTCTCAAGGAAAATAGATGAACTTTAAATTAGCATAACTCAAGATTCTTTGCGAAAATGCAGGAAGATTGAAGACAACCACAAGGGATGGTACTGTTACCCAAGGGGCTGGCTGGTAACAGCACGAGAACAGCCACAATCCCTAAGCATGAAGGGGCAGATACCAGAGCCAGGAAGGAGATGTGTAGAGAAGCTAGCCTGAAAAGAGCTGTGACTTTCAGCATGAAGACACAACCACCAGGAGACCGTGTAGAGAGGGAAATAGAGGAATTATTGTGCTCCTGACTGTCCTCCCTCCCCCCAATCCTGTCAGAGGTGCTCTCTGGTTAAACCCAGGGGGAAGTCAGAGAGCAAGGGAATAATTCAACTTGTTCTGATAGGCCAGTCTCCCAGAAAGCAGAATGGGGAAGGAAAGAGAATTTTTCTAGAAGTGTAAACAGATAATAAGCAGCACAGCTGTCATGCTTTTAGCCTCATATATCCTCACATAACCACTTCTAGCACGAGAATGAGTGCCTCCCTTCATTTTCCTCTATTATTATTATTGTAGAGAGAAAGAAACCTTTCTCAGAAGCTTCTCAGATTTTCTCAGAGATTTGTTTTTCTAGCATGTTCCAATTACAAGGGTGAATGGGAAAGTTGGTATCATAAGTGGAGAGACATGCAGGACATCACCCTTGGGTGGGCAGTCAACAGTGTGCAAGTTATAAGAAAACTGCATTTCTTTGGAAATTTTGAAAAGATCCAGTAAATGACTAATAGTAAAAGGCTAATATGAAAAAGCGTCACAAGAGTGTGGAACAGCTGGAATTCTCATATATTGCTGGTTGGAGTGTAAAATGGTATAGCCACTCTAGAAAATAATATGATAGTTTCTCAGAACACCAATTATACTCCTACCATACAGTATAGTCATTTCATTTGTAGATATTACACACCAGAATGAAAGCATGCTAGTATAAACTTATACAAGATGCTCATAGCAACCTTATTTGTAGTAGCCATGAACTGGTAACAACCCAAATGCCACTCAACAGATTATGGTGTATACATACAATGAAATACAACTCAACATTAAAAAGAATGAACTGTTGATACATGCAACATGGATGAATCTCAGTTATGCTGAATGAAAGAATCCTGACAAAAAGGAACATTATGTGAATCTGTTTAATATAATAGAAAATAGGTGCAAACTATAGTGACAGAAAGCAGGTTTCAATCAGTTCAGTTCAGTTGCTGAGTTGTGTCCACTCTTTGCAACCCCATGGACTGCAGCACCCTAGGCTTCCCTGTCCATCACCAACTCCTGGAGGTTACTCAAACTCATGTCCATAGTCAGTGATGCCATCCAGTCATATCCACTCTGTCATCCCCTTCTCCTCCCGCCTTCAATCTTTCTCAGCATCAGTTCAGTTCAGTTTAGTCGCTCAGATGTGTCTGACTCTTTGCGACCCCATGAATCGCAGCACGCCAAGCCTCCCTGTCCATCACCAACTCAACAGTTCACTCAGACTCATGTCCATCGAATCAGTGATGCCATCCAGCCATCCCATCCTCTGTCGTCCCCTTCTCCTCCTGCCCCCAATCCTTCCCAGCATCAGAGTCTTTTCCAATGAGTCACCTCTTCGCATGAGGTGGCCAAAGTACTGGAGTTTCAGCTTTAGCATCATTCCTTCCAAAGAAATCCCAAGGCTAATCTTTTCAGAATGGACTGGTAGGATCTCCTTGCTGTCCAAGGGACTTGCAAGAGTCTTCTCCAACACCACAGTTCAAAAGCATCAATTCTTCGGTGCTCAGCCTTCTTCACTGTCCAACACTCACATCCATACATGACCACTGGAAAAACCAAAGCTTTGACTAGATGGATCTTTGTTGGCAAAGTAGTATCTCTGCTTTTTAATATGCTGACTAGGTTGGTCCTAACTTTTCTTCCAAGGAGTAAGCGTCTTTTAATTTCATGGCTGCAGTCACCATCTGCAGTGATTTTGGAGCCCAAGAAAAGAAAGTCTGTCACTGTTCCCACTGTTTCCTCATCTATTTGCCATGAAGTGATGGGACCAGATGCCAAGATTTTCATTTCTTGAATGTTGAATTTTAAGCCAGGTTTTTCACTCTCCTCTTTTTTTTTTAGTTTCTCTTCACTTTCTGCCATAAGGGTGGTGTCATCTGCATATCTGAAGTTATTGGTATTTCTCCCAGCAATCTTGATTCCAGCTTGTGCTTATTCCAGTCCAATGTTTCTCATGACGTACTCTGCATGTAAGTTAAATAAGCAGGGTGACAATATACAGTCTTGACGTACTCCTTTTCCTATTTGGAACCAGTCTGTTGTTCCATGTATAATTGTTGCTTCCTGACCTGCATAAAGATTTCTCAGGAGGCAGGTAAGGTGGTTGGGTATTCCCATCTCTTTCAGAATTTTCCAGTTTGTTGTGATTCACACAGTCAAAGGCTTTGGCATAGTCAATAAAGCAGAAGTAGATGTTTTTCTGGAACTTTCTTGCTTTTTTGATGATCCAGCAGATGTTGGCAATTTGCTCTCTGGTTTCTCTGCATTTTCTAAATGCAGCTTGAACATCTGGAAGTTCATGGTTCACATATTGCTAAAGCCTGGATTGGAGAATTTGAGCATTACTTTGCTAGCATGTGAGATGAGTACATTTTTGTGGTAGTTTGAGCATTCTTTGGCATTGCCTTTCTTAAGGACTGGAATGAAAACTGACCGTTTCCAGTCCTATGGCCATTGCTGAGTTTTCCAAATTTGCTGGTGTATTGAGTGCAGCACTTTAACAACATCATCTCTTAGGATTTTAAATAGCTCAACTGGAATTTCATCAGGTTTAGGGGAAAGGAATAAGGAAGAGGTAAGTGGAGGATTACAAAGGGCAAAAGGAAACTTTGAGAGTGATTGAATGTGCTCATTATCTTATTGCAGTGCTTTCATTGGTCCATATATATGTCAAAATTGATCAAATGGTACCCTTTACATTAATATGTATACATTAAAATTATATACCGTGGCAATTGGTATATTTTTTCTCTTCAAGTTCCTCTAACTTTCCAATGTCTGTTTCCTCTAAACAGCTTCCAACTTTGTTTTCGAATACACATTTTCCTACAATCTTCCATTGTCTAATAATCTTTAATGACTCACCTTTAAGAATGGCTGTTACAAACAGACCGATTAAGATTTCATGTTTTTTTCTGTTGTCTTCTCTCCAAGCCACCCCATACTTGTTTTTATGCCATAATAAATGCCTTTTCTGCAATTATATAGTTTCAGAAGGGTATGAAATCATCTCTGCAATTAGTCAAAAATTTTTTGAGGCAATGCTCTTTTCACATCTGTGGGCATTATTGTGTCCATCTTCTGTGATTTTCCAGTGGTGAAAGCACTACCATCAGACATCCATGACAGACTTTGCCCAGCCAGACAGTATAATGAATAAGAAAGTTTGTGCTGCTCCTATAAGCCTATCACCATTAGAAGACAAAGGACTTAGATTGTGTCATTTTCTCATCTTTGCATACAGAATACACATGAGGCATAAGACTATATATTGGCAATAATCACAAATACTCAAGATTCAAGTGGAAATTTCTTAATTTTTTGTGAGAAATTCATATATATATATATATATATATATATGGAGATAATGGAAATTTCATTACAGGGTGAGTTAGATTAAAAACATAAATTTTTGGAGAAGAAAATGGCAACCCATTTCCAGTATTCTTGCCTGGAAAATCCCACTGACTGAGGAGCCTGGGGGGGCTGCACTTCTTGGGGTTGCAAAGAGTTGGAAGTGACTGAAGTGACTTAGCACACACAATGCTATGAACACTGAGGTGCATGTATATTAACACGAATGGATAAAGAAGAGGTGGTATATATACACAATAGAATACTACTCAGTCATAAAGAAGAATGAAATAATGACATTTGTAGCACCATGGATAGATTTGGAGGACATTATGTAAGTCAGATAAAGACAAATACTCTATGATATCACTTATATATGGAATCTAAAAAATACAACAAATTAGTGAATACAACAAAAAATAAGACAACTATAGATAGAAAAACAAACTAGTGGTTATCAGCAGGGAGTGGGGAGGGGAAGGGCCACATAGAAGTAGGTGATTAAAAGGTACAAACTTATGTGTTAACTAAGCTACAAGGATATATTATATAATAAAGTAATATGGCCAATATTTTATAATAAATATAGATGGAGTGTGTACTTCCCTGGTATCACAGACTGTACAGAATCTGCCTACAATGTGGGAGACCTGGGTTCAATCCCTGGGTTTGGAAGATCTCCTGGAGGAGGGCATGGCAATCCACTCCAGTATTCTTGCTGGAGAATCCCCATGGACAGAGGAGCCTGGTGGGCTACAGTCCATGGGCTTGCAGAGAATCAGACACGACTGAGTGACTACTCATGCACACATAGATGGACTGTAACCTTTAAAAATTATGAATTAGGATGTCCCTCGTGGTCCAGTGGTTAAGAATCTTCTCTGCAATGCAGGGGATGGAGAATCAATCCCTGGTTGGGGAACTAAGATCCCACTTGTTGCTGAGCAACTACACCCATATGTCTCAACTAGAGGGCCTCCGCCAGTAAGGAGAGAACCCATGTGATGCCTTAAAGATCCTGAGTGCTGGAACTAAAACCCAACACAGCCAAATAAATAAATATTTTTTTAAAGTTATGAATTACTATACTGTATGGTTGCAACTTATATTAGCCATCAACTGTATTTCAATTTTAAAAAGAACAGTTTAGCTATTATTAAAAAAACAACCAAAGAATTCGCCCTATCTGCCCCTCCACAAAAAGCAAAAACAAAAACACCACCACCAACAGATAGCCAGGATAACCTGCCATTTTTGCATACCAAGAGTTATCTCTGGAGCTTCCTAAGAGTTAAGAGCCATTGTATGAATTTATATAGAGAGACCAAATGAGGCTGTCTATGAGAAACTTTTTCTCAAAGTTAGTAAAGATTTTAGGCAGGAACTTGGCTGCTGATGGCAAATGGACAAGTAGATGTAAATGTAATTTAGCCATTAAAATCTAAACCCATAGAAACGAGGAAATTCACAGTTAAAGGAGGAAATGGGTTGTACAGTGCTTTCTCTAGCTGTGAAGCACAATAGGGTGTATTGAGGAATTGGAGATATCCCATAGTCGGAGGCTTGAAGGCATCGTTCATGTTTCATCCCTTACTTGCAGATTTCAGAACATTTATGGATTTGAATATTTCTTGTAAAGTACCATCTTTGGGGATACGGTTAGGAAGAAAAGAAACTTTAGTGTTTTCCCTTCCTTATTGCAACAAGGCTGGGGATGAAGGTTCGAGGGTGAATTCATATCACATGAAAGAATTTGGGGTGAGTAATCTGAAATATCCATGTTCTGGCTGACTATTCCTCCAGGATTTCATGCATTCCTGATCCATGTGTACAGACCTCAGTTCGGGCAAAGCTACTGGACAAACAGAGACTTGGTGTAACCCAGCGAGTTCTGTTCAGCTTGGATGTACAGAGTTTGATTTCTTATCAACATGAGAGCTATTTGGGACAATGGAAAATCATTTTCCATTTCCACTTCTCTCAGCTACGGTATAATAAACTCCATTTGGCTTGTGCACAATTGGGTGGTTGGCAGTGAAGAGAAAAACTCTGAAATGACCTAGTAACATCCAGCTTGCATGTATTTTGCGGTTTGGGAAAAACAATTTTAAATATACGTTTTAAAAGTGTCTTAATCTGGATGTGCTTTTAAGACTATACAGTAGATATGATACCTCAAGTGAAGAGCAGAGTCATAGCAGTTGGAAATCTGAAAGTCTCTCTTTTGCCCCAAAATGAAAGAGTGTTGATCTGGCACACAGAACATAGGCATGTATACATGAAAATACACACGCATGTGTGTGCACACGCACACACACACACAACTAGAGCAGCATTCAGAGATCTGCAAAGAGATCTGAAGTGCACTCTAGGGAAACAAATTGTATCTTTTCTGCCTTTTTCCTCTCAAGTAAAGTTTCATTATGCAAGTTTTGGTATCCCACATTTCAGTGAAAAGCAGAATAAGAGACCCAAAGTATAGGGAGAAGGATAGTTGCCATCAGAAACAGTGATCTAGGAGTATTGTTATTGATGTCATGTGAATAAACACACTTTTAGTGAGTCAAGGTGCCTACATGGCCACCACCACGATATCAAGAGCATGTGGCTATATACTTAAAGTCTTAAAAATGACTCCACCCCTATCATCTACACTAAAAGAAAAATGTTTATAATAATACATATATTGACTTCTGCTTTCTAGTCAATAACAAGATTTATTGTCCCACTCTTCAGTCAATTTTAACCTCTTTGGGTCAACAAATCTTGATATTGATCTCAACAGAAGTCAATACCTGCTTATTACTTACCTCCACATTTAGACGCCTACCAACAATTCTTATGGGCATCCCTTGACAGGCAAAAGTGAATACTCACTATCTCCTTTCTATACAAAATACATTTCTGTGATGTTTGTGTACAATGTCACTTTTACAAGCCTAAGTTAAGATCTAGTTATAAAACTAAATGAAGAAAAAAGATAGATGGGTTTCAGTAATCTGTAACTATAAGCTAGACAAAGGTTTAGTATTCATTTATAATTTCCAAAAAAATAAAATCATGCTTTTTTTGTATTAATTAGTCTCAAGTCATTTCCTACATCAGAGGTGATTAGATGTGATCACAGAAACAATATTTTTGAGAGTGAAAATCTTAATCTAACAGTAGATAAAGTTTAAAATTCTAGACTATTTTAAATGCTTGAAAAGCAGACAAGTCATACATTCCAGCAATTATCCAAATGTCTGCCAAGCTCCAACATCTAAATGTTGAGATATATAACTTTCATCGTAGTCAAAGATATTCTAGGTTAGATAACTAAGCAGCTTTCAGGAAGGGATTTTTGTTTGTTTGCTTGGCAACTGAAAAGAAATGAAGATCAAGGAAGCAGCCTTGTCTAGGCTTTTTAATGAATGTGAGACAAGTTCTACCAAAGGCAATTATTAAACCATCCCCCAAAGTTGTTTGTTCCGCTTACAAATGCAGTCCTGGTTCCATAAGACCTCTAGGTGTAAAACAGCATCATCAGCTGTCTTGCTAACCTCACCTGTTGAAATATTAAAAAGGAAAAGAAAATACCAATATGTACAAACCCAGAGGCAGACAAAACAAAATACACTCAGGGCTGTAAGGAATTAATTTTTCAAATTCAATAAATAAACCTCCATTGCATATGTATGCTAAAATGCTTCAAATTAAACTTCAAGAATACTTATCTTTTGTGCTGTCCTTGAAATACTCTGCCTTCTCTAGATTGACTCACAAACATCATAAGGTCCACATTTAAAACCTCTGTCTTGCCACAGGCAAAATGCCAATAAATAATAACAAAAAGGGAAGAAAGAAAAAGACAAATGGAGCAGGTAAGAGATCACTTTATCACTAGCTGAAGTTTGCTGCTGCGAGTTCCTTCTCTTTCAGATTATATAATAGTGAATCAAAAGTGAAAATAAACTGCAAATGGAACATAGGAGGAGAAAAACCACTTAAATACTTAGACGTGTGTTAATTCAGAATACATATAAGCTTTCATAATAATTTAAAGCGGTTTTCTAAAAGATGTGAAAGCATGCATGTTCTTTGAATAGCCGCTACTAGCTTGTTAATCAATTTTTATAAGTTTTGTCTAAGAGAGTTAATTTTTTAAAACTGTGCCACTAATTTCACATTATGTTTCCTGAATAAATTCATTAACTTCCCCTACAAGTCTTAGTTGTTATTTTCCAAAATAAGCAGCTCAAAAGTGAAAAAATGTAGGGAAAAAGAAGCCTGCTGTTTTATCAACTTCAAACTCCTTTTGAAAATGTAATTTAAGCACTTAGTNTAATTTTTTAAAACTGTGCCACCAATTTCACATTATGTTTCCTGAATAAATTCATTAACTTCCCCTACAAGTCTTAGTTGTTATTTTCCAAAATAAGCAGCTCAAAAGTGAAAAAATGTAGGGAAAAAGAAGCCTGCTGTTTTATCAACTTCAAACTCCTTTTGAAAATGTAATTTAAGCACTTAGTTTGTAAGTTTAGACATATCTGTAAATTCATCTTCAGGTTCATTTCCCAATTTTCCTTCTTTGCTTCCAAGAATTACAAAAACAGGGTCATGTACCTTGTCATTCAATTTTCCCAGGCAGGTCTTAAAAGGGACTGTGAACAGGACGTCTGTGACATGGCTGTATTGTGTGATGTTTTTAAGGCAAATTTGTAATGGACTTAGGAAATATGAAATAAGAGAGATGATTTCTCAAGTTCAGCACTACTAATAGTTTGGAAGGGAAATTCTTTGTTGGAGGGGGAGGGGTACCCCTGTGAATTATAGGATATTTAGCAGATTCCCTGGTCTCTGCCCCACAAGATGCTAGTAGTACCCCCTACCCAGTTGTGACAAGAAAAATATCTTCAGAGACTGCCAAATGTCTCATGAGGAACAGAATTGTCATATCAAGATAGAGCATTGTTGGTAAAACATCAAGAAATATTGCAAAATCATCTACCACTATACTCATGACAGACTGACCAAATCAATGGCCATTTTGGATTACTGTATGCAAAAAAAAAAAAAAAAAGATTATTAAACCACAGCCGCCAAAGATGTTCACTCTGCTTATTAACTGAGCCTTAGTCCTGACATCCTCAGATTTCTACTAAGTGAAAACACAAAATAGAATCCCTTAAAAGCGAAGTCTCCAAGTCTTGAGAGTAGAACCTTAGAATTTTAGAGCTAGAAGGAAACTTGGAGTGCTCTATAAAAGCATTCTCTTTATAGCTGAACAGTGAACCTACCAAGGATATATGACTTGCCCAATTCACACAGCTATTTAGTAACAGAAACAAGAAACCATATATTTGAACTCTGATTCTAGATTCTTCTCTATATACTAATGTGTAAATCTATTGACTATGGTAGATTACAGGTTACTCATGGAACTTTTTCCAGCCCCATTCTTATATGTAAACTTAAAAGATGATGATAGTATAAATAAAATTGGCTTCAATTTTTTAAGCACAAGACCTTATAACTTTATCATCTCAGATGATAGTTCACCTAGACTTGATCTCAAATTTAGTACTAAGCATATTCAAGTTGAAATCTACTTTAAAGTACTTTATTGTATGCGGGGGTCCAGCCTCCGCGGGGGTCTAGGGGTCTGGCGGGATGAACAACGTTGGCGAACAAGAACGGAGACTGGCCTCAAGGACACAGCCAATTAAGCACAATTAATCACAGAGACTGGCCTCAANCTCATCTATATGGACTCTAGAAAAGTGGTATTGGTGAATCTGTTTTCAGGAAAGGAATGGAGACGCAGATGTAGAGAATGGACTTGTGGGCACAAAGGAGGATAGAGAGTGGGATGAATGGAAATAGTAGCAACAACATGTATATGCACTATATGTGTGAGATGGATAGCTGGTGAGAAGTTGTTATGTAGCACAGAGAGCCAAGTCTGCTGCTCTGTGATGACCTGGAGGGATGAGATGGGAGGAGGAGAAGGAGGGGACAGAGGGACAGGGATGTACATTTAACTTTGGCTGGTTCACATTGTTGTATGGCAGAAACCAACACAAAACTGTAAAAAACTTCAGTCAGTTCAGCTCAGTCGCTCAGTCATGTCCGACTCTTTGTGACCCAATGGCCTGCATCATGCTAGGCTTCCCTGTCCATCACTAACACCCAGAGCTTACTCAAACTCACTTTCATTGAGTTGGTGACGCCATCCAACCATCTCATCCTCTGTCATCCCCTTCCCCTCCCACCTTCAATCTTTCCCAGCATCAGGGTCTTTTCCAATGAGTCAATTCTTTGCATCAGGTGGCCACAGTATTGGAGTTTCAACTTCAGCATCAGTCCTTCTGATGAATATTCAGGATTGATTTCCTTTAGGATTGACTGGTTGGACCTCCTTGGAGTCCAAGAGACTCTCAAGAGTCTTCTCCAACACCGCAGTCCAAAAGCATCAATATATATGGTTGTAAATGTCACTCTGTATATAAGACACATATTTTGTGAGTGGCCTATCCCTAACTTTTCTAGGGACATCCACTCTTCATATCCACATTGTTATCATGCAGACACCTATTGTATACAATATAAATTTTCCCCTAGATTGCAGTTGATTGACTCAGTAGTGACAATCTGATCCAAACTGGGCCTCTGAATTCCTTCCTTGAGATTTTGAACTTCAGAGAGGGAGTTTTGGCAGTCTCTGGTGGCTCAGGCAGTAAAGTGTCTGCCTGCAATGTGGGAGACTTGGGTTCAATCCTTGGGTCAGGAAGATCCCCTGGAGAAGGAAATGGCAACCCACTCCAGTACTCTTGCCTGGAAATTTCCATGGATGAAGGAGCCTGGTAGGCTACAGTCCATGGGATTGCAAAGAGTTGGACACGACTGAGCAACTTCACTCACTTGCCCACTTGTAACCAAAGATGTCAAATGTCAATTAACCTGGGAGCTCCTCATCAGCCAATTTTAAGCCATGAAATGGAAACAACTGGTTTACACAACCAGAAAGGAAAATGGAACAGATGCATAAATGGTTTCCTTGAGTAAGAGACAAAGTGAATCCTGACACTCTTATTTTCCCTGGTATTCCTGAGAGTTCCTGAGCCCAACTGTATCCCTGACCAGCCACTATTTTTTTTATTGAAGTACAGTTGATTTGCACTGTTGTGTTACTTTCTGTTGCACATCAGAGTCATTCAGTTATTCACACACACACACACACACACACACATACTTTTTTAATATTCTTTTCCATTATAGTTTATCATAGGATTTTAAATATAGTTCTCTGTGCTATATAGTAGGACCTTGTTGTTTATCCATTTTATATGTATTACCTTACATCTTGCTAACCCCAGTTACTATTTATGACATATATAGTTAATCTACTATTTCAGAGGTGCTGGTTTTAATTCCTCCTAGGGGAATATATAAAAGCTCTTTGAGGGTAAAGACCATGTCTTTTACTTATTTTTACTATACCCTCCTCCTGTCTTGAGTCCACTGAGAGTGAGCATTTGGTAGTGTTTTATTTGAATTAACACATACGAGAGTAAAATATGGTATATTCCCTAAGGGAACCAATTATAAATTTTGTATAAAGGGGCGTTAAAAGTTAAATGAAAAAGCTCAGATTGGCAGAAGATAAAAAAGTTTAACTAACAGCTGCTACAGATACAGGGACATTTGAGGATGAATGATAGATATACATCTTAAAGGAAATAAGCATATGAATAAATCCGAAGGCATGATGGCTAAAGAAAAGGGAAAAATAACCAAGCCCTACTTAATTATTTTTTCTAAACCTAGGGATATCCATGTACCCTCCTCATCTTCTAGACTGTAAACTCCACCAAGCCATTTAGCACACCTGCTCTGTTCATCGTAGTACAGCCACCTCAATCTAGTGGGATTCAATGAACATTTCTGGAATGAATGAACTGCATAATCAGAATACGTTTTGTAGTAAGTGTTTCTGTAGAGGTCACATGTACTTTCTAGAATTTCCAGAATATGGACCCAAATTCTGCAGTGGCAATCAGGGACTAATAAGCAAAGTATTAGAAATATCATTGATGAAATGTATATGGTCAGGGGAGTAAAACCTCTGTGCCATAGACACTAAATTCACATTAGTTGCAGGCAGGAAGACTGACAGCTGCCACTAAGGACTTTGGTAAAAAGGAGTGATTGAACCAGCACAGACAGTGTGAGATTGGACCAATGCAGAAAGCAGAGTATGTAGAAGTCGATGTGACAAGCAGCAGAGAAAGGACTCAACTAAAACCAGAAGGATGTTCCCCGGCTTCTCCTAGTTAAAGGCTTCATGAGCATCTCAGGGAGAAATGGATGCTGATTTTATCAGCCATCTTTCTCTAGGTCTCACTTAGAGATGACCTCCGAGTAATCTAAGTGGCTTGAGACCATAAAGCTTGATCACATTTCAAGTTAGCAGCAAGTCCACTGAGGTCTTATCCATCTGTTTTTCTTTTCTGGAACACAGATCAAAGGAGCAACTATTATGTGGGATCCTGCAAAACTAGCATTACCAAACACAGCCAATAAAAATATAAAACTTCCCATTAAGTTTAAATATCAAATAAATAACAAGTTGTTGTTATTATTATTATTCAGTGTAAGTATATCCTATGCCATATTTGGGACATAATTACACCAAAAGTTTATTTTCAATTTATCTGATTCAGATTTCAATGCAGGTCCTATTTGTTTTCTGGTAACTCTTTGCTAGACTCATGAATAAAGAAAAAGATAAATGACATGACTTCATGAAGGCTTTTAAATCTTCTGCTTAGAAGTGGCATTTGGCATTTCTACTCTTCATACATTGACTAAAAAGACACATTACTAATTCTGCCATTGGTGGGATAAGAGATGGAATCCTCTCAGAGACAGATCTAACAAGGAAGGAACAGCAGGATTATGATGCTAACGTTGTCTACTACAGGACTGAGTAAGAAATGGAAAGTTCATCTAATAGTATGTGTTTGTGGGCAGGTGGGGGCAACATTTTTCAATGATCTTGTTTTCACCTCTGAAAAGGAGCTAAAACAATTCCTTCAATTGTGCTAAGGGGAAATAGCTGGAGCAGGAAGGTGTCCCTGACATTCTCAGTCTCTCCTTCTCTGAGCTTCCAGAACAGTTCTTGCTGCTCTGCTCCTAGTTGAAAGAACTGTTTGAGTCGACAATGAGGGGCCGATACTATTAGAATGGCTTCTTAGGCTTCTTTGTTTTAGGGTGAGCCTCCTGATATTACTTAATTGGCTTCCGAGGTGCTCAGAGGGTAAAGAATCTGCCTGCAATGCAGGAGAAGCAGGCAGACGTGAGCTCATTCCCTGGGTTGGGAAGATCCCCTGGAGGAGGACTTGGTGACCCACTCCAGCATTCTGGCCTGAAGAATCCCACAGAGAGAGGAGCCTTATGGTCTACAGTCTGTGCGGTTGCAAACAGTCTGACACAACTGAAGCAACTGGACAGCCTGCACCTGCTACAAGTGAGTGAGCCCTGAACTGAGAACGGAACCTGAGAGGGAGAAGGGAACGGTTTTGCTAGCAAGTCTCATCTCTGCAGTGCTGGTGTTTGCCTGTGGCCCACTGCCTCTTCCACATCTCCTCCTCTGAGATGGCCTTCCTTCTCTACCCATTGCTCTTTCTTCCCTATTAAAGGCACTCTTGGTTCATATTTCACACATTTCAAGGGATATTTGGCAAGAGAAGAGGGCAACAATGGATGGAGACATAAGCTGGTGATACACAGGATTTCCTGGTCCCTTAGGCCCTTCTGGTTTGGCTTATGGTTTGACATATATTCAAACTACTGTTGAAAAATCAATTTCTAACTTTTGTTACTGTTCTATATGTCCCAGAAGTCATTGTTTCCTTACTACAGTGTGTGAAAATTGCTCCTAGTTGATTTTCAAGGTCAATCATAATAGGAACTGCTGCTGCTGCTGCTAAGTCACTTCAGTCGTGTCCGACCCTGTGCGACCCCATAGACGGCAGCCCACCAGGCTCCCCCATCCCTGGGATTTTCCAGGCAAGAACACTGGAGTGGGTTGCCATTTCCTTCTCCAACCCATGAAAGTGAAAAGTGAAAGTGAAGTCGCTCAGTCGTGTCTGACTCTTAGCGACCCCATGGACTAGATCCCTGAAATAGCCCAGAATACGATGAATACATATCATCTGTGTTGACTTCTGTTTTGCTGGGTTTTTCTTTCCAGTTCAACGATGTTTCTAAATATTATTTGCCTACCACATTATAATGTGCTTCATATTCAGAGTTTGCCTAAACAGGACATTTGGCTAATGAAGTGAGATAATGGGGAATTAAATGGTTTTCAGTGTGAAGGGAAGAGCATTATTTACAGGGTATATTGCCGATTAAGGAAAAGAAACACTTTTTTTTTTCTTTTAAAAAGAGACAAGATGATAATTAAGTTCCTTAAACACACAGCATTCCCAGCTTGTGATATGGTGCATCTCTTGGGATTTACTAATTTAATACCAACCACACAATGATTGTCTTTCATATTGAATATGCTGGTATAAGATGAAACTTACGTACTGCCTGTCACAATTCCTGACACTTAACATGAACTTGTAGGTGAAAAGTATAGTTCATCTGAAAACACATAGTTCAGTTCAGTTCAGTCACTCAGTCATGTNCTTTCTGACTTACTTTGCTCTGTATAATAGGCTCCAGTTTCATCCATTTCATTAGAACTGATTCAAATGCATTCTTTTAAATAGCTAAGTAATATTCCATTATGTATATGTACCACTACTTTCTTATCCATTCTTCTGCCAATGGACAGCTAGTTTCCTTCCATATCCTGGCTATTGTAAACAGTGCTGCGATGAACATTGGGCTACACATGTCTCTTTCAATTTTGGTTTCCTAGGTGTGTATGCCCAGCAGTGGGATTGCTGGGACATATGGCAGTTCTATTCCCAGTTTTTTAAGGAATCTCCACACTGTTCTTCATAGTGGGTGTACTAGTTTTCAATGCTCATTGTTTAGGCAATTTAATTAAATGCAGATCCTCTAAAATGCCATTTTATTTTTGCATGGTGTTATTGATATAGACTATAATATAATCATTATCTATCCAATAATGTCAGAAAAGAAACCAGGGATAAAAACAGGGATAAAATTCTATTTGTTAAACAGAATTAATTAAAGAAGAGTTGCAAAAAAGCAGATACAGCATAGGAAGTACTATTTTGTAAATAATCAAATTAATACTATCATTGTTCTAGCACTTCATAATCTCAGTTGTTTAAAATGGTTGGGGAGGGATGAGAGAGAGTGAGACCTATGGCCTGTGAAATAGCAGATTCTGTCTCTAGAGCACTCAGTGTGTATATTCCCAAGTCTAAGACTGGTTTAATCAGTAATTTGTCTATCATCTGTTGATGAAGATCTACTATAGAAAATTTGTTGTTGTTCAGTCACTAAGTCATGTCTGACTCTTTGTGACCCCATGGACTGCTGCACACTAAGCTTCCTTGTCCTTCACTATCGCCCAGAGTTTGCTCAAATTCATGTTCATTGAATCAGCAATGCTATCTAACCACTTCATCCTCTGCTGCCTCCTTCTCCTTATACCTTCAATCTTTCTCAGCATCAAGGTCTTTTCTAATGAGTCAGCTCTTCACATGAGTTGGCCAAAGTATTGGAGCTTCAGTTTCAGCATCAGTCCTTCCAATGAATATTCAGGGTTGATTTCCTTTAGGATTGACTGGTTTGATCTCCTTGTAGTCCCAAGGGACTCTTAAGAGAAAATAGGAGAAGGCTGAGAACTAGGGGACAGAGAGCATACACATTCCTGTTAAACATCACAAGACAGTAAAGCAGCGCTTTCTCTCTTGTGTACCTCCGGGCATGTTGTCCCACACCAGGGAAACAGTCCTTCATACTGTTTTCAGTTTTGAGTCAATGGGCAGTATGCACAAAGGATGGATTGTTTTAGCAATACCTGTTTCTTGTTTTAGAAATACACGTTTCATAGTTTCAGCTTCAGGTAGGGACTGTCTTCATATCACTAGTAAGCAAAGAGTGAGTTTCCATGACCACCAGCTTTCTATTTTTTTCACTTCCTCCCCATCCTCTGCTTCTCCATCTCTCTCTCTCCTTCCCTTTACCTCACTCTCCAAGTTTGGGGACAGATACACTCTTCATTCCTCTGAGAAGGAAGAGGAATCATCTCTGCCATGGGCCTCTGGGACCTCATGTACTAAAATGTGTTATCAGGTAAAGACCCAATAATACCATTAATGTTAAAATAGAATTGACTTATAAATGTTACCTTCCACTGGGATATTTGCATTTTAATAAGCACAAAGCCATAAACCTCGGGAATCAGGAGTTTGGGGGTTGTATTGGTGACACAGATATTTTAGTCTTCACTAAACTTCTTTCTGAGCTTCTATCATTCTCAGGATCCAATCTTCCTAGAAGAGAAGATAGTAAAGTATAAACTTAAAGGTTGTTGTCATGTAAATCAAACAGCTTTAATGGACTTGGGGAGGAAATGGTCATGAGAGATTCCATCATAAATGTAGAAGCAAACTTCATCACTTGAAAAATAATTGTTTATTTCTCTTGATAGGAAAAACTCTTTAACTTTGTTTTCTGCTTGAAAGATTCCTATCCCCTCATTGACCCCAGGCTGAGGGGTAGGGTCTCTTTTTTTGAGATCCTGTCCTTCAAATAACTTGATGCTCAACTCCCCACACAGACATTTCATCCTCTATTTTCAGGCTGAATCTCAGAGCATTGAGTTATCAGAAAGATCACTCTTAAATTCTGTTTTGATAATTTTTCCCTTTTTCTACCCTTTCTTCTCAAACAGGCTCTATTTATCATGTTCCCAAATGTAATTTGTAAACTACAAAGTATTAAATAAAAGTAATGCACATTATCTCCAAGATCATATTGTCATTTCAAGTTTTTCTGGCGCCAGGAGAAACTAACCTTAGGTAAACAGATTATGGTAGAGTGAATTATAAAAAGTGAGTCAAATTGTTACTGTTTGCAGAGGATATATGCTTAAACACACATTTTGGTGATCACTGTCATAAAATGTTTAAATTTAAAATTAGGGATTTCAAATGGCCCTAAGAATAAGACAAGGAAAAAAAATAGCAAAAGGAACATGATGATTTAAGTTTTGATTATTGTATGACTAAGAATTCAAACAGGATAAACTCCAGTGTATAAGGAAAGCTGAGTGCAGAAGAATTGATGCTTTTGAACTGTGGTGTTGGAAAAGACTCTTGAGAGTCCCTTGGACTGCAAGAAGATCCAACCAGTCCATCCTAAAGGAGATCAGTCCTGGGAGTTCATTGGAAGGACTGATTTGAAGCTGAAACTTCAATACTTTGGCCACCTGATGCGAAAAAAAAGCTAACTCATTTGAACTGACTCTGATGCTGGGAAAGACTGAGGGCAGGAGGAGAAGGAGACGACAGAGGATGAGATGGTTGGATGGCATCACTGACTCAATGGACATGAGTTTGGGTAAACTCCGGGAGTCGGTGATGGACAGGGAGGCCAGCGTGCTGCAGTTCATCAGGTTGCAAACAATTGGACACAACTGAGCGACTGAACTGAACTGAAACTCCAGTAGTATTGTAGACTATGGTAGACTAACAAAATTAAAAGGACACACCAACTCACATACTTGCATTTGGCAGAGAGATTGATGAAATTAAGAAAAAGTACAATGTCATTGAATAGGAGTGATAGAAGTAATATAAGCCAGAATTTTCTATGTTTCTGCTATTTGAAAGAGAGGGCAACTACCTCCTGTACTTTGAGTGAGCACTACCTGCTGGAAGAATGTGAAAAACTATAGAGTGCCCTCTGCTTTTGTTGAGCTCTCCAGTTTTTCTCATAACAGATGTATCCAGTATTAGTAATGCTGATAAAATGTCCTTCCATGAAGAGGAGGTAGTTGAGGGGTTTATGAAATAAAAGAGATTTAATACATTCTGTGTATATACTTGCATGCATGCTAAGGCGCTTCAGTCATCTTCAACTCTTTGCAACCCCATGCAATGCTGCCCACCAGGCTCCTCTGTCCATGGGATTCTCCAGACAAGAATAATGGAGTGGATTGCCATGCCCTCCTCCAGGGCATCTTCCCAATCCAGGGATCGAACCCCTGTTCTTATGTCTCCTGTATTGGCAGGCAGACTCTTTATCACTAGTGCCACCTAGGAAGTCCAGTGTATATACTTAGTCCTCCTTCAAAAGCAACATTTGAAAGAAAGGGAGTAGAATATATAGAAACACACATTTAAAAATTAATGTAATAAGGAAGCAGATCACTAAAGCTGCAGGAAAAGACTTCTGTGAATGAGGAATGAGATGCTTCAACGTAGATGCTGCAATATAGTTTTCCTCTAGACAGCAGTCTGAGAATTTATTCTTTTTTCTCTGAGTCTAAGCCTTCATGGAACTGACTGTACAGGTGCTGGAAGCATTACGCCTTGAGATATTTTGCCAAGGCAGTGGTGCTTCATTTTTATACTAAAGAAAGCCACATTCTTCCTCATACTCACACACACAAAAATCACACCTCTATTCAGAGCCCAAGTTGTCATCGGAAAGGAAAAGGTTGGAGTTCATTTATCATGTGCATTTCTATGGCTACAGAGATAATTGGGTTGATTCCATCTAGCCTTCTGCTTCTCTCGCATTTTAATTGAAAAGCCTCCCGAGTGTTAGAAGCACAGAGCTGGCCTGAGACGTGAGGATATTTCACTTAGGCAGCAATGGACCAAAATGACAACCAGAAGACCGCCTAAGCAGTGTATGGAGCCAGGAGCCTGTTATGTGGCTGCTGGAAACTGACCAGCAATGGGGCAGGGGTGGCACATTCTGTACCTGTTTTTTTTGTTGTTGTTGTTTTGCTTGAGATTACTTATAGATTTCATTTCTGGCTACTTTTAGTTTAACATTTTCATCACAGTTTTTCCATCAGGTGTGAGTACCTGAAGACAGGACTGCTCTCAGCCTGAGCAATTTAAACTGAATCTGGTTGATTTAAAGAAAAGGCTCAAGCACAAATAGCGTTGGAGGCAGCAGAGAATAAGCCAGCCTGTAACTTTTGGGTGGTGTTAAAATGGTCATACGTTTAATATCATTTAAATATTTTGTTATCAACCCCATCCCTATTAAAACTTTGCAGGTTTGGTTGGTCATTTTATGTGTGAGTGGGCTCTCTGAGCATGCTCAATGTAAGCTTAGGAGATTAATTTATAAGCTCTTCTAACTCTGAATCTCCAAGGTTTGTTCTGCCTCTGTGTTGTTTGCATAATGCACTTTTGTACAGCTAAAGCGCTACCTATAAAGGGATTATTTTCATATGCAGCACATTAAAAATCTAGCTCAATTCACAGATCCCATTCTGCGTTTATGCCTGAGATAACAGGTGAAAAGTATCTCATTACAAGTGTCTAGGAAGCAAACAGAAGAACGAGAATGTTTGGGGAGAGAATGTACCCCTACTGAAATTAATTCCCCGATGGTTTTATTAAAGTCTGCAAATTGCATTATTTTCCCATCATATTTGAAATATTGCCCTCCCTTAATGCCTGCTCTAACCCATGCCATGCCATCTTCCCTGGAGTGTCTAGACATGGTGTCTTAGATTTATGTGTATGATCTCAGTGTGTTACAACATCATTCCTGACTAATGCATTATTACAATACTTACAGATATTCCCAAGTGCCACTGTATTGATTAGAAAATCACCAATCTGCATATGCACACCATCTGTGCTGCAGAGAAGCAAAAAAATGCAGGATGACATTTGCCTTATTCGAAGGAAGATTCAGAAACCTACTAATAAAACGAAGAGGGAATTCTCTTTTGCAAGAAAGGGAGTTGGCTTTTTAGAATAAAAAAAAGTGCACCATATGAATTTTTATAGAACTATCCAGTGTAAACCCAAAGTGTTTGAAACTCCTTGTCCTTCTCTCCTTTCTGGTAGATTGGAAAGCCCTAGTCAGCACACAAACAGCATGCTTAACCATTTAGATCCTGAAAATGATACCATATCAGGACCACTGGTGCCATGAAATTGATAAATCTCAGCTCCACTGCAGCAGCCCTTTGGTGGAAAACTGCCTGTAGTGAGCAGTCAGTTGTGTCTCAGTGGAAAGGCCGAAAGCCTGCCTGCAAAAGATGAATGAGGCATTCACCTACTGGGCTGAAATGCTTTTAAAGGACAGGAATCTGTTTATCTTTGATTGATTGTTCAGTCTGATACTTTCCTTTATAAAGTTTATTGACTACAAGAACATAAATCAAAGAAAAACAAATCACAGGTTCAATTTTGGGGGCATTGACATCCTGCCATCTCTGCAGCTACTGCTCACAGGAGTCAAAGGGCAGGAAGAAGGATGCAAGGGTGCAAGGGATGGGGGTGGGGGTGGGGATGGGAAATCACATGATGGCAATGGGCACTAGGAAAGCCCTGCTCTTATTATTCTCCTGAAGTCTCCTTAGATGCAGATACATCTAACATGTCTGGATACACACAGCAATTCCAGGCATTTAGGCAGGTGTTGGAACATGAATTATCAAAAACAAAAAATAGAAAAAGGATTTTTTCTTAAAGAACTAATCGCAAGCAAGTGACACTCAGATTCAACATTTTTTAATGTCTTCTATTATTGATCATTGTTTATCTCCAGTCTTAATCATTCAAGTGTAATATTTATTTCATTCCCTCCAATTCTTATGGAAAAAAAAGTGCTAAAACAAGCATTCTAATGACCTTTGAGTGAACTGAGGGGACAGCAGCAGGAGCATCTAACCACATCCCTTTCAACACTGGCCCCATCCCAATGGATGGGGTATTGCCTTGGCTGCCTGGCCTTTACAGAACTCTTGTCTGTGAGGATTTTGAGGTAAACTCTAACTATGATATAACCCAGATGGGTTTGTGCCAGTGGCCCTAATGAAGCATCACATATGTCTCTCTTTAAGCTAAATGTGCAGGGACTGAAACACCTACAGAAAGTCCTCTGCTAGTTGGACATTAACATCTTTCCTCAATTTTCTGAAACCAACAGCTTTCCCTTGTGAAGAGTTAATGACAATATTTTCAGAACCTGCCTTTTTGAAATATACCTGTCTTAAAAAATAGCAAACAATTGCATTCTTCATACCCTATGCATTTTTCAAGATTCTTGTTTTCTCTTTTTCATATTTTAGTCAGCCAAAATCACTTAGGGGACACTTCAGAGTTCAGGATGGTGTTGTCTCTGGGCTCCAGAAGCCTGTCCCTGAACACACTTTCTGAAATTCATGGGAAATTCTGTGGGGGAGGGGAAGGAGCAGCCACAAACCAGTCTTCTCATAAACCAGAGAGTGTCTGTAAGAATTTCCATCTACCACCCTAGGCGCCGAAGTCAAGATGTTATAGCTGAGACCCTGAGGGTAACACTAGCCAAACTGCCAGTGGCAGTGGAAGATGGAGGGAAGGAGTTTGCTGCTGGGGCGGGTGTAAAGCATGAACTTTTTCCTTCTCTGCAGGAACTGGGAGCATCTCACAAAGCCTTCCCAAGAGCAAATATCATTTTGCAGTGGTCACCACTGGCAGAGCCACTAATGAGGCCTAATTGGGGCGACAGGGTCTGCCTGTGCACATTAGCATCTCTAAGTCATCCCAATTAAGGAACAAGAGACAGCAGGGTGGGCATTGTTTGGATAGCAGTGCCCTGCTTGGGTGTGCTGTGAGGAACAAGGCCAAAGGCTGAGTGCCTTCAACTACCCAACGTGTGACCTAATTGCTAATTGATGCACAACCTTGGGTGGCCTGCAGTCTTAATGGTGTTTCAGACTGTTTGGGGTCCTAAAACAACAAGCTTGTTTTGGAACAAAGCCAACGACTTATCTTCACTTATTGGTGTTTTACCCTTTCAGGAAAAAATAAAAAACAATACACATTGCAGGATGGCAATGAGAAACACTAGGCACTAATGACACTAGGCACTAAACTGTGAGTCAAAGAGGCCCCTTGTGGTTCATAGGGTGGAAAGTCTAGGAGACCTCAATGTGTTAGCAATGATAGAGAAGGTATTCCTGGAGCATCAAGAGCTGAAGGGAAAATAGAGAAGTGTGTAGCACACTATAGTTTAAAAATGAGATCACAGCAAGAAACTTAAAATTTATAGAATTTATTTCAGAACTCACTGCCCATGAGAATAGTTTCATTATCCCACTTGCCACAGTCCACTGCTGGTCTTCACGTTTTCAGGGAACAGTGGAATGAGTAGAAAAGTTTTAGATGAGTTTCAAAGAATGAGGAAGGAGGGCTATTTTTGAAGACATGAAAATGGAGATGGGCTGGCATTTGTTTATTTTTAATTGGAGGATAATTGCTTTACAGTATTGTGTTGGCTTCTGCTATACAGCAACAGGAATCAGCCATAAGTATACATATGTCCCATGCCTCTTGAACTTCTATCCTACCCCTCCAGGTTGTCACAGGGCACTGAAGTTGAGCTCCCTGTGATATACAGCAACTTCCTACTAGATATCATGTCAGAAAGAAAAAACAAATTTTGTATATGAATACATATATCAATATATGGAATCTAGAAAAATGGTACGGATGAATTCATTTGCAGGGCAGAAATAGAGATGCAGACATTAGTGGCAGAAGGAGAGGGTAGTATGAATTTGAAGCATATACATTACCGTATGTTTGTTAAATAAATGAATAAAGTAATGAATTTTCTATTCATTACTTCATTCATTTAACAAACATAGTCTAACTGCCTTCTATGCTCCAGACACTAAGCTAGGTACTAGGGCTTGTAGGGTGTACAAAATAATATAGTCTCTGACTTCACAGAATATACACATTAGCAGAAAAAAAGTCACTACATGCAAAGAAGATAATAATGAAACTAATAACTGAATTTTGTTTCACAGTATATGCTATTTAAGGAGAGGATATTAACTCTATCTAGAGGTCAAGGAGTTTCCTGAAGAAGTTGTGCTGACTCTGATACTGAGAAGGCCATTCCTTTGGCTCTTGGAATACAACTAATTTACAGTTTCCCTTAAAATCATATAAAATATTTGGGCTGCTCTTAAATCCAGAAGTAACATAAACCCTACTTTAAAAATACTGCTTCTTTTTTAAATATCCACTTGGTTTCTACATAATGACTGGTCTAAATGGGGAAAGGAGTATATTGTTAGAAGAGAGAAAGTAGAAAGAGACAGTAGAGAAACAGAAAAGAAAGAGAGAGAGACAGAAGGGTGGGGAGGGGGGAGCAGACAATGTGGGAAGAAATATATCCAGAATAGTGGGAATACTCATTAAGAAACATAAGAAAAAGAAGAAGGCTAATTGGCAGATACAGATAGGAAAGAAGAATAAATACAAAGGGGGAAACTGGACATGGAAAAAGGGAGTAGAACAGTGAAAAATGTAGTCCTTAGGGGAATTTCTAGCCTGAAATAAGCTGATCTGGTCAAATCTTCCTCATCCCTTACATTGTACTTTCAGGTAGTAGTTACAACACTTTATTGACTTATTTGTGAATTTGAAAGAGCTGGTCAACCCCTATTTATAATTATCCAATTGGGATAGCCCGATAATGCTCTTATGAAATTATTTCCAAGAAAGTAAAATAACAACTTGAGAATTATGAGATGTGTTTTTGATGACCAAAATTAACTACTAGCATGTTCGTCGGTCAGTTTACTTATTTAGCAAATATTTGGTGAGTGTATACTAGTTAAAAATATTGTGTAAGGATGATCAATAAGCTCCATTAACATTTTTAATAAAATTATCCAGAATATCGTATTAAAGACAGCTACTATTTTTGCTCATTCTCCTCCTCTCCTCACCTCTCTATTTTAAACTGTATCTTTTAATATTTTCCCTTCTGTCTTTGACTGATCCAACTTCCTCCCATTTTTTTATGCACTATTTTCAATTTCTGGTCTCCCAGGAAATATTTCCATTAGGATTTTTTATTTTCTTTTAGAACTTGTGATCAGAACTCCTGAAACCAGGATGCCATTTTGAATGAAGTCATGGTACTACTATCACTGCTGATCTTTGATATTTTCAATTATCACAGAATCACTAAAGTGTCAATGCCATCAATTATGCTGTTTTCTGTAGGGTTTCTGGTTGATAGTACATATTAAATTCAGAGAGAACCATTCTAAATCTAATTTTTAACTTTTTTAAACTATAAATAAATATTCAACTCTATCAAGTACATTTTCTACATTTATTAAAATGTTCACAATTGATCTTTTTTCTCTTAACAAAGTGAGTTATATATATGAATTTTTAATATTAAATCTTCCCCACATTCTTGTTGGGGTAAAAGATCCTTTTTACATATTGATAGATCCACTTAGCTGATAATTTATTTAAGAATCTTTCAAAGTATGTTATTAGAGAGACTGGTCCAAATTTTTCCTCTCTTTTAATATCACTGTTAGATTTCATTGTCAATATTATCTGGTTTCAGACAATAATCTGGGAAGAATTTTCCATTTTCAGGAAGAGTTTGTTTAAAACTGTGCTTTTTATTTAAAAAATCTGATTCTGTTGCCCTCAGCCATGTACACACACGCACACACATAGTCGATCTGGTATGATTATGAACTTTAGTGTTGTTATTGTTGACATGTTACTTCCATCTCCTTATTCTCACCCAAGTTTGTTACTCTAACCTAGTGTAAATCAAGGCATTCAAATAATTCTCAAGGCATAAGAAACAGTTTGTGGACATAGTTTGCATACTAGACAATGTCAACATATATAACTTCACTCTTTGGATTCCTTGGTATTTTAAATTAATACCAAATAATCAGACTATATGTTTTCACCCTGCTTATTTAACTTATATGCAGAATACATCATGCAAAATGCTGGGCTGGATGAAACACAAGCTGGAATCAAGACTGCCAGGAGAAATAACAACAACCTCAGATACGCAGATGATACCACACTAATGGTATAAAGTGAAGAGGAACTAAAAAGCCTCTTGATGAGGGTGAAAGAGGAAAGTGAAAAAGCTGGCTTGAAACTCAACTAAGATCATGGCATCCAGTCCCATCACTTCATGGCAAGTAGATGGGGAATAAGTGGAAACAGTGACAGACTGTATTTTCTTGCACTTCAAAATTGCTGTCTAGTCAAGGCTATGGTTTTTCCAATGATCATGTATGGATGTGAAAGTTGGACTGTGAATAAAGCTGAGTGCCAAAAAATTGATGCTTTTGAACTGTAGTGTTGAAGACTCTTGAGAGTCCCTTGGACTGCAAGGAGATCCAACCAGTCCATTCTAAAGGAGATCCGTCCTGAGTGTTCTTTGGAAGGACTGATGCTAAAACTGAAACTCCAATACTCTGGCCATCTCGTGTGAAGAGTTGACTCATTGGAAAAGATTCTGATGCTGGAAGGGATTAAGGGCAGGAGGAAAAGGGGACAACAGAGGATGAGATGACTGGATGGCATCACTGACTCGATGCACATGAGTTTGGATGAACTCTGGGAGTTGGTGATGGACAGGGAGGCCTGATGTGCTGCATTTCATGAGGTCACAAATAGTCGGACACGACTTAGCAACTGAATTGAACTGAGCTGAAAATTGCTGTGGACAGTGGCTGCGGCTGTGAAATTAAAAGATCCTTGCTCTTTGGAAGACAAGCTGGGAGGAACTTAGTCTGTTACAAAGCAGAGACATTGTAAATAGTGCTGCAATAAACAATGGCATACACATTTCTTTTTCAATTTTTGTTTCCCTGGGGTATATGCCTAAGAGTGGAATTGCTGGGTCATTTTATTCCTAGTTTTTAAAAGGAATCTCCATACTGTCTTCCATAATGGCTGTATCAATTTACATTCCCACCAAAAGTACAAGAGCGTTCCCTTTTCTCCACACCATCTCCAGAATTCATTGTTTGTAGCCTTTTTGATGATGGCCATTCTGACCCTTGTGAGGTGATAACTCATTTTAGATTTGATTTACATTGCTCTAATAATGAGCATTGTTGAGCAGCCATTTGTGTGTTTGTTAGCCATCTGTATGTCTTCTTTGGAGAAACCCAGATGTCCACAGACAGATGAATGGATAAAGAAGTAGTGGTATATATACACAATGGAATATTCAGTTCAGTTCAGTTTAGTTGCTCAGTTATGTACGACTCTTTGCAACCCCATGAATCGCAGCATGCCAGGCCTCCCTGTCCATCACCAACTCCCAGAGGTCACTCGAACTCATGTCCATTGAGTCAGTGATGCCATCCAGCCATCTCATCCTCGGTCGTCCCCTTCTCTTCCTGCCCCCAATCCTTGCCAGCACCAGAGTCTTTTCCAATGAGTCAGTGCTTCACATGAAGTGGCCAAAGTATTGGAGTTTCAGCCTCAGCATCTGTCTTTCCAATGAACACCCAGGACTGGTCTCTTTTAGGATGGACTGGTTGGATCTCCTTGCAGTCCAAGGAACTCACAAGTCTNTGCCAGCACCAGAGTCTTTTCCAATGAGTCAGTGCTTCACATGAAGTGGCCAAAGTATTGGAGTTTCAGCCTCAGCATCTGTCTTTCCAATGAACACCCAGGACTGGTCTCTTTTAGGATGGACTGGTTGGATCTCCTTGCAGTCCAAGGAACTCACAAGTCTTCTCCAGCACCACAGTTCAAAAGCATCCATTCTTTGGTGCTCAGCTTTCTTCACCTCCAACTCTCACATCCATACATGACCACTGGAAAAACCATAGCCTTGACTACAAGGACCTTGGTTGGCAAAGTAATAGCTCTGCTTTTGAATATGCTATCTAGGTTGGTCATAACTTTGCTTCCAAAGAGTAAGCGTCTTTTAACTTCATGGCTGCAGTCACNAAATTTTTGGACACCTGATGGGAAGAACTGACTCAATGGAAAACACCCTAATGTTGGGGAAGATTGAAGCCAGGAGGAGAAGGGGATGACAGAGGATGACATGGTTGGAAGGCATCACCGACTCAATGGACATGAGTTTGAGCAGGCTCCACGAGTTGGTGGTGGACAGGGAAGACTGGCATGCTGCAGTCCATGGGGTCGCAAAGAGTCAGACATGACTGAGCAACTGAACTGAATTGATTTACTCTCCTGGTGCCTTAACCCAGTCTGTCTATGCCAGTATTCCCTATCCTACTTCCAGCCTTCCCATCTTTTGATAGTTCTAGAATCATGTGTATTTGTTGACATGTTTTTTTGCTTACTAATTGGTTGTTTGTCTTCCTCCTCAAAGAGAATGCGAGTCTTATTAAGAGTAGAAATTTTTGTTCTCTTGATACTCTATCCCTAGCACTTGAAATGATGCCTGTAATACTTCTCAATAAATATTAATTAACAGGATATTCAAAGAATGTATTTTGTACTTTTATTTATTTTTCCAAGTCACATTTTAGATGTAGCTGAAGATACTTGTAAATCTATTCATTCATTTTAACTTTTTATTATACATTGTGTGAATATGCCAGAATTCATTGATCTGGTTTTTTTTTGATAGACACTTAGTTTGTTTGAAAACTATATATCACTCAGCACTATTTTAGTGAACATCTTTTTTTTAATCCAAAGTTAAGAATTACAGAAGATATATAAATTTCATCATATTCTAAGTTGTATTTGTGCTTTAAATACATTTTGGTCAAAACCTTGAAGCAGATTTGGCTAATGTGATTTGTAGAAATTGTTTATTATTTAACTAAAAAGGCAAATGGGTCTTTGTTGTCAAAACAAACAGTTATCAGACTATGTTCTGTCAGAAATATATGACTTTATTTTTCAATTCAAATAAACATGCTTTATACTCATCTCCATGACAACCAGTTCACTTTGGAGTTCTATTTCTAAGATAGGTGAAAAGAAAAAATAATAGATGAAAATATAAAGGCAAAGGGCTTTGCCTTGTTTGGTTACTAGGATAAAAAAGCCATCACCCCCTTCAAAGTTTTTTAACCGAGGTTACTGCTTGCAGTCCCAGGACTTTTGCTTATGAGCTATGCATTCTTGAAATGTCTCTTTGGGAAGTCCACCACTGTAAGGTTCAAAAAAGAGAGAGGTATTTTTTCTTATTGAAAAGAATAAGTATGTAGGAACCTAGGGGTATTTAAAGAGAATAAGCAGACCTCTCTTCTGAGGACACCTATTTCTAAAAAGGGTACCATGGATATTGAAGATCTTAATGTTGGCTCCCATAAAATTATCTATGCCTACATATTCCTCATGAGGTCATTATATAGCCCTAGCTGTATGAATATTTTAGTGGGAAGAAAACTGCTCTACCATATGTACTTTAAGGTGAATACTTGGGTTGCAAAGTATGATGTATCTTCAGCATTGTTAAATATTATTAAGTAGATTTCCAGAATATGTGACCCAATTTTCACTCTATAGTTAGAACATGAGACTCATCATCCTTCTGTCTCCTTTTCTGCATTGTCAGATTTTTAAATTTTAAATCATTTGGTGCATGTACAATTTTATCACATTGTAATTTAAATTTGTATTTCTCTTTTGAATTACGAGGCTGAGGTTTTTTTAAGTACTTGGCCATTAGGGTTGCCTATTCTGTGAATTGACAGTTTATAATTTTTGCCAAGTTTTCTTTTGGATTTTATGCTTTTTACTTATTAATTTATCAAATGTTTTATATAACCTCAATATTAATTTTTATCTATTTTACATGTTGCAAAAATTTTCTCCTAGAGTATGGCTATCTTCTTTCTTTAGGAAAATTTTTATATAAGAACAGTTTCAGGCTCACAAAAAAGTTGCAAATATTATATAGAAAATTCCTTTATATTCCACAACCAGTTTCTCTTATTATTATATTAGTATGGTACCCTTGTCAAAATTAATGAACTAATACTGCATGTTATCATTAAGCAAATTCAAATTTCTCACTAATGTCCTTTTTCAGTTCCAGGATCCATCCAGGATGTTAATTTAGTCATTGCTTCTTTTTAAGATTGTCTTGGCTATGATGATTTCCCAGGGCTTTTTGTTGGTAGTGGTGGTGGTTTGTTTTTGATGACCATAATAGTTTTGAAGACTGATCAAGCATTTGTCAGTTGGAATTTACATGGTGTTTTGCAAATGGTTATACTAGGCAGGAATATCACAAAAAGTACCATTCTCATCACATCACATGCAAAAGTTGTGTACTATCAGCATAACTTATAATTAATGTCAGCACCAATCACCTGACTAAGGCAGTATGTGTCATGTTCTCCATTACCAAATAATTCATTTTTTCCATGTCCATACTCTCTCTTGTTTGGAAGAAAGTCACTATAGGCAGTCAACACTTAAGAAGTGGGAGGTTAGATTCCATCTCTGAAAGGACAGAATTTATACATAAATAATGTGAAATTCTTTTGCAATAGATATTTGTCTATTCTCCTCCATGCATGTATTTATTTAATTTATTTTTAATAGCAGATGGACTTATGAATATTAATGTTATAATTTAGATTATAATTCAATGTTACTTTATTTTATAGCTCAAATGATTCCAATTTAGGTTAGGAATCTTTTTTAATTTACTTGAGGATTTTTATTTTAAACACTTGAAACAAATTAATATGATCACATTTGTTAATACTTCTTTCCATGGTTTGTATTATTTTACATCATGTTTAAGAAATTCTGTTTAGTCCTATCTTGTTCTAAATATGTAATATTTTAAAAATCAAATAAATATTCAGTTCAGTTCAGTTCAGTCTCTCCGTCACCAACTCCTGGAGTTTACTCAAACTCCATTGAGTCGGTGATGCCATCCAGCCATCTCATCCTCTGTTGTCCCCTTCTCCTCTCGCCTCCAATCTTTCCCAGCATCAGGGTCTTTTCTAATGAGTCAACTCTTCTCATCAGGTGGCCAAATTATTGGAGTTTCAGCTTCAACATCAGTTCTTCCAATGAATATTCAGGACTGATTTCCATTAGGATGGACTAGTTGTGTCTCCTTGCTGTCCAAGAGATTCTCAAGAGTCTTCTCCAACACCACAGTTCAAAAGCATCAATTCTTCAGCACTCAGCTTTCTTTAAGTCCAACTGACATCCATACATGACTATTAGAAAAAACCATAGCTTTGACTAGACAGACCTTTGTTGGCAAAGTGATGTCTCTGCTTTTTAATATGCTGTCTAGGTCGGTCATAACTTTCTTTCCAAGGAACAAATGTCTTTTAATTTCCTGACTGCAGTCACCATCTGCAGTGATTTTGGAGCCCCCCAAATAAAGTCTGTCACTATTTCCACTGTTTCCCCATCTATTTGCCATGTTGTGATGGGACCAGATGCCATGATCTTCATTTTCTGAATGTTGAGTTTTAAGCCATCTCTTTCACTCTCCTCTTTCACTTTCATCAAGAGGCTCTTTAGTTCTTCTTTGCTTTCTGCCATAAGGGTGGTGTCATTTGCATATTTGAGGTTACTGATATTTCTCCTGTCAGTCTTGATTCCAGCTTGTAATTCATCCAGCCCAGCATTTCTTATGATGTACTCTGCATATAAATTAAATTAGCAGGATGACAGCATATAGCCTTCACATAGTTCTTTCCCTGTTTGGAACCAGTCTGTTGTTCCATGTCCAGTTCTAACTATTGATTCCTGACCTGCATACAGATTTCTCAAGAGGCAGGTCAGGTGGTCTGGTATTCCCATCTCTTTAAGAAGTTTCCACAGTTTGTTGTGATCTCCACAGTCAAAGGCTTTGGTATAGTCAATAAAACAGAAGTAGATGTTTTTCTGGAGTTCTCACTTCTGTGCCACTCTGCTCCCAAATACAAATTAGGAAATTATTAATTTCAGCTTGAATTTCTTTGTGTAATGTGATCAGTGATCCAATTATAGTTTGCATATTGTATGATATATATAGAACAGGCAATCCTTTTGTTAGTTATTTGCAATGTCATCACAGATATATATTAATTTTTGTATATACATAGGTCTGTTTCTGGGCTTTCTTTTCTATTCAGTTTGTCTATTTATCATTGCCTCAATATTATATTTTCTGGATTATTATTGAAATATAATAGGTTTGTTTATAGTGACCAAGTAACTATAGTTTGTTCTTCAGATTGTCTTAGCTATTCTTGGTCCTTTCCTCACACAAATGAATTTTAGCATCAGCTTGTTAATTCTATGATTTCTTACTAGGAAGTTAATGTGAAAAATTTTAATTTCCTGGGGTATTTTTGATGAAACTATTTTCATTAAATATTATAATTGTTCATGATTGCATAGAAATGCTTTTGAATTTGTATGTTGATATTATAAACAGGAATCTTGATGAATTTTTATATTAGTCTAACAATTAATTTATCTAAAGTTATCTGCTTGCAATCATATGGTTTATAAATAATGACAATTTGGTTTTGTCTAATGCACATGTAATATTTATTTATTTATATTGTGTTGCATTAAGTAGGATTTCAGGTACAATATTCAAGTGTGGTATTTAATTTTCTATTATTTTGGGTTTTTAGAGATAACTTTCTGATATTAATTTGTAAATTAATTGCTTCATGGTAAGGGAACATAATCTATTATTCCACTACTTTAATAATTGAGACTTGTTTTATAGCTTAGCATAGTTCTATTTTGGGGAATATTCCATGTGCTCTTGAAAAAAATCTATACTTACTTATCAGGTGTTGGTGAAGTGTTCTATGAATGACAGTTAACTAAGTTGGTTGACAATGTTTTTAAATCATTTATCTATCTATTGATTTTCTATTTATTTTATCAATTACTGAGTAAAAATGTTGAAATGTCTAACTACAACTGTGGGTTTATTTATTCCTTTCTTCAGTTTTGTCAAGTTTTTCTTCAGATATTTGAAGCACAGTGTTCAAATGTACATTTAAGATTGTTAATGTCTTATTATTATAAAATATCTTTCTCTGTAGTATTGTTTCTTATCCTGAGGTATACATTGAATGTTTTAATATAGCCACTCTAGTTTTCTTATGATGAGTGTTTACATAGTACATCTCTTTGCTGTTGTGTCTCTATCTGTTTCTGTCTATATCTGAATCTATACTTCAAGTCAGGCTCTGTAAACTGCATATAGATGGGTTGTGCTTTCTTTTTAGTCTAACAACCACTTTCTTTTAATTGCAGTGTTTTTTCCCTTTTACATTTAGTGATAATATGATTGACATGGCTATGTTTAAATCTGCAAACTTATTACTTCTTTTGTTTGTTCTACTTATATATATATATATTTCTTTTTCTGTCTTTTGTTTTAGTTTGAGCATTTTTATTAATATCTTATTTCCACTATTGGTTCATCAGATATATCTCTTTGTTTTATACTTTTAGTCGTTCCTCTAGGGTTTAAAAGGTGTATATTTAATTTGTTACAGTCTACCTTCAAATATGATACCTCATTATGTGGAATACAGAAATCTTACAATAGTTTAATATCATCTCTTCTTTGTATGCTTTTATGCTATTTTACTCATTTTTTAAAAAATATGTCACAATTCCACAAAAGCATCAGTACTATTTTTGGCTTTAGTCAATCAGTTACCTTTTGGAGAGAATTTTTAAGTAAGGAAATAAGAGTCTTCTGTGTTTGCCTACATGATTACTATTTCTGTCTCTCTTTATTCCACTTTGTAGCTCCAGTTTTCCATCTGGTAATACTTGCTTTCAGTTTCAAGAAACTTCTGTAATATTTTTTGAAGTGAAGATCTGTGGACAAATTGTCTCAGCTTTTGTTTATCTGAAAAATTCTTTATTTCATCTTTACTTTCAAATATTTTAAAAGTTTTATTCAATATTATATCCATATGTTAGCTTTTATTATTTAGTAACTTAAATATGCAATTTCATTTTTTTCTCGATTGCCGAGATTCTAAGAAATACTTTTTCCTCTGTATATATCTTTTTTATTGGTCATTTTAAGAGTTTCTCCTTATTAATAGTTTTCAGGAATTTGATTATGTGTCACTTAGTTTGTTTTTCTTTGTGTTCTTTCCTCTCAGAGTTCAATATACCTCTTGGATCTTAATTTTTTTTTTATTGAGGTATAGTTGATGTACAATACTATATGTTTCAAGGAGACAACATAATGATTCATAATCTTAAAAGGCTATATTCCACTTATAGTTATTATAAAATATTTTTTTGTATTCCATAGTGTACAATATATCCTTNGTTTTTCTTTGTGTTCTTTCCTCTCAGAGTTCAATATACCTCTTGGATCTTAATTTTTTTTTTATTGAGGTATAGTTGATGTACAATACTATATGTTTCAAGGAGACAACATAATGATTCATAATCTTAAAAGGCTATATTCCACTTATAGTTATTATAAAATATTTTTTTGTATTCCATAGTGTACAATATATCCTTGTAGCTTATTTATTTTATATATAATAGTTTGTACCTCTTAATCCCTACCCCTTTATTACTCCTTTCTTCTTCCCTTTCCCCACTGATAACCACTAGTTTATTCTCGTTTTTGTTATATTCACTAGTTTGTTTTATTTTTAAATGCTACTATAAGTGATATCATACAGTATTTGTCTTTCTCTGACTTACTTCACTTAGCATAATACCCTCCAAGTCCAAAGAATTTCTAAGTTTATCTTGTCATAAAACTTGGAAAAAGTTTTAGCCACTACTTCAATTTTTTTTTTTTCTGTCCTCACATTCTCTTTTCCTTTGACAAGTTATATTTATGTTAGAGCATATTATCTCATAGGTTCTTGAACTTTGGGGTTTGTTGTCATTATCATTGTTCAAAGTTTTTAAATTTTGATACTCATTTGAAAAGTTTCTATTGCTACTTTTTTTTTAAGTTCACTGATAGTTTTCTTCTGTTGTGTTCTAAAGAATAGAGAAATTTTAATTCAGATTTTATATTCATCTCTAGTAGCTCCATTTGGGTCTTTGTAAAATCTATTTTTCTCCACATTATATTTTTCTTTAATTCTTTGAGCATATTTATCAATATCTTTTGGGCTACTTCAATTATCTCTTTTCATTTCTGATTACACTTTCATCAGCTTATGTCTTTCCTGGTTATGAGTCATTTTTTTTCTGTTACTCCTTATGTTTAGTAATGTTTGGTTGAAAGTCAAACATTGTGACTCTCGTGTTATTGAAGCTGGATATTGTATTTCTTTTAAGAACAAGCAAGTTGCCTGAGATTAGTTTGATTTTTTGAGTCTTGTTTTTATTTTAGTGTCAGCCCAGAATAGTGTTTATTCTTTGCCAAGTTTAGCCCTGCTAATTAGTTGTCACTCTCTGAGTTCTCAAGTGAATGTCCCATATAGTCAGTGAGGTCTCCCCAGACTGGCTTGTAGAGATTTGAGTGGTTTCTTGTTTTGTGCAAGCTCTAGGAATTATTTGTTCTGTATCTGCTCTCTAATTATTTTATAATAGTTGTTTTTTTGCTTGACTTCATTTAGTTTCTACATGTGAAAATTGCTTGTGTGCTCAGTCATATCTGACATTTTGCTACTCTATGGACTGTAGCCCCCAGGCTCCTCTGTCCATGGTGTTCTCCAGGCAAGAATACTGGAATGGGTTGCCATTTTCTCCTTCAAGGAATCTTCCCCTCGCAAAGATTGGACCTGAGTGTCCTGTGTTTCCTGCAGGCAGATTCTTTACCACTGAGCCACCTGGGAAGTCCATGTGAAAACAAGCATTCATTATGAAAGTCATTCAGTCATGTCCAACTCTTTGTGACTCCATGGACTCTACAGTCTCCAAATTCTCCAGGCCAGAATACTGGAGTGTGTAGCCATCCTCTTCTCCAGGGATCCTTCCCAAACCAAGGATTGAATCTAGGTCTCCCATATTGCAGGCAGATTCTTTACCAACTGAACCATCAGGGGAGCCCAAGAATACTGGAGTGAGTAGCCTATACCTTCTCCAGAAGATCTTCCCAACCCAGGATTCAAACCTGGGTCTCCTGCATTGCAAGTAGATTCTTTACCAACTGAGCTACCAGGGAAGCCTTAAATACTCAAAAGGACTGCAGATTCCTGAAACTCTCTCTGTATATTCCCTCCTTTTATCATACTATGCCTTGAAAGTTCTCATTTCTTTGGAATTCCTAAATGCTGCTACCTGTCTTCCCCTTTTTGTGCGAATGCAGGTGTCTCCTGAGTTCTCTCTTCCCTGCACAATGATCTGGAAACTTTCCAAGTAGAAACCTGAGGTCATCATACATCTCATTCTCTTCTCAGGAATAATAGTCCTGTGTTGCTCAGTGTTCAGTTTCTAAAATCTATTGTTTTATATATTTTGTCAGTTTTCTAGGTACTGAGTTTAGACCCACCTCCTCTCTCAGGGTTAGAAGTGAAATACTACTTGTTATACTTTAAACTTTTTTTGTTGTTTATCGACATTGCTCTCATGGACAGTTTAGATATGATTTTTCTCATCTCAGCTATATCTTGTGTTTGATAACTTAATAAAAATTTTCAGTTCAGTTCAGTGGCTCAGTCCTGTCCAACTCTTTGCGACTCCATCAATCACAGCACGCCAGGCCTCCCGGTCCATCACCAACTCCCGGAGTTCACCCAAACTCACGTGCATATGGTTGGTGATGCAATCCAGCCATCTCATTCTCAGTCATCCGCTTCTCCTCTTGCCTTCAATCTTTCCTAGCATCAGGGTCTTTTCCAATGAGTCAACTCTTCGCATGAGGTGGCCAAAGTATTGGAGTTTCANGTTTGCTATGACCAGTGCATTTTCTTGGCAAAACTCTGTTTTGCCCTGCTTCATTCTGTATTCCTATGCCACATTTGCCTGTTACCTCAAGTGTTTCTTGACTTCCTACTTTTGCATTCCAGTCCCCTATAGTGAAAAGAACATCTTTTTTGGGTGTTAGTTCTAAAAGTTCTTGTAGGTCTTCACACAACTGTTCAACTTCAGCTTCTTCAGCATTATTTGTTGAGGCATAGGTTTGGATCACCATGATATTGAATGATTTGCCTTGGAAACGAACACAGATGATTCTGTCATTTTTCAGATTACATCCAAGTACAGCATTTCAGACTCTTTTGTTGACCATGGTGGCTACTCCATTTCTTCTAAGGGATTCCTGCCCACAGTAGTAGTTATAACAGTCATCTGAGGTAAATTCACCCATTCCAGTCCATTTTAGTTTGCTGATTCCTAAAATGTCAACATTCACTCTTGCCGTCTCCTGTTTGACCACTTCCAATTTGTCTTGATTCATGGATCTATCATTCTGGGTTCCTATGCAATATTGCTCTTTACAGCATCAGACCTTGCTTCTATCACCAGTCACATCCACAACTGGATATTGTTTTCGCTTTGGCTCCTTCCCTTCATTCTTTCTGGAGTTATTTCTCCCCCCGTCTCCTGTAGCATATTGGGCAGCTACTGACCTGGGGAGTTCCTCTTTCAATATCCTATCATTTTGCCTTTTTATACTGTTCATGGGGTTCTCAAGGCAAGAATACTAAAGTGATTTTACCATTCCCTTCTCCAGTGGACCACATTCTGTCAGACCTCTCCACCATGGTTAGTTTTAGCTAAAAATTCTGAAGTATTTTGTGAGACATTTTTCCCTCTATTGTGGATTTGTGATTAATCCCAACAAGACTTTTATCTAGGGAAAGTAAATAATGTCTATTATGGTGTGTACCTTAACTGATTTTCAAGCTTCTTTCTTAATTGAATGTCTGTGTATTGTCATATATGTAGTTTTTTACTCTAACTCCCAGAATGAGAAAATCAAGAATTAACTGAGCGGTACTCTTTTACATCTGGTCTTTATTGCCAGAGATCTAAAAGCAAATGCAGTTTCAACTCCATAGTTGGTACTGGGATTTAAGCACCAAATGGTGCCTCAGTGTCTGAGAAGATGTGGCTTATGCTATTTCTATAAACATATAAATTTTCTTTTGCCTTGCAGAATGTTGAGTTAAAAAAATAATTCTGGAGTTTCAATGTTTCCCTAGTAGAGACTCTAGCTTAGTGTAACCATTTCGAATAAACACCTCAAGATAGTAAAAACTATTTTAAATAGAGGATAATATCTTGTGGCATAATCTCATGTTAGTACAGTTAAAATGAAAACTGTCTTTCATAGACAAAAATCTATGAAAAACTCTACCTGTAAAACAATGGAGGCAGAATTGTAAACATAATGTCATTCTGTTATTTTCCTTGCCATTTAAAAAGCATTGTTTTAAATATATTCTTTCTTTAGGCCCTGAAATAATTTTAGAAACTATACATAGCTTTGCTTTCAAACGTCATGAGCAAGTATAATTGTACTCATTTTAGTATAAGAAAACTTTTCAGTCATGCTTAGTGACAATCTTCCCCATATAACATGATCCTCCTTTAAGAAGAAAACTAAAGTATATCTAAGAAGCTCAAGTAGCTGCTCATTTCCTGAAGTAGAGCAAAATAGACAGTATTCAGGTTAGGTTAATTGTGTTCAAAAATGAAGAGGTGAAACCTTAATTGTGTTGAAGGATGATGCGAAGAGATGTTGTTGTATGCTTTTTGGACTTAGTAGCAAAAGACCATTTTTTCATTAAGAGGGATCATTTTAACCCAGTCTCTCAATTCCCTTCAGTAACAAAAGCTACAGTCTAGCAAGAAATTAAAAAGAAAAAGAAGAAGACAAAGAAGAGAGGGAAGGGAATGTGGAGGAGAAAGGAAAGAAGAAGAAACAGTAACCCCACAAACACACACACACACACAAAAAAACAACCAAACAAACAAAAACAATAATAATAAAAAAAAAAAACTAACACAGAAAATGCACTAAGAAGCAGCTGAGAGAGCTGAAATAATTTTCTACATTAAATTGTAAATTTCTTTTGACCTCTGTAGTAATTTTTTTAGTTTCATAATAATGTTAATTACTAATGAGTTTTCAGCTGGGTCTGTGATTTTGGGGTAATGCTGGAAGGGAAAGGTGTGCTCAGAAGCAGCATAGGTTTATATATGTGAATATACAAAAGTGCTTTGTGATGGATAGCCCTAAGAGTAGCACACAGAATTTGAAGATTACTTCAAATAGCGTTCAAAACTATGTATTCAAAATTCATGATAAGAAAGTATGTACTTTCTGAAGGGACAAAGTTTTCAGGTAAGGTTTCTACCCTTGAGATTTTCACTGAGAAGTATTTTGAAATGTGATGGCAGAAAATGTGCAAAGTAGAGATATGTTCATTCTCTCGCTCATCTATATTTAGAGACTAAAGGTAGTATGAGCTGCTTTCATATTTGGTTGAAATGCCTTGAGAAAGCAAACATTTTTAAGAGAGCTGCTTATCTGCTGCTTATTTCAGCTAGCTTGACCCTTCTATAATAGTTTGGCTTTTAATTTCTTCCAACAGATACTCCATTCCCATACCCTTACCCATCCATACTAATCCTCCCAGTCGCAGAGCACTAGACAGCTCCAAAAAACAACTCTTATGTGAGCCTCTCTCACTGTGTAACTAAAATGATTGCTTCTGCGATTGTATTACACTGACTGGAGGATCAGGATGGGTTAGCACGTGCTTTATAGCATACCTTAGATTTCTAAGATTGTAACACAGAGATTCAGCCTAAAGCTGAGGTCAACTGTTTTCAGAACTGCATTAATTCACCTGAGATAGATAATATATAATCACTGAAAAAAACAAATACAGACAATATGATAATTCAGAATTAACTGTTTCCAGTCTAGCTTAACTTTCTCCAATTAAGATATGATGGCATACAGACTCACCAGTTATCTTTACAATATAGTCTTTTAGGCTTTAGGGACCCTCTACATGTACTGTTGGCCACCTAATGCGAAGAACTGACTCATTTCAAAAGACCCTGATGCTGGGAAAGATTGAAGGCAGGAGGAGAAGGGGAAGACAGAGGATGAGATGGTTGAATGGTATCACCAACTCAATAGACATGAGTCTGAGTAAACTCAAGGAACTGGTGACGAATAGAGAGGCCTGGTGTACTGCGGTCCATGGGAGTCACAAAAAGTCAGACACGACTAAGGGACTGAACTGAACTGAATATGTACTATTATGTAGCAGAAGTGTCAAACATGGTCACTTCAAAGAGGGTGAATCTGGAGCCTTACCAACATTCCCCAATAAAAACCAGAGCGGAAACCCTGCAGTTTCTGGAGCCCTAAATACACATTGCGAGAAAACCATATTTCTCCAGATTAGATGAGGGTAAACCAGCTATAGAATATACATTTTATAAGATTCCCTGGTTAAAATTCTCTAAGCTATTTTGAACTCTCATTACTACCATTGATTTTTAATCAGTAGTCAGTTTTGAATAACACATTCATTGGCAAAGAGAAAAACAATCACTCTATTTAAGCCTCTGATTGCAAATTGCTATAGAGTGTTTTGGGCAGCGTTCCTCCTCTTTATATTAACAACCATGGACTCAATAGCAGAGGGATTTATTTAATAAATTAGAAGGAAAACTTTTGTGACTGAAGAGTAAATTGAGCTTTTTAAGAGTATGGTGGAAGCTTCTAACAAGATGATTTCTAAAACAGTTAAGACTTTATATACTAGTAAATATTTTGAAAATATGGGGACTAACATAGAGTTTCCAGTTCTTTGTTGTTGTTGTTGTTTATAAATAAGTATGTTAAATAAAAGGAAAACCTCGTTATTCAAAAAATACTTATTGAAACTCTATTCATGATAAAGCACTAAGTTAAAATCTGGGGATAAAATAGTTAGTCTTCTTCCTCAGGATTTTATAATTTGGTTGGGGTAAGGCACTGTTCTGAGCATGTATATGTATGACAACTATGAGGTACTTTTATATCCTTATTCTAAGGATGTGGACATTGAGATACAGAGAGATTACTTAACTTGCCCTAATTTTATAGCTTGTCAGTGATACAGCCTGAGTGAAGAACAGTTTTCATAATTTTTATAAATTTAGCTTTATGTAAATCTTACTACATTGCCTCTAACTTTATCCTTTTAAGTAGCAGAATGGTAAAAACCCAAGACCAGGACTACTCGTGAACCAGTAAAGGAAATCCACCTTCAAAGATGGCTTTTCGAATGAAGATGGACTCAATGAAATGGTTTAACATGATTTTATGCCCAAAAAGAAAAAGACTAGACTGAATTTAAAGGACAATTCCATGTTTCTAATACCATAGTTTTAAACGCATTTTCAATAATAATCAATTCAGTTCAGTTCAGTTGCTCAGTTGTGTCTGACTCTTTGCGACCCCATGAACTGCAGCACACCAGGCCTCCCGGTCCATCACCAACTCCCAGAGTCCACCCAAACCCATATCCATTGAGTCAGTGATGCCATCCAACCATCTCATCCTCTGTCTTCTCCTTATCCTTCTGCCTTCAATCTTCCCCAGCATCGGGGTCTTTTCAAATGAGTCAGCTGTCTGCATCAGGTGGCCAAAGTGTTGGAGTTTCAGCTTCAACATCAGCCCTTCCAATGAACACCCAGGACTGATCTCCTTTAGGATGGACTGCTTGCATCTCTTTGCAGTCCAAGGGATAAAGTCTGTTACTGTTTCCACTGTTTCTCCATCTATTTGCCATGAAGGAATGGGACCAGATGCCATGATCTTAGTTTTCTGAATGTTGAGTTTTAAGCCAAATTTTTCACTCTCTTTCACTTTCATCAAGAGGCTCTTTAGTTCTTCTTCACTTTCTTCCATAAGGGTGGTGGTATCTGCATATCTGAAGTTATTGATATTTCTCCTGGTAATTTTGATTAATCAAAAATAATATGTGGACCTTAATCTGATTTTTAAGGTATTACATTTTACAACTTGCTGTAAACAAAAGAGTAAATGCCCCAAAGGAAAACATAACAGGATAAGATAAGTAGAGCTTCTATTCCAAAGGTAATTTGGAATCTCCTTTTTTTAAGAAAGTATTTGCTCATTTACTTGAATTGTTTGATAAAGGGCAGCTAAGTATGAATAAAAGGAACCTGTTCCATATCACTTGAAGTTTTTACCCACTTTTAGTATGGTTACAGAGATGAGAGGGTGCTAAAGAGAAGAAAAGCATCGACACTTTCCAATAAAAATTTAACCGTACTTCAATGGAAAATATTGATGTGAAGTAAATGAAGATTGATTACCAAATTCCCAAGGATTAAGAATAATCTGAGAAAAAGACATTCCTTTTCTATGGATCTGGGATGAAAAAGTCCTGGACAGAACTTTCCTTTGATAGCCTTCAATTTATCTAACCATGTCTTGGGCCCAGCTCACTTAGCTCCAGTAAGGAAGACAGCAATGCAATATACAAGCAACTGGGGCGTCTCACCACAGCGGGACGGCACTTTTAAAGTCTCATCAATAAACACTCACCAAGCCTTGTTTCTGCAAGACCTTACATAAATGACTGCTTTTCCCAACTGAGATTGGCTGTGATGATAGCTGGTTGTAAAAACATGGTAAAGATGTGGACCAGGGACTCAAGATCTGACCTTAGAAAAGGTAACAACACAGCGTGTTGCCTTTGCTTCTGCCTCATGCAGTGAAAGTGCAAGTTCATCAGGCAAAGCCCTAGAAGGTAGGCTGGCAGGTCTGATGTATCCTATTGTTATGGTTTCTTTCTGTATTTGTATTTGTTATGGACTATAAACCATGATGTTGCAATAAAGGGCTGGGGCCATGAATTCCAATTGGCTGTGCATTGCTATTTCATGGAGGGGCAAGTCCAACTGTAATGAATTCAGACGACAAAATGATTTCAGTTTNATGTCGATGTTCACCCTTGCCATCTCTTGTTTGACCACTTCCAATTTGCCTTGATTCATGGACCTGACATTCCAGGTTCCTATGCAATATTGCTTTTTACAGCATCGGACCTTGCTTCTCTCACCAGTCACATCCACAACTGGGTATTGTTTTTGCTTTGGCTCCATCCTTTCGTTCTTTCTGGAGCTATTTCTCCACTGATCTCCAGTAGCATGCTGGGTACCTACTGACCTGAGGAGTTCCTCTTTCAGTGTCCTGTCGTTTTGCCTTTCCATACTGTTCATGGGGTTCTCAAGGCAAGAATACTGAAGTAGTTTGCCATTCTCTACTCCAGTGGTCCACATTCTGTCAGACCTCCCATCATGACCCGCTNTCTCCAGTAGCATGCTGGGTACCTACTGACCTGAGGAGTTCCTCTTTCAGTGTCCTGTCGTTTTGCCTTTCCATACTGTTCATGGGGTTCTCAAGGCAAGAATACTGAAGTAGTTTGCCATTCTCTACTCCAGTGGTCCACATTCTGTCAGACCTCCCATCATGACCCGCTTGTCTTGGGTGGCCCCATGGGCATGGCTTAGTTTCATTGAGTTAGACAAGGCTGTGGTCCTAGTGTGATTATATTGACTAGTTTTCTGTGAGTATGGTTTCAGTGTGTCTGCCCTCTGATGCCCTCTTGCAACACCTACCGTCTTACTTGGGCTTCTCTTACCTTGAATGTGGGGTATCTCTTCACAGCTGCTCCAGCAAAGTGCAGCCACTGCTCCTTACCTTGGATGAGGGGTATCTCCTCACTGCCACCACTCCTGACCTTGAACATGGAATAGCTCTTCTAGGCCCTCCTGCGCCTGGGCAGCCACCACTCCTTGGACATGGGGTTGCTCCTCCCAACCACCGCCCTGGCCTTGGGTGTGAGGTAGCTCTTCTTGGCTACTCCTGTGCTATCGTAGCCTTGAACTCTTGGCTGCTGCCCACTTCCTTGGTGGCTCAGACGGTAAAGCATCTGTCTACAATATGGGAGACCTGGGTTCGATCTTTCTGTTGGGAAGTTCCTTGGAGAAGGAAATGGAAACCCACTCCAGTACTCTTGCCTAGAAAATCCCATGGGCAGAGGAGCCTGATGTATGGGGTCACAAAGAGTCAGACATGACTGAGCAACTTCACAAGAAGGGAGGGTTGCTATTCCTTCCTCCATGGTATCTTTCTGACTCCGGGACTGAACCTGGGTCTCCTATATGGCAGGCAGATTCTTTACCATCTAAGCCACCAGGGAAACCTGGTTATTTCTGCAAAACTAAAACTCCCAACAAATGGAAGATGACAACTTGACAAAGCATTCTTCATTCTAGAGAGAAGGTCATAGTTTGATTACCTTGAGAACCACAGAGGTCATCAGAGACCACCAGAGTTCAGATCAAAGGAATGCCAGCTCTGCACATACCTTGATCCTTATCAGTTACTCTTCCCTTCAACCACTGTTGTAAAACTCCTCACCAAATCCCCTCTGGGTGGGGAAAGTTTTTGAGGGCATGACCTCACTGTGTCCCCTTTGCCTAGCAAAGCAATAAAGCTATTATTTCCTACACAACCAAAACTCTTGTCTCTGAGATTGGATTCAACAACGCTGCCTAGAGGCTGAGTTTTCAGCATCAAAAGTGAGCAAGTGGTAGCAAAGGAGAAGGTGGAGTGGAATGATGCTGAAAGACGTCAGGCAACTGACTCTTTCTTGTGAACATCTCTAGGCACACAGAATGGCAACAGAGAGTGGAGGACAGTCTCTATGCACTAAGTGAAAGTAATGGTTAAAGATGCTGGAGTAGTCCTTTGTAGAATTTAGTAAACTGAACAGAGATCTGAATAAATCATGGGGATGGATGGAAACTGAATTGACAACACTATATTGCATTCCAGGAAAAGTCAGTCATCCAACTTGTTTCGCACATATTCTAGGCACCCTGCTAGACTGTGGAGATACAGCAGAGGAAAAAGATTGGTAAGTGAACACATTTTTAGCTGAGTTTATCTTTGTGATGATTTATTTTTAAGTCTGAAAATAATAAAACTGATTGGGTATAATAGAATGCAATTTCATTTTGGAAACATATTGACTCTCCAAAACAAAGTATTGTTCAATAATAAACAAGTAGTATAATTCAGATTTAATTGCTAACTAAGTCAATTATCCATTAAATTTGAAATGGAAGAAATGAGTAGCATGGGTTATAGATATCTATAGATGTCAAACAACTTTTCTCTCTTTCAACATAATCTTTCTTGGAATTAACTAAGTAGCAAAATAACTGCATTGGAGAACTGTCATCTATATGATTAACAAGAAGTAGAAAAATCTAAAACTGAAGTAGTCAAAACTGAAAATAGTGGTCAAAAGATAGGAAGCCAGAAGATAAAAGCCTGGATTGTCTTGTAGGGTGATGGTCCTAGTTTTGCCAAAATACTGTCTGCTGCAGGTCTCCTGATCTCTCTGAGTCAGGCAAAATAAGTCTTTTGATTTCAGAGGCTGAAGAGACTGCTAGAAACCAATACCTCCTATGGGAAAAGGGCATCAGGTAGCCTGGATTTGCCCAATTACCATCCTATCAGTTAACTACAGAAAAGTCTGTCACTTATTTAGTTTCATACAGGAGACCTAGAGAGAATAAAGATTGTGAATAAAAACTGAAAGATCAAAGTTCACTAGAAACTTTGTCATAAATTAAGAAACAAACAAGGTTGGTGCTTGTTTCAATAAAAAAGGAAGGAGGAAATAAAGAGAGAGAAATATCAATTTTAATTAAAAATTTTTTAATGAAAAATATATCCATTTGGTCATTTAGATGACAAAAATATATTTCTCATATAGATTTAGTTTTCCTCCATGATTTCTGGTGCTTATCTTCTAAAATTCTTGGATTTTCCTGAGTGAAAAGAGCAATGGGAAAAACTTTTGTTGTAATATTTGGTCTCCTGTCCTCAGTTTCTGAAGACCTTTCAGAGCCATAAAGGTGAAATGAGTATCTTATTGTTCATAACAAATCCCTGTTTGCCACAACTGGGTTTATGTTAGTGAGGTGACTTTTGGAAATATCTAAGGATAGGGGCTGATTGCCACAAGAACCAACCCTGATTCAGTTCAGACTTCAGTCACTCAGTTGTGTCCAACTCTTTGTGACTCCACGGACTGCAACACGACAGGCCTCCCTGTCCATCACCAACTCCCGGGGTTCACTCAGACTCACGTCCATTGAGTCAGTGATGCCATCCAGCCATCTCATCCTCTGTCGTCCCCTTCTCCTCCTATCCCCAATCCCTCCTAGCATCAGGGTCTTTTCTGATGAGTCAACTCTTCTCATGCGGTGGCCAAAGTATTGGAGTTTCAGCTTTAGCATCAGTCCCTCCAATGAACACACAGGACTGATCTCCTTTAGGATGGATTGGTTAAATCTCCTTGCAGTCCAAGGGACTTGAAAGAGTCCTCTCCAACACCATAGTTCAAAAGCATCAATTCTTCAGCACTCAGCTTTCTTCACAGTCCAACTCTCACATCCATACATGACCACAGGAAAAACCATAGCCTTGACTAGATGGACCTTAGTCGGCAAAGTAATGTCTCTGCTTTTGAATATGCTATCTAGATTGGTCATAACTTTTCTTCCAAGGAGTAAGCGTCTTTTGATTTCATTGCTGCAGTCACAATCTTCAGTGATTTTGGAGCCTCCAAAAATAAAGTCTGCCATTGTTTCCACTGTTTCTCCATCTATTTGCCATGAAGTGATGGGACCTGATGCCATGATCTTTGTTTTCTGAATGTTGAGCTTTAAGCCAGCTTTTTCATTCTCCTCTTCCACTTCCATCAAGGGACTCTCGTTCTTCTTCACTTTTTACCATAAGGGTGGTGTCATCTGCATATCTCAGGTTATTGATATTTCTCCCGGCAATCTTGATTCCAGCTTGTGCTTCCTCCAGCCCAGCATTTCTCATGATGTACTCTGCATATAAATTAAATAAGCATGGTGACAATATATAACCTTGATGTACTTCTTTTCCTATTTGGACCCATGTCCAAGGTCAGAAAAACCCCAGTAAGATAGTAGGTACTGGAGTGGCTGTGAGGAGCTCCCCCACATCCGAGGGCAAAGGAGAAGCCCCAGCAAGATGGTAGGAGGGGTTAATTCATGTTTAGAATCAAACCCCATTCCTGCCAGAGATGCTCAGAAGGCTCAAAAAACCTTGTGTGCACCAAGACCCAGGGACCCCACAGAGACTGAGAGAGAACTATGTTTGAGCATTTCCTGTGAAGGTATGGGTCAGCAGTGGGCTGCCGCAGGGACAGGGGCTCCAGGACTCAGGAGAAATGAACAGCGACCCCACAGGAGACTTGCCTGTGGGTGTTCAGGAGTCTCTGGTGAAGGTGTGGGTCCATGGTGGCCTGCTCAAGGGTGGGGACATAGACTGCAGCAGTGCATGCCTGGGATCTTCTGAGGGAGGTGACCATTACCTTCATTACCTCTACCATAGTTTGGCCCCATGTCAGTAGCAGGGAGGGAACACAGCTCCACCCATCAAGAGAAAATTGGATTAAAGATTTACTGAGCATGACCTCACCCATCAGAACAAGACCCAGTATCCCTCTCAATCAGTCTATCCCATCAGGAAGCTTTCATAAGCCTCTTATCCCTCTCCATCAGGGGGCAGACAGACTGAAAACCACCATCACAGAAAACTAACCAATCTAATCATATAGACCACAGCCTTGTCTAACTCAGTAAAACTATGAGCCATGCCCTGTAGGGTCACCCAAGATGGACAGGTCATGGTGGAGGGTTCTGACAAAATGTGGTCCACTAGAGAAGGGAATTGCAAACCACTTCAGTATTCCTGCCTTGAGAACTCCATGAACAGGATGAAAAGACGAAAAGATAGGACACTGAAAGATGAACTCCCCAGGTCAGTAGGTGCCCAAGATGCTACTGGAACTCAGTGGAGAAATAACTCCAGAAAGAATGAAGAGACGGAGCCAAAGCAAAAACAACAACCAGGTGTAGATGCGACTGGTGATGGAAGCAAAGTCCAGGACTGTAAAGAGCAATACTGCATAGGAACCTGGAATGTTAGGTCCATGAATCATGGCAAATTGGAAGTAGTCAAACAGGAGATGGCAAGAGTGAACACTGACATTTTAGGAATCAGCAAACTAAAATGGACTGGAATGGGTGAATTTAACTCAGATGATCATTATATCTACTAATGTGGGCAAGAATTCCTTAGAAGAAATGGAGTAGCCATCATATTCAACAAGAGTCCAAAATGCAGTACTTGGATGCAGTCTCAAAAATGACAGAATCATCTCTGTTTATTTCCGAAGCAAACTGTTCAATATCATGATAATCCAAGTCCATGCCCTGACCAGTAATGTTGAAGAAGCTGAAGTTGAACAGTTTTATGAAGACCTACAAGACCTTCTAGAATTAACACCCCCAAAAGATGTCCTTTTTATTATAGGGGACTGGAATGCAAAAGTAGGAAGCCAAGAAACACCTGGAGTAATGGGTAAATTTGCCCTTTGAGTACAGAATGAAGCAGGGCAAAGCTAATAGAGTTCTGCCAAGAGTATGCACTGGTCGTAGCAAACACCCTCTTCCAACAACAGAATAAAAGACTCTACACATGGACATAACCAGATGGGCAACATTGAAATCAGACTGATTATATTCTTTGCAGCCAAAGATGGAGAAGCTCTGTACAGTCAGCAAAAAACAATACCAGGAGCTGACTGTGGCTCAGATCATGAACTCCTTATTGCCAAATTCAGACTTAAATTAAAGAAAATAGGGAAAACCACTAGACCGTTCAGGTATGGCCTAAATCAAATCCCTTACAATTATACAGTAGAAATGAGTTAGATTTAAGGGACTACATCTGATAGACAGAGTGACTGATAAACTATAGACAGAGGTTTGTGGCATTGTACAGGAGAGACGGAGTGAGACCATCCCCAAGAAAAGAAATGCAAAAAAGCAAAATGGCTGTCTGAGGAGGCCTTACAAATAGCTATGAAAAGAAGAGAAATGAAGAAGCAAAGGAGTAAAGGAAGCATATACCCATTTGAATGCAGAGTTCCAAAGAATAGCAAGGAGAGATAAGAAAGCCTTTCAGTGATCAGTGCAAAACCCTGATTAGAGGGTTGGAATTGTCAGTCCCACTCATTGATTTCCAGGGAGGGGATGAGGGCTAGAAGTTGAATCAGCACTAATGGCTAATGAGTTAACCAGTCATGCTTGTATAAGAAAACCTCCATAAGAATCCCAAAGGATGGGACTGGGAGGGCTTCTGGGCTAGTGAACATGTAAAAGTGATGGGAGAGTGGCCACTTGATGAGGACTCAGAGGTTCTATGTTCTTTCCCTATACTTTGCCCTCTGCCTCTCATCCACCTGGTTATGCCTGTTATTTTATAATACACCAGTGATCTAGTTTTAAAAAAGAGAGAGAGAGGAAAAGATGGAAGGAAGGGAAGAAGTACCTCTCTCTATTTTGCCACAGGACTCATGGTGCTTCAGCAGCATAAACTTTCTGAGGTATGAGACCCTGAAAAGGAAGTGGCAACAGTTTTGGAGGATGAAGCAGGAAAGCCTAGGTAGCATGCATGCTGAACTGGCTTAAACAGTAGAAGCTGGGACAGTATTCCTGAAACAGAGGCTCAGGGAATGTGAGCTGTGCCTGTCAGGGGCCACGCTGTACTTGATGATCTTATTTCTGAACACATGTGAGAAAACCTTGGGGAGTTTCAGAAATTAAGTGATGAGGAAAATGTTTATGATGCTTGAGAGCTCTCTAATAGCAGGTGGGAACTGGATCAAACAAGCTAAATATGGGTTATTAATGCCAAAATGACCCATTTATTATCAGTCAGCCCACTGGTCTCAAGACTGACTGGGAGATAAAGGTTGTACTACACACATAATCAGTCTCTAAATCAATGAAATGTGAATATTATGGCTCTGTTGAGTAGTGTGGAAAAACTATTGTGTAAATGTTTTCAACCTAATTCAGCAGAGAGCTCTAGAAGCTCATAATATATCAAGACCTTTAGCACTGAAAATGTTCAGTGGTGCCATATTTATTTAATATAAAGGAAGAGTAAAATCCTGAGGACTAAAAACCATACTAGGCAGCAGACACTAGAGTAAATTAAAAAAATAATTCTGGAATCAAACAAATATCTACATAAAACTTTTGTAACAGCTAATGTCAAAGTGTCATGTGGCTAGCAAAAATCAAAGACAGACCTAACTAGAGAAAGCCTGTGCAAAGCAATGAAGACCCAATGCAGCCAAAAATTAATTAATTAATTAAAAAATAAAGTTTTATATATATATGGATTCCCACTGTCATCAATTTCATTCAACGTAGTATCGGAAGTCATATATATATGTGTGTGTGTGTGTGTGTATATATATATATATATATATATATAAGAGAGAGAGAACATACCTCAACATAAAATAAGGACATCAACAAGAAACCTATGGCTAACAAATTTAATGATGGGTGTGTATGTTAGTGGATCAGTCATGCCCAACTCTTTGAGACACCATGGACTGTTGCCTGCCAGGCTCTTCTGTCCATGGAATTCTCCAGGCAAGAATACAGGACTGGGTAGCCATTCCCTTCTCCAGGGGATCTTCCTGACCCTGAACCTGGGTCTCCTGCATTGCAGGCAGATTCTTCACCGTCTGAGCCTCCAAGGTAGCCCTCAATGGCACAAAGCTGAAAGTTTTCTCTCTAAAAATAGAAAGAAGACAAGGATACAAGAAGACTGTCATCACTTTTATTCAACATAGTACTGGAAGTCCTAGCCACAGCAAATAGTCAAGAAAAAGAGACAAAACCAACCAGATTGAAAAGAAAAACTGTGTCTATTTGCAGACGACATGGTATTATATACAGGAAACCCTGAAGGCTCCACCAAAACACTATTAGAACTAATAATCATATTCAAAGTTGCAGGATACAAATTCAATCTATAAAAATTAGTGGCATTTTTATACACTACTATGAATTTTCAGAGAACTTAAGAAAACAATATCATTTATAATTGCCTCAAAAGAATAAAATATCTAGTCATAAATTTAACCAAGGAAGTGAATGACCTGTACACTAAAACTATTAGACGTTGATTAAAGAAATTGAGGAGCTTCCTAGGTGGCGCTAGTGGTAAAGAGCCCACCAGCCAATGCAAGAGACTTAAGAGATGCAGTCTCAACTCCTATGTTGAAAGATCCTCTGGAGAAGGAAATGGAAACCCACTCCAGTATTCCCCCCTGGAGAACCTCATGGACAGAGGAGCCTAGTGGGCTACAGCCATGGTATTGCAAAGAGTTGGACACAACTGAAGCCACTTAGCTATAGCAATTAGCAAAGAAATTGAAAAGGATATAAATAAATAGAATATTCTTTGCTCATGAAAGTAAGAATTAATATTGTCAAAATGTCCATACTACCCAGAGTAATGTACAGATTCAATCTAATCCCTATTTAAATCCAATGTCATTTTTCACTGGTATACAACAAAATAATCCTAAAATTCGTTGAAGCAATAAAAGACCTTGAAAAGCCAATCTTGAGACATGATTGAGAAAGAAGAATAAATCTGAACACATCACACACATCCTGATTTCAAACTACATTACAAAGCTAACGGCAATCAAAATAATATGATACTTTGAAGAGTATTATGCCACTTTGTGTGGCATAAGAACACACAAAGATCAGTGAAACAGATTAGAGAACTCAGAAATAAACCCACACATACACGGTCAGTTAATTAACTGCAAAGGAGATGAGAATAATGCAATGGGAAAAGGATAATCTCTTCAATAATGGTGCTGGGAAAACTGGACATATGCTTTAGCTATATGCTAAAGAATAAAATGGACTATCATCTTCACCATGCACAAAAATCAACTCAAAATGGATCAAAGACATGAAGAGAAGATGTGAAACCATAAAAGTAGAAGTGAGCTCCTTGATATTGGTCCTGGCAATGATATTTTTGGATTTGACACCAAGAGCAAAGGCAATGAAGCAAAAAGAGATGAGTGTAACTTCATCCAACTAAAAAGATTCTACACAGCAAAAGAAAGCATCAGAAAAAAAGAAAAAAGGAAAGACAGCCCTGGAATACGAGAAAATATTTGCAAACCACACATCTGATAAGGTGTTAATATCCAAAATATACAAGGAACTCAATCAACTCAGTAGCACAAAAAACAACTCAGTTTAAAGATGGGAATGTGTGTGTGTTCACTCAGTCATGTCTGACTCTTTTGTGACCCCTTGACTGTAGCCTGCCAGGCTCCCCTGTCCATAGAATTTTCCAGGCAAGAATTCAGTTCAGTTCAGTCACTCAGTCATGTCAAACTCTTTGTAACCCCATGGACTGCAGCACACCAGGCCTCCTTGTCCAACACCGACTCCCAGAGTTCATCCAAACTCATGTCCATTGAGGTGGTGATACCATCCAACCATCTCATCCTCTGCCATCCCCTTCACCTCCTGCTTAATCTTTCCCAGCATCAGGGTCTTTTCAAATGGGTCAGCTCTTTGCATTAGCTGGCCAAAGTATTGGAGTTTCAGTTTCAACATCAGTCCTTCTAATGAACATTCAGGACTGATCTCCTTTCAGTTCAGTTCAGTTCAGTCTCTCAGTCTGAGTGTCCAACTCTTTGTGACCCCATGAATTGCAGCACACCAGGCCTCTCTGTCCCTCACCAACTCCCGAGGTTCACCCAAACTCTTTGCTAGGGCTTAAATAAACATTGTTCCAAAGAGAGACATCATATAAATGGCTTACAGATATGTAAAAAAGTGTTCAACATCAGTAATCCTCAGAGAAATGCAAATCGAAAGCACAATGGGATGTCACGTCACACTTTTTAGGGTAGCTATTATCAAAAAGACAAGAGGTAACATATACTGGTGAGAATTTGCAGAAAAGGGGACACTTGTGCACTGTTGATGGGGATGTAAGCTAGTGTAGCGACCATGGAAAACATTATGGAGGTTTTCCAAGAAATTAAACATAGAACTGTTATATGACCCAGCAATCACACTTATGGAGTATATATCCAAAGAAAACAAAATCATTATCTCAAAGAGGTATTGATACTCCCACATTTATGCAGCATTATTCATAACAACCAAGGTTTGTAAACCAAAGTGTTCATCAGCAAATTAATTAATATCATATGTATATATATATATAACTATATTATTGATCCTTTTACATATATATATATATATATATATATATACCTGCTATCTATCCATCTCACATATACATGGATATTATTCAACCTTAGAAAGAAATTCCTGTTATTGCAACAACATGATTGAAATTGGAGAGCACAATGTCAAGTGAAATAAGCCAGAGAAGGAAAATACTGTATAGTTTCATTTCACTTATATGTAGAAACTAAAAATAAAGTCAATCTCATAGAAACAGAGAGTAAGAAAAAAAAATAGTTACTAGGACGGGGTAATGAGGAGAATAAGGAGAATCTGGTAAAAGGGTACAAACTTTCAGTTATAAGATGAATAAGATCGAAAAATCTAATATATAACAAGGTTGACCATAGTTAACCTGTATTGTATAACTGCAATTTGCTAAGAGAGTGAAACTTGTGTTCATACACACACACACAGGTAAATATGTGAGGTGATAGATGTCTTCACTAACTCAATGAGGGGTATCCTTTCACAATGGAGACATATATCAAATCAACATGTGCACTTTAAACATCTTATAGTTTTGTCAATGATAGTCCAACTAAGCTGGGGGGAAATATAAGCATAGGCATCCATTTAAATAATATGGAAATTAAGACTACAAATAAAACTGAAGGTTAAAAGGAGTTACTCTGGATAGTAAGATTGTGAAGATCTGGGACATAGGATACTAGTTTCTCAAAGTTAGCTCTTCTCGGTCATAGAATTTCCTGTGGCTCAGTGATAAAGCATTTGCCTGCCAAAGCAGGAGATGCAAGTTCGGTCCCTCAGTTGAGAAGATCCCCTGGAGAAGGAAAGAGCAACCCACTCCAGTATTCTTGCCTGAAAAATCCCATGGACAGAAAAGCCTCACAGGCTACCCTCCATGGGATCATAAATGAGTCAGACAAGACTTAGCAGCTAAACAACAATTAATTTGATTGAAAATAAGACAATTTAAAAGGTAAATGTATTTAAGAAACTAATTTTAAAGAATCAAAGAAGTCTAAATCGGTCTTAATAAGAAGTATTTTGGCAAACACAGATTCCAGTGACCATATATTTATAAATACTTATTTTGTTCTGCACAGCCCTTTTATCTCTTTAAAAATTTTTTCAGCCACATCACATGATTTCTTTCTCTTGCCTGCTTGGACTTCAGTGACTCTGCTTTTAGTTCAGTATCTGAACCCTAGTTCTTGGTTTTGCCCTTTTATAGATTCAGCTTTAGTTCTCCACTGATCTCTTCACTGTGGCCTTGCCTAGCGGACGAAGCAAAGTCTTCAGCAACTGTGCTAAAGGCTTGTTCCGCCTCGTTCTTCTCAGTGTGCACCATCCTTACCATCTGAGACTTAGGGTTAGTTACTCATTAGGTAGGCTATTATAATTCATAAATTAATATGAAATCATGAAGAAAATGGTTTAGCCTTTACTGACCATTTCTAACTTCTCATGTTAAAGTAATTTCTGACCTCATCAACACAGAAGGGAGCTAAACAGGAAGCATTACCTCAAGATCATTCCATTGTTCAAACAGAGAAACCATAACCAATTACAATTCCTACAGCTTGCCTTACATTTCCCATTCTCAGGTAACATGTATTAAACCAACAATGTTGTTTTAGTTTTGATGGAAAGGGTCAGTAGCACAATCTTCTTAAATTCTACTCTTAATCAGGCCAAAATAAAGGGCACAGGCTTCTGTTTGACGCCAATTTAATTACATGGATCTGAACACGCCAACTTTTAATAGTTAGCAAAGTAAATCTTCCATGTCCTTTAAAACTGTAGATGATACTGCAAAGTTATATTGAAGGGTATAACACACAGCACAAATATTTACAGCAGGCTAAACTATTTGTTACAATATTCATTTCTAAATGAATTACCTTGTGGGTAGTAGTAAAGCTGAAAAATAAGAAATAAGGGTCAGATTCCTCCTGTGAGATCTCACTTGTAAAATTATCCCAAATGTAATAATATGACATTATTGACTTAAGCACACTTTCCAATGACATGCCATAGCTGACCTGTAATTTTTATCCTACACGATGCCAGTTCTAATAAAATGACACTTGCGAATGTAAATTAAGCTCACAAAGGGGACAGATTGCACGATTCTGGTTTCTTTCAGATGCCTGTAGGCTATCACAGGTTCCATATGTGAAGTAATTATGTTCACTGAAGGAAAGAATAAATGCTGTCAAATTGTGTACTGAGAGAGAAAGCAGTTATTATATTTCAGTAGACGCTAGAGCATTGCCCCCAGACAGTAGCAAGATGTATAAGAAAATAAAAACTATGCCAGCCATATATTACACATCTGCCTTTATATTTATAGCTCCCTTTAAATGTATATTATACAAAGTCAATAACTTACCAATGACCGTTTGGCTGTCTCCTTCAGTATATTTTCTGTGGAGCCATTTTGGAATATGTGGCATGGTTATAGAAGGGGTCATGAATATAGATGTTTCTTAGTTCTGCTTTCCCTTCTGTTGAGCTGCAAAACAACAATCCTGTTGGAGCCCTGATGTTTGGACTTTGCTTTTTTCCTTTAACAACATCTCAAATTCAACTTCAGACCTGCCCACTGCTGTTTTATTTATAGCTGATGGGAATGGCTATGAAACGTTCTACCTTCTAAAGCATCATCTACCTATCGAGAGCATTTAAAAAAATAAATTTAGATAGAATAACAGGTAGTAATGACTTGGTACTCATTCAGTTCAGTTCAGTTCCGTTCAGTTTCTGTCGTGTCTGACTCTTTGCGACCCCATGAATCGCAGCATGCCTGGCCTCCCTGTCCATCACCAACTCCCGGAGTTCACTCAGACCCACACCCATCGAGTCAGTGATGCCATCCAGCCATCTCATCCTCTGTCGTCCCCTTCTCCTCCTGCCCCCAATCCCTCCCAGCATCAGAGTCTTTTCCAATGAGTCAACTCTTCACGTGAGGTGGCCAAAGTACTGAAGTTTCAGCTTTAGCATCATTCCTTCCAAAGAACACCCAGGACAGATCTCATTTAGAATGGACTGATTAGACATTGTGTAATTTATTAGAGAATCCTCATACTTTATCTTGCTCAGTAGTTGAATTAAAAAAAATAAATTTAAATTAAAAAAAGTGAATGATAATGACCTTTTGTAAAAGTATGGTTTCCAGCATAGAAGCCATCTAAACCATCCTTCCTTGCCTAGGGTAAACAGCATTGAGACCTGAGTGACACAGCAACATTCATTCAGTTCAGTTCAGTCACTCAGTCATGTCCATCTATTTGTGACCCATGGACTGTAGCACACCAGGTTTCCCTGTCCATCACCAGCTCCTGGGGCTTGCTCAAACTCACGTGTATCGAGTCAGTGATGCCATGCAACCATCACATCCTCTGTCATCCCCTTCTCCTCCTGCCTTCAGTCTTTCCCAGCATCAGGGTCTTTTCCAATGAGTCAGTCATTCGCATCAGGTGGCCAAAGTATATTGGAAGTTCAGCTTCAGCATCAGTCCCTCCAATGAATATTCAGGACTGATTTCCTTTAGGATTGACTGGTTTGATCTCTTTGCAGTCCAAGGGACTCTCAACTAAACATTCATTAATGCTAGGTAATCACTATAAGAGGAAAGTCCTATCATTTTTTGGATCTTGTCCCTTTCTCTGAGAAAGGGAGGTAACTTTTGAGAATGATAACATCCCACTTCATTAGAGACTGCTTCACTTATGCTGGTTGCTAACTAACAAAGAGTCTCTCCATCAGGCTTCTAAACATAATCTAAAGTACTCCACTTTCAGATCATCCTCTCCATCCTTGGAAAACAAAACAAACTCTAACATAACTCTTCAGAACAGTTTATTCCAATTAAGTATGAAAACAAACAAAACAACAACCTAACATGTACTATGGTGTTGATTAGTGGGAGGTCATTGTCATTATGTATTTGCACATTGTAAAGGAATGTTTACTAAACTCAGCAAGTGTTTACAGACTGGGTGATAAAATGAATTATGGAATCTTAGATGGGATAGATTTTCTAAAAATATTTTTTATTGGAGTGTAGTAAATTCACAACATTGTGTTAGTTTCAGGGGTTCAGTTGCTCAGTCATGTCTGACTCTGCAACCCCATGGACTGCACCACTCCAGGCTTCCCTGTCCATCACCAGTTCCTGGAGCTTGCTCAAACTCATATGCTTCAAGTCAATGATGTCATCCAACCATCTCAACCTCTGTTGTCCCCTTCTCCTCCTGCCTTCCGTCTTTCCCAACATCACAGTGTTTGCTAAAGAGTCAGTTCTTTGCATCAGGTGGCCAAAGTATTGGAGCTTAAGCTTCAAAATCAGTCCTTCCAATGAATATTCAGGACTGATTTCCTTCAGGACTGACTGGTTTGATCTCTCTCCATTCCAAGGGACTCTCAAGAGTCTTCTCCAACACCACAATTCAAAAGCATCAATTCTTTGGTCCTCAGGTCTCCTTATGGTCCAACTTTCACATCCATACATGACTGCTGGAAAAACCATAGCTTGACTAGACTGACCTTTGTTGGCAAAGTAATGTCTCTGCTTTTTAAAATGCTGTCTAGGTTTGTCATAGCTTTTCTTCCAAGGAGCAAATGTCTTTTAATTTCATAGCTGTAATACCATCTGCAGTGATTTTGGAGCCCCCCCCCAAAATAAAGCCTGTCACTTTTCATTGTTTCCCCAATTATTAGCCATAAAGTGATGGTACCAGATGGCATGACCTTTGTTTTTTGAATGTTAAGTTTTAAGTCAGTTTTTTCACTCTCTTCTTTCACTTTCATCAAAAGGCTCTTTAGTTCATCTTCACTTTCTTCCATAAGGGTGGTATTATCTGCATCTGAGGTTATTGATATTTCTCCTGGCAATCTTGATTCCAGCTTATGCTTCATCTGGCATTCCAGTCCAGCATTTCTCATGATATACTCTGCATATAAGTTAAATAAGCAGGGTGACAATATACAGCTTAACGTACTCTTTTCCCAATTTGAAACAAATCCATTGTTCCATATCCAGTTCTAACTGTTGCTTCTTGACCTGCATACGGATTTGTCAGGAGGCAGGTCAGGTGGTCTGGTATTCCCATCTCTTTCAGAATTTTCCACAATTTGTTGTCATCTACACAGTCAAAGGCTTTAGTGTAGTCTGTGAAGCAGATGTAGATGATTTCCTGGAACTGTCTTGCTTTTTTGATGATCCAATGGATGTTAGCAATTTGATCTCTGGTTCCTCTGCCTTTTCTAAATCCAGCTTGAACATCTAGAAGTTCTTGGTTCACATATTGTTGAAGCCTAGCTTCGAGAATTTTGAGCATTACTTTGCTAGCATGTAAGATAAGTGCAATTGTGTAATCGTTTGAACATTCTTTGGCATTGCCTTTCTTTGGGATTGGAATGAACACTGACCTTTTCCAGTCCCATGACCATTGCTGAGTTTTCCAAATGAGCTGGTATATTGAGTGCAGCACTTTCACAGCATCATCTTTCAGGATTTGAAATAGCTCAGCTGGAATTACATCACCTCCACTAGCTTTGTTCATAGTGATGCTTCCTAAGGCCCACTTGACTTTGCATTTCAGGATGTCTGGCTTGAGGTGAGTGATCACACCATCATGGTTATCTAGGTCATGAAGATCTTTTTTGTATAGTTTTTCTGTGTATTCTTGCCACCTCTTCTTAATATTTTTTGTTTCTTTAAGGTCCATAACGTTTCTGACCTTTATTTTGCCTATCTTTGCATGAAATGTTCCTTTGGTATCTCGAATTTAAGAGATTTCTAGTCTTTCCCAATCTATTGTTTTCTTCTATTTTGTTTCCTTGATCACTGAGGAAGGCTTTCTCCTCTCTCCTTGCTATTCTTTGGATCTCTACATTCAGATGGGTATATCTTTCCTTTTCTCCTTTGCCTTTCACTTCTTTTCATAAGTATTTATAAGGCCTTCTCAGACAAACATTTTTCCTTATTGTGTTTGTTTTTCTTGGGAATGTTTTTGATCACCACCTCCTGCACAATGTCATGAACCACCCTCTATAGTCCTTCAGGCACTCTATCAGATCTAATCCCTGGAATCTATTTGTCATTTCTATTGTGTAAGTGTAAAGGATTTGACTTAGGTCATACCTGAATGGTCCAGTGATTTTCCCTACTTTGTTCAATTTAAGTCTGAATTTGGCAATATGGAATTCATGATCTGAGCTGCAGTCAACTTCCAGTCTTGTTTTATGCTGACTGTGTAGAGCTTCTTCATCTTTGGTTGCAAAGAACATAATTAATTTGATTTCAGTATTGACCATCTGGTGATGTCCATGTGTAGAGTTGCCTCTTGTGTTGTTGTAAGAGGGTGTTTGTTATGACCAGTGTATTCTCTTGGCAAGAAGAGATAAGAAAGCCTTCCTCAGTGGTCAGTGCAAAGAAATAGAGGAAAAGAACAGAATGGGAAAGACTAGAGATCTCTTCAAGAAAANGGAGATCAGCCCTGGGATTTCTTTGGAAGGACTGATGCTAAAGCTGAAATTCCAGTACTTTGGCCACCTCATGCGAAGAGTTGACTCATTGGAAAAGGGGCAGGAGGCGAAGGGGACGACAGAGGATGAGATGGCTGGATGGCATCACTGACTCAATGGACGTGAGTCTAAGGAGTTGGTGATGGATAGGGAGGCCTTGCATGCTGCAATTCTTGGGGTCGCAAAGAGCCAGGCACGACTGAGCACCTGAAATGATCTGAACTGCAATTCTTGGCAAAACTCTGTTAGCTTCTGCCCCATTTCATTTTGTACTCCAAGGCCAAATTTGCCTGTTATTCCAGTATCTCTTGACTTTCTACTTTTGCATTCCAGTCCCCTGTGATGAAAAAGGCCTTCTTTTTTGATATTAGTTCTAGAAGGTCTTGTATGTGGTTATAGAACTGTTTAACTTCAGCTCCTTCAGTGTTAGTGTTTGGGGCACAGTCTTGGATTACTGTGATATTGGAAATTTTGCCTTGGAAATGAATAGAGATCATTCTGTCATTTTTGAGATTGAGTCCAAGTACTGAATTTCAGATTCTTTGGTTGACTGTAAGGGTTACTCCATTTCTCCCAGTGTTCTTGCACTGTTACATAAATTCTAGGACCCACAATAGACTTCCCAACCCAGGGATCCAGTAATCGCACTGAGAACCCACAGGGAATTTGACTTTAGAGTCCAGTGATATTTGATTACAGAACTTTCACAGGACTGGGAAAACAGATTTTCAGAGAGCACAAACAAAACTTTGTATGCACCTGGACCGAGGAGGAAGGAGCAGTGACCCCACAAGAGACTGGGCCAGACTTGTCTGGGAGTGTTAAGGAGTTTCTGGCAGAAGCATGGGTCAACAGAGGCCTGCTTCGGGGTCAGAGGCACTGAATACAATGCTGCTGCTAAGTCACTTCAGTCGTGTCCGACTTTGTGCGACCCCACAGACGGCAGCCCACCAGGCTCCCCTGTCCCTGGGGTTCTCCAGGCAAGAACACTGGAGTGGGTTGCCATTTCCTTCTTCAATGCGTGAAAGTGAAAAGTGAAAGTGAAGTCACTCAGTCGTGTCCGACTCCTAATGACCCCATGACTGCAGCCTGCCAGGCTCCTCCATCTGTGGGATTTTCCAGGCAAGAGTACTGCAGTGGGTGCCATTGCCTTCTCCAAGCAGCCTCTCCCATTTCTCACTGTTGTTGGCTTCCTTTCCATTTCTGTCCTGACCAGTTCAGACCCCTCTCCAAGGCGCCACACTCTTCTATATCCTCTTAGACAATCCCCTTAGGCGCTTCCCTCCAGTCCCTGTGTACACCTTAAACACAGTTTGCCCTGAGCTCATTTTTTCTGCTAAACCTGCTCTTCCCTTCCTTCCCTAACCCAGTAATGGCCCCACCACGTGCTCACTATATACAATAATGCTGGCATAAACCCTTTTGAAGGAGCTGGGCCTACCATGTAGTTTGACCTTGGGCAAAACAACAGGGAGAGAACACAGCCCCACCCATCAACAGAAAATTGGATTAAAGATTTACTGAGCATGGCCCCAGTCCATCAGAATAAGATCTAGATTCCCCTACAGCCAGTCCCTTCCATCAGGAAGCTTCCACAAGCCTCTTATCCTCATCCATCAGAGAGGCAACAGAATGAAAACCACAATCACAGAAAACTAACCAAATTGATCACGTGGATCACGGCCTTGTCTAACTCAATGAAGCTGTGAGCTATGCCTTGTAGGGCCCTCCAAAATGGACAGATCATGATGGTGAGTTCTGACAAAAAGCATTCCAAAGGAGAAGCTAGTGGCAAACTTCAGTATTCTTGCTTTGAGAACTCCATGAACAGTATGAAAAGGCAAAAACCAAAAAAATGACACTGAAAGATGAACTTCCCAATTTGGTAATTTCAGGTGTACAGCAAAGTAAATTTGTTTCACACACACACACACATGCACACACATACACACACATACATATATGCTCACATGCTCAGTCATTCAGTCATGTCTAAGTCTTTGCAACCCCATGGACTGTAGCCTGCCAGGCTCTTCTGTCCATGGAATTTTCTAGGCAAGAATACTTGAATGGGTTGCCATTTCCTACTCCAGTGGACCTTCCAGACCCAGAAATTGAACTCATGTCTCCTGTGTCGCCTGCATTGGCAGGCAGACTCCTTACCATATTTAAAATATATATTTTAAGATTCTTTTCTTATATAGCCCATTACAGTATATTGAGGAGAGTTCCACGTGCTATACAGTGGGTTCTTTTAAGTTATCCGTTTTATATATAGTAGCATGTAATGTCAATCCCAATCCCCCAATTATCCCCCTCCCCATCACTCGCCTCCCCACTTATCCCCTGGTAACCATAGGTTTGTTTCCTATATCCATGACTCAATTAATACTTCTGTTTTGTAAGTAAATTCATTTGTATCCTTTTTTTTTTTTTTTGATTCTACATATAAGCAATATCATATGATGTTTGTCTTTCTGTGTCTGACTTCACTCAGTATGATCATCTCTAAGTCCAACCATGTTGCTGAAGATGGCATTGTTTTGTTCTGGCTGAGCAACATTCCATTGTATATATATATGTACCACATTTCCTTATCCATTACTCTGTTGATGGACTTTAGGTTGCTTCAGGTGGGATAGATTTTAATGTCTTTCTACGTCATTTAAAAAATTAAGTTTATTGGTTTCCCTGTGAACAACTCTAGTGCTTGGGAATGTGATACCTTCAGACAGGTTATCTTCCATCCATTGAATACTAAAAGAGTTCTTCATGATGAGGTAAAACAAACAAACAAAAAATGGCATTGATAACATTTACCTTCTGATACCAGTAGTTCCTTTAAGAGATGCAAGGAATACTTGCCTTCCTATCTGTTGCTGCTGCTGCTGCTAAGTCACTTCAGTCATGTCTGACTCTGTGCGACCCCATAGACGGCAGCCCACCAGGCTCCCCCGTCCCTGAGATTTTCCAGGCAAGAACACCGGAGTGGGTTGCCGTTTCTTCTCTAATGCATGAAAGTGAAAAGTGAAAGTGAAGTCGCTCAGTCGTGTCTGACTCATAGCGACCCCAGGGACTGCAGCCCACCAGGCTCCTCCGTCCATGGGATTTTCCAGGCAGGAGTACTGGAGTGGGGTGCCATTGCTGTCTACGAAAATTTACCTAGTGATGGTTTTTCATTTACTTTTTAGCAGGAAAATTCAACTTTATTATAACAGAGGAATCATTTACTAAGTCTATAGTGAAAGTTAAAATCACTCAGTTGTGTCCAGTTTTTTGCAACCCCATGGACCATACAGTCCATTGGATTCTCCAGGCCAGAATGCTGGAGTGGATAATCGTTCCCTTCTCCAGAGGGTCTTCCCAACCAGAGATCAAACCCAGGTCTCTCGTACTGCAGGTGGATTCTGTATTAAGGAGGTCTGTATTAGGGAAGACAATTATTTGTAAAACCTTTTCCTGGGAGCTCAACTACAGAGGAGGAAATGGAGGCTGGGAAAGAATGTCTCTTAGGCTCTCTGATATGCACTTTTTAAAACACAGCTTTATTGAGATACAGTTTACATGCCATACAATTCACCTATTTAAAGTTTATAATTCATTGGTGCTTAGTATATTCACAGAGTTACACCACCATTATCAGAAATCAGTTTTAGAATATTTTCAACTCCCCCAAAGAAACTCTGTACCCATTAACAGTGTATATAGCCCATTCTTTCCTCACTTCTGTCCCTGGAAACCACTAACCTAATTCCTGTCTCTATAGCTTTAGTTTTACTTATTCTGGACACTTCCATAAGTAGAATCATATGTGACTCCGTATATTGAAATCATACAATGTGGTCTCTTTTGCCTAGTTTTTTTTTCACTTAGCTTACTGTTTTTGAGATACCTGCTGTTGCGTGTATCAGTACCTGATTCCTTTGTGGTACCAAATAATGTTCCATTTTATGGATATATTACATTTGCTTATGCAGTCATCAGTTGATGTACATTTTGGTTATTTCTACTTTTTGGCTATCTGAATCATACTTCTATGAAAATATAAGTTTTTTCTGAATACATATTTTCATTTATCTTCTTGAAAATTACTGGGTCACATGTTAACTTCAAAATTTTTGAACAACTACCTAACTATTTCCAATATGGCTGCAATATTTTACATTTCCACTAGCAATGTATGAGAGTTCCAAATCTTCTACATTAATGCTAACATTTATTTTGACTTTTTGATTACAGTATCTTACTGGGTATAACCCTGGAGAAGGAAATGGCAACCCACTCCAGTATTCTTGCCTATGCTGCAATATTTTACATTTCCACTAGCAATGTACGAGAGTTCCAAATCTCCTACATTAATGCTAACATTTATTTTACCTTTTTGATTACAGTATCTTACTGGGTATAAAGTGGTGTCTCATTGTGGTTTGATTTATATTTTCCTAATGACTAATGACACTGAACATTTTCTCATGTGATTACTGGCCATTCATATATCTTCTTCACAGAAATGACTGTTCAAATCATTTTCTAATTGAGTTATTTACATTTTTATTTTTGAGTTGTAAGAGTATTTATACATTCTAGATCCTAGACTCTTATTAAATTTATAATCTGCAATTCCCTCTCCCCCATTTTGTAAAGTGTCTTTTTACTTCCTTGATAGTTTCCTTTGAAGCACAAACGGTTTTAATTTGAATAAAGACTAATTTATCTATTCTTTTGTCACTTTAATTTTTGATGTCAAATTGAAGAAGCATTTGCCTAATTTAAGGTCACAAAAATTTACTCGTATGTCTTCATCCAAGAGTTTTTGGCTCTTAATTTAGCTCTGTGACCCATTTTGAGTTAACTTATGTGTGTGGTATAAGGACAATGTCCAACTTTATTCTTTTGAATGTGGATATTCAATTATTCCAGTACTATTTATTGGAAAGACTATTCTTTCTCCACTGAAAATTCTTGGCAACTTTGTTTAAAACCAATTGACCATAAATGTATGATATGTTCTTCGGACCTCAAATTATGAGAGACTAAAAAAATGAGAAAAATATTTTCTATGTTAGCCAGAACACTAAAAAGCAATAGATCTAACAAAAGGCCGGGACAAAGGTGAGGCAAGTGAGTCACTTGCTTCAGGCACAAAATTTAAGGAGGTATCAAATGCAATATTTTTAAACAATCAAAAGTGACAGGAAAGAAATATGTGATGAGCAAAATTTTAAATACAGACAGGATCATCATTACTGATCATTCCTTTTGCCTCAGGCTTCAGAATGGCTTGGCACAGCACTGTTACTAATGTTATCTCTATTAATCATTTCAGTGCATTGTTTATCATAATTTTTTGAAATTTTTTGAAAATAATGCACTTAAGTACATTTATTTTGATTATTGTATCCCTCCACCCTTATATTTTGCTTTGAGGCAAGTGCCTCATTCATCTCACTCACCTGGCCCTAGGCCCAGACTGGCTGACAACTACAAATAATGATTTCATACCCTAAACTTACTACACAAGTTGTTTGCAAGCTTGACCAGCTAACCATAAACAAATATCCATTCATCTAGTTAAACAGACAGATTCCTTTTCCCCTACTCAATTGGAGATTTTTTAATGTTGCACAACACATACCTATTAGTTAAAGTGATGTTTGATGTTATAACACCTGGTATAGTTTGTCTGCTGAATAAAAGAGTATACAGAGCAGATCAAGAAGAGAGAGCCTAATTTCAGGTACCAGCCCTTGATTAACTGTCTTCTGTAGGGCTTTAGTAGTCCTGTCCTTTCATTCCTAATTATCAGTACTGGCTGGTTATCTACTGGTCTACTGGCAAGGCTACAGAGATGACATAAACGCTCATGACAAGAGTGTGATGCTCCTGAGCAGCTGTAATGCTTATTAAGTATATGGGACTAGGTAATTACAGAAGGATTCTAATGTGCTAGACATCTGAGATGTGGCTGATGAAATGGTTCGAGAGGGAGGAGAAAAAGGCCTGTAAGTATCAAGAAAGGACAGGTGAAAGAGAAATAAAAAGAGACTCTGAGGCTACTAGGATATTTTCTTCCTCCATTTTCATAGTGATATTTAAGTTTTTCCATGAAAGATAATTTGGTTTTATATTTGAACCTCATCCATAATTCGTTTTGTTACTGCTTTGTGGTTACACAGCCATGACTGGAGTTAACAAAGCAATGGTATTTTTTAAATAGCCATTAACAAATACATTTGATTATTTTTCAAACAAGAATATGATTGGCTTAGAGCCAAGTGTTCATAAGAAGTCAGTTAAGACAGGGAGAGGCTCAAGAAATTTGAGCAAAAAGACCTATCAAGGAAGAAGTGGTTGTGAGACAAGGAAGAGCCAAAGAGACAGTATAATACAACAACATAGGGTGCCTGTGGCAGAGCCATTGTGGAGAAACCTGGGGTCTGAGGCCCAGGTGAGAAATCTAATTTTCTGCTCAGGGATGAGCTTGCTAAATCAGGGTCAAAATAAAACAATATTGATACAAGAAGCAATCTCCTCATCCCCACTAGTCTGGTTCTTTTTTGTAATCAGATTATCCAGTTTTGCTCTGAGGTGAATTTTTTTTTAAAAAAAGATGAAGAAATAGTTACACAATCAAATAATCACCACTTTATGAAGGAGCTTTGAATGGCAACGTCATCAAAGCCTCTCCTATCTGAAGTAATTTCTATTTCCTACTGTCAGCTTCTACTTGAGCCATTCTCCACTTGAGACACCACTTCTCTGAAAATCTCATTCCTCTCAAGGCTAATGGTGATTCTCATTCATGTCATTGCAGTTCCCAGTTAGCACAGCCTCTGCTCATCAGGACTCCCCATCATAATGCTTTCTAGCGTGGTGTTCTGAACTCTGTTATACATTTTGATGGTCAATTAAAAACAACAACAAAAAAGGAGGCTATCTTTTACTACTGTAGGCTATTTGAGAAACTTTGGGTTTGGGGATCTCAAGAGTGGGCTTCTAGTGATGGTCCTGAGAGACATGGTGTTGGTGAGTGGGATCTATATAATATCTTTTAAAAGATTTGACCATAGAGTCTTCATGATCATTTTGATGAGAATAGGGGTAAGGTGGAAGAAGTTTAAGACAGCAGTGTTCCTTCAGCCCTGTTTGGGAAAATGTGGTCTATTGTCTCCTATTTCTTCAATTTTTAAGGGCGGTTTAAGGTTCAAACGGAGAAGGCAATGGCACTCTACTCGAGTACTCTTGCCTGGAAAATCCCATGGACAGAGGAGCCTGGTAGGCTGTAGTCCATGGGGTTGCTAAGAGTAGGACACGACTGAGTGACTTCACTTTCATTTTTCACTTTTATGCATTGGAGAAGGAAATGGCAACCCACTGCAGTGGTCTTGCCTGGAGAATCCCAGGGACAGGGGAACCTGGTGGGCTGCTGTCTATGGGGTCGCACAGAGTCGGACACGACTGAAGCGACTTAGCAGCAGCAGTAGCAGCAGTAAGGTTCAAAAGTTTGAGAAAGAACTAAAAATTCCCAAATTCATTCCTATCCCCAGCCTTATTTGTAATACAAATGACCCTTCTACATTTAGTTCATGTGAAAATCTATTCTGCAGCTGTATCAGTTTTCTCTTGTTGTATAACAAATTGTCAAAATACTTGTAGTTGTTCAGTTGCTAAGTCATGTCGGACTCTTTGCAACTCCATGGACTACAGCATGCCAGGCTTCCCTCTCCTTAACTATCTCCTGGACTTTAACTAATGACCATTGATATGGTGATGTCAGCCAACCATCTCATCCTGATTTCCCCTTCTTCTCCTGCCCTCAATCTTTCCCAGCATCAAGGTGTTTTCCAATGAGTCAGCTCTTCACATTGGGTGGCCAAAGTATTGGAGCTTCAGCTTCTTTAGCATTGTCCTTCCAATGAATATTCAGGGTTTATTTCCTTTAGGAATGACATATTTGATCTCCTTGATGTTCAAGGGACTCTAAAAAATCATTTCCAGCACCACAGTTCAAAAGCATCAAATGCTCAGCATTCAGCCTTTCTTTATGGTCCAGCTCCCACATTTGTACATTAGTATTGGTAAAAACCACTGAAGTGCAAGCGGCTGCCTCAAGCGGCACAGTAAAGCACAGGAGGCTGAGAGGAGCCACCCTGCGTCAGAGGCAGGGGCCAAGGGGAGCCACCCTGCATCCCAGGTCAGGGGCGGCATCCTGGGGGAGCCACCCTGTGTCCGAGGCCAGGGGCCACGTCCAAGGCCGGGGTGGTACCCGAGGCCAGGGGCTGCACCCGAGGCCAGAGGCGGCGGCTGTGAGGAACAAACCAACATACAAGGTGCTGTGGCTGCGCAGGCTAAGGAGGGCTTAGAGGAGCTATCCCACATTGAAGGTCAGGAAGGGTAGTAGTGTGGAGATACACCTTATCCAAGGTAAGGAGCAGTGGCTGCAGTTTGCTGGAGCAGCTGTGAAGAGATACCCCANGTATTCCCATCTCTTTCAGAATTTTCCACAGTTCGTTGTGATCCACACAGTCAAAGGCTTTGGCATAGTCAATAAAGCAGAAATAGATGTTTTTCTGGAATTCTCTTGCTTTTTCGACGATCCAGCAGATGTTGGCAATTTGATCTCTGGTTCCTCTGCCTTTTCTAAAGCTATCTTGAACATCTGGAAGTTCACAGTTCCCATATTGCTGAAGCCCGGCATGGAGAATTTTGAGCATTACTTTACTAACGTATGAGATAAGTGCAATTGTGCAGTAGTTTGAGCATTCTTGGGCATTGCCTTTCTTCCAGTGATACTAAGAAAACAATTGCTTTTACTTTTGTTTTGCCTATCAGAAAAAAATTCAGCTTGCTGTCACACAAGGCCTACTTTGGTTGATCGTGACAGAAACAGGACAATTGAGAGTAGGTTGGGGAGAGGGGGTTAGAGTTAGGAGTTAAAAGTCAGGGTTAAGCTTGTAGAAATGAGTCATTGAGATGGACTCAATAAGCTGGAAGAAAGTGTCCTGATTCATCCTTTCTCTTTGTGACCTTCCCTGGTGTCTCAGATGGTAAAGAATCTGCCTGCAATGCAAGAGATCTGGAAGAAAGTCCTGATTCATCTTTTCTCTTTACCCCTCCCCATATGATTCCTCTACAAGAAAGAGAGAAGACATTCAGGCCTAATTTCATCCAAAAATGAAGCCTAAACAAACAAGCAGCAAATAAAAATCCCCTATATGGTGACAAATATTTATTTATGAGACTGCTACATCAATAACACTAATTATACTGTAATTGCCAAGAACTGAAATTAATGTGATTTTGTGGAAATCTACAATCAATCTCAGTCCTAATTTCTGTGAATGAATGCACTCTGAACAAAATTTCAGTTTAGAGAGCATATTTCATTCTTAGAGCACTTGGCAAAATGACACTGGGGAGGAGAATTGCAAGATGTAATAGTAGACTTCAATCTTAACCTAGAGAAGCAATGAAGTCATTCCATTCAGTACTGCCTGATCATATGACAGCTTCTTTATGGCCATGCAGTGAAACTGGTTCTGTGAATCACCAGACCTTACATCTAGCCAGAGACCATTGTCAAGGTAGCAGACTGAAAAGTTCAGTGATCTGAGCATCATAATATTTTCTCAGCCATACACGGAGATACAGTAAAACTGAATGATTTTCTGTTTAGGTCGTAAATGTGAGAGACAAAGGACCTTTTCCTGATTTGCTTCAGCATATGGAAATGAAATGCATTTTGCACAGTAGCTAACATGAATGTTATGTTCTCTACTTTGTGGCTAAATTTGAGCAATAGTGTGATCTTGCTTAAGGTTTTAAAACCCCATCATCTCTCTTTCATTTTGTGAATGCTTCTTATCTAGAGTATCATTCTGATATTATGGAACTGGAATGAAGCTAGACCCCTTGTTTTGCATTTCAGAGACTAAACAAGAGCTGCTGAAAATAAGGGACCATATTCTAAACATTCAATTTTAGCATGGAAAACACTGTTTACACAGTCCACAGTAATGGCAGCTGTTTGAGCTATTTAAATAGTATAATTACACATTTCATTCCAGAGTATAACAGTAACAGTTAGTTTACTAGTAAATCTCGAATTGAATGTACCCGTTCCTATATAAACATGTACAGGTAACCTATCAATAGTTACTGCCAATTATATCTGAACTATAAGTTGGTCTTTATCGGAGCTGCAGAGCCTCAAAAGAACACTTTCTTTGGGAATGTTGAACCTTCCTCCACAACCCCCCCAAACAATGAAAAAAAAAATACAGTTGTCAGCATAATGTCTTGACATTCATGATGCCAGCCTGTCTTTACTGGTGTCAGATGTGAAAATAAATAGATATTAAACTGTCAGTCAATGAAATTGCAAAGTCAAGAACAGCTCTAGCTGTGATCTTGTGTGTTCTACCTGATGGACACAGATGTTTTAAGTGTTATGAATTCAACAGGGCTGGGGAACAAGAGAAACATTTTCCAGCAGTTTTCTATTTGCTAAAACATCCAAGACGAACTTTCCTACATCTCTGGACTTCAGTAGAATTTCAGACTTGAGAAAGTGCCAAGAGTCCCCCCACTGTTTTCAGTGCTAAAATGTGAAAAGTCAGCCCCAGTTCCTGCAGGTACAACCTTTTATCCTCTGTGCATGCAAAGTCTTCAACATCAAATCAAGGGAAGCTCCATTGGCCTTGAACATACATTTGTGGCAGACACCAGATACTCACTTGATTTATTTATAATTCATAAGACACTTAAAGCCAATTACCTGTCACTAATAACACTGACACTATTAAAAATTAATGGTCATCTTAAGGCATGCCGAGACCGATTTTTCCTTCTGCTTGATGACTATTGGAGAAAAACACACCATACTAACAGTTGTAACATGTACAACTGTTTGTCCTTTGCTGTTGTTATTATCACTAGCAATATGGTACCAGCCTTTATGAGAGAGTGCAACCTCTTGCTGATACAAAATTCTCATTTTTCAATGTGTCATTAAATTTGTATCTCACAAGTATCATTAAATTCTTCTACCAGAAAATGGTGCTTTATGATGACATCATAAACAAAGAAGCCCTGTGCTTGAATACTAACTAGTGATATGTAGAAGGAAATGGAATCTTATTGCATGGGGACGCTAATCCTGCATCCCTGTCCAATTTGTAAAATAGTGCCCCCCCAAATCAAGACTTATAGCAGATAATCTTTGTGCCAATCGCTAGTTTAAATGCCTATAGTGATCAAATGGAAATGTTGATGGGACACTATTTATATCCCTGTGATCATTTACTAAATTATATGTAGAAAATCCTAAGTTTAGTGTTTCCCCAATAATTTACTTGCACTTACAATCTATTAGTGATGTCTGTTTCTCTAAGGACCTAAACCAACAAAGTCAAAAAGGCAGCTCAGAAAGATTACTCCAGTGGCAAATTGGAAAATGGCATTTGGCAGAAATAAGTCTTACCAGGTCAAATAAAATGCCTCACTCTGATTTATTTCTTCAAATCAGTATTCATATTCAGTCATTTCCAAACCTGGGAAGAGATAGTGTTTGTGGTAACTTGCAGCTAAAAGCAAGATGGATGAGAATGATGAGCACAAGTGCCAAAAGAAGCTAGAGACAAAAATCTTAAAGATGTAGAACTTAAAAACTTAATTTTCCTGATTATAGAATAGAAGCTTTGCCAAATTCTTCCTTTTCCTTCAAGGTTCTGCACCATTTCCTCATCATCACTTAATTGACAAGGAGAGGCAATATTTGTTTGACTTCCTCATCTCCTTCTCTGTAGTAGCTGGTAAAACTGGCCACAACTCGACATCTCGCTCTGTGTCCTTTTGCAGGAGTTTTGTCACTCTTCCCATTAAGAGGTCAGATCCACTTCCTCTCTTCTGAAATCTGGCTGCCCTTGCGATTGGCCAGGAGAGCAGGACAGTGATGATAGCGTGCTGTCCACACCGGGGCCTCAAGTCCTTTCACGCATCTGCTCACTGTCTTGGGTCCTTTCAGAGCAGCTGTGTAAGCGAACCTAGGCTGGCCTGATGGGTGTTGAGAAACACATGGCCAGCTGCCACCATCATCCCAGCTAATAGCCACCAGAAGCTGATGAGAAGCTGACTAAAACCAGCTTGAGTCCAACTGAGCCCTGAAAAATCCCCTGTGAGCCTGGTCTAAATGACTGTCCCACAGAACTGTGAGCCATAAATAGATATTGTTTTAAAGCATAACAAAAACTGACACACCCTTTTAAACTCATTATAATGTATTTTTGGTCTTCATCAAGGAACTCATCTCATTATGGTCACTAATTAGTGAATACTGTTGCCAGGTTTAATGATGTAATTCTTGTCCTAAATCCCTCCACTGTGGCACCATTACTGCTGGCTTCCCTTTCCTTGTACATCAGCAGGACAGTCTTCTTCCTACCTCTCTATTGACAGTTACAGTAGTATTTTATGTTTGCCTCTTGCATGTTAGTGTTCTTTAAGGATCTGACCTTAATCTTTTTCTCTGTCTCTAGATATTGTCCTTGTGACTTCATTCATTTGGATATCCTCAACCTGTACACATACTTGTTGTTGTTCAGTCGCTAAGTTGTGTCCGAATATGTGTGACCCCATGGACTGTAGCAGGCCAGGCTTCTCTGTCCANGATCTGACCTTAATCTTTTTCTCTGTCTCTAGATATTGTCCTTGTGACTTCATTCATTTGGATATCCTCAACCTGTACACATACTTGTTGTTGTTCAGTCGCTAAGTTGTGTCCGAATATGTGTGACCCCATGGACTGTAGCAGGCCAGGCTTCTCTGTCCATCACTGTCTCCCTGAGTTTGCTCAAACTCATGTCCATTGAGTCAGTGATGCCATCCAACCATCTCATCCTCTGTTGCCCCCTTTTCTTCTTGCCCTCAATTTTCCCCAGCACCAGGATCTTTTTCAATGAGTCAGCTCTTTGCATCAGGTGGCCAAAGTATTGGAGCTTCAGCTTCAGCATCAATCCTTCCAACGAATGTTCAGAATTGATTTCCTTTAGGATTGACTGATTTGATCTCCTTGCTTTCCAAGGGACTCTCAAGAGTCTTCTCTAGCACCACAGTTCGGAAGTGTCAATTATTTGGTACTCAACCTACTTTATGATCCAACTCTCATATCCATACATGACTACTGGAAAAACCATAGCTTTGACTAGATGGATCTTTGTTGGCAAAGTCATGTCTCTGCATTTTAATATGTTGTCTAGGTTGGTCATAGCTTTTCTTCCAAGGAGGAAGTGTCTTTTAATTTCACGGCTGCTGTCACCAACCATATTGATTTTTGGAGCCCAGGAAAATTAAATCTGACACTTTCCATATTTCCCCCATCTATTTCCCATGCAGCGATAGGACCGGATGCCATGATCTTAGTTTTTTGAATGTTGAGTTTTAAGCCAGCTTTTTCACTCTCCTCTTTCACTTTCATCAAGGGGCTCTTTAGTTCCTCTTCACTTTCTGCCATTAAAGTGGTATCATGTGTATATCTGAGGCTGTTGATACTTCTCTCAGCAATCTTGATTCCAGCTAGTAATTCACCTAACCTGGCATTTCACATGATGTACTCTGCATGTACGTTAAATGAGCCAGGTGACAGTACATAGCTTTGAGGAGCTCCTTTGCCAATTTTGAAACAGTTCATTGTTCCATGCCCGGTTCTAGCTGTTGCTTCTTTTCCTGCATACAGCTTTCTCAGGAGGTAGGTAAGGTGGTCTGGTATTCCCATCTGTTTAAGAATTTTCCAGTTTGTTGTGATCCACACAGTCCACAGTCCATGAAGAAGAAATAGATCTTTTTTTGGAATTATCTTGTTTTTATACACTGATGATATCTGAATGTACATTCATTAGGCCCTGACATATTTGAGCTAGCTCAACTGAAATAAAATGTTTGAACTTTAAGTAATAATTCCCCTTCAATCCAAATGTTTTGTGACACTAATCATCATAATTAAGAATTTAGAAACCTTGGAGTCATCGTTGTTATTTACCTAAATTTTTTTTTTTTCACGTCTAAACTTGCATCCTTTCTTAGTTTAAGGCTACAAAATAGCAGCTCAGGCCTATAGAAAAACCATCAGTCCCTTTATTCCCAGTCTTTTCCAGTACTACAAGACTTATGTTAACACAAAGAGAAATAACATCTTGCTATATCCCTTTTTACAGTCTTTATATAAATAAAGTCTAAACACTTTAATATGTATGTTAGTATCAGAAAGACCTACTTTAAAGTTTTAGTCTCCCAAATTAATAAATCTCTGACCATGGGAAATTGTGTATATTCTTTGTATTTCCATATGTTTCTTTGTATATAGTTTCTCAATTTCTCTATGTTATAGTATATTTTGAAGTTGCTCTGATCACTGAAAGACATAATTTGGCGGAGGTGGGGTGGGAAGAGTTAAAATAACACAAATTTATTCCTTTATAGTTCAGGAGACATATTTTACATAAGGCTTTTATCAGAAGGCATGGTACATAGTGAATGTTTAATGCTTACCTCTGGTTACTTCCCTTGGGCTTCCCTCATGGCTTAGCTGGTAAAGAATCCACCTGCAATGCAGGAGACCTGGGTTCAGTCCCTAGGCTGGGAAGATCCCCTGGAAAAGGGAAAGGCTACCCACTCCAGTATTCTAGCCTACAGAATTCCATGGACTGTACAGTTCATGGGGTGGCAAGGAGTCAGACATGACTGAGTGACTTTCACTTCCACTTTCTAGTTACTTCAGGACTTCCCTGGTGGCTCAGATGGTAAAGAATCTGCCTGCAACACAGAAGATCCAGGTTTGATCCCAGGGTCAGGAATATCCCCTGGAGAAGGTAATGGCAACCAATTCCAGTATTCTTGCCAGAAGAATCCCATGGACAGAGGAGCTTGGTGGACAACAGTCCATGGGGTCACACAGACACAACTGAGACTAACGCTTTCACTTTCTTTCAAGTTACTTTCCTGATATTGTTTCTTGCCATTTCTGTCATTTATATTTTTTCTTCACTTCTGGCCTTGAAATTTTTAACACATTGACCACACTTAGTTTAGGATCGTATCCTAAATACTCTATCACATTTTATTCATTCTAAGGTAATGTTAATGTCTCTAACTTTAGGATGTGTCATACAATTAATGGCATGTTATAGCATATTTATTTTTTATTTTTTTTATTTTTACTTTATTTTACTTTACAATACTATATTGGTGTTGCCATACATTGACATGAATCCACCACGGGTGTACATGAGTTCCCAATCCTGAACCCCCTCCNAGTCTTTCCCATTCTGTTGTTTTCCTCTATTTCTTTGCATTGATCACTGAAGAAGGCTTTCTATCTCTTCTTGCTATTCTTTGGAACTCTGCATTCAGATGCTTATATCTTTCCTTTTCTCCTTTGTTTTTCGCTTCTCTTCTTTTCACAGCTATTTGTAAGGCTTCCCAGACAAAAAAGATTTTTCATGAACTTTGACTTCATGAACTTTCATGAACTAAAATTATTATAGAAATATGAAAGTCAATTGGCCAACTATATTGGCCATAAAAATTTTGAGGAAGTAGAAGGTAGGAAGATTTACCGTATCAAGAGTCTAGGAATATTGCTACAAAACTATAATTACAAATACTGTTGTATTAGTGTAAAAAAAATTCTGAAATAGAATAGATTGCTTAAAAACAGGCCCCTACAACTTACTATAATAATAAGTTAGTAATGGCCAATTACTATATTCCAGTTGTGATACTGTACTACAGAAAGGAGTTAACAAATAGAACAAATGATTTTGCATAAGCTATATCCCTACCTCACATAAACTGTAAAAATCAATTTCAAGTGACTTTAAGATCTAAATGTCAAAAACATCATTTTAAAAAGAAGAAAATAATATAAAATCATAATTAATCTCAGGGAAGGCCTAAACATATAAGTTCTGAAGGGAGAAAAANTATTCCAGTTGTGATACTGTACTACAGAAAGGAGTTAACAAATAGAACAAATGATTTTGCATAAGCTATATCCCTACCTCACATAAACTGTAAAAATCAATTTCAAGTGACTTTAAGATCTAAATGTCAAAAACATCATTTTAAAAAGAAGAAAATAATATAAAATCATAATTAATCTCAGGGAAGGCCTAAACATATAAGTTCTGAAGGGAGAAAAACACACATTTTATTACATATAAATTTAAAATATTTATGTATCAAATGACATTCACAACATAATAAAAAAAATGTGTTTAGCTTTCACTATCTACCTAAGAATTTCTGAATCTTTACTTCTTGCACTGTTTTATTATCAAGCCAGAAACACAAGACAGCTAATACACAATATAATGTCATTTAAAATTCCATTTTATTTTTTGAACATATTCTATGCCAGAGGCTTTGTGGCACATAGACTGCAGTGCCCTAACAAATCTTATTTACGCAGCCTCCCACCCAGCCTATTGCCATTAGTGGTTACAGTTATCCTCAAGGATGTAGAGTATTTCTGAAGCTTTAAATTCTTATTTTAAAGGCTTCAGCAAGGGAGTTTTGACTTCAGATGCTTGAGTTCAGGAGCTCAGTTTGTGTCTTGAGAATGTGATGAGGTGCTGTCTAATTTTCATTTGATGGAAGCATTATTTTATTTAGAATGCCCATAATAGCACCTGCTCACCAAACCCACAACAGATCAGCTTTATCAAAAATTCAAAACACCTCCAAGGTAATTTGCTATAAGTCTATCCTTTGCTTCTTTAGCTCCTTCTCTTCTTCGGTAATCTTCCTAATTGAGTGTTTTCTTCATTGGGCAAATTCCCAGCTTGAGTCACATTTGTTATTCTGAAAGAAACTGATTATTTCCACCCATGTTTGTACATGTCTGGTTAGCTTAAAAAGCCCAGGGAGCATGCAGGGGGAGAATGTAAACATGTTTATGTATATGTTTATATGACTGTTCTCACTTACCATACATATACATAAACAGCTTTGAACGAAAACCAATAGATTCTGTGCCTGCTCCCTTCACGAGGTAAACTTTCCAATATAATCTTGTTTCCCCCTATAGACATGGTCCTAATTTATCTTTTCTTTATCTCAAAATTCCGGGGCTGTCAAGCCAAGTTAGTCTTAAAAGGACTCTGGGAATTGCAGTCAAGAGAAAGATATATTAAAGTATCATTATTCAAACATAAAAATTTAATAAAAATGTTAACAAGGTTTCCCCAAGGTGGGGGTGTTTATTGCTTACTTTTTTTTTTTAACAACACAATTACGTTTCTATAGATAGAGGTCAGGTATAACTTATAGCACTTGCTATTAAAGAAATGTGGGGGAAAAAGAACATACCCCTCCAAATGTTATATAGGCCACTTTCTTTCCTATGTAATTTTAAAAACTCTTTTAATTTTTCCCCCGTTTCAAAGGAAAGTTCAAACATGAATGATGGCCATGGCTTTTTCTCTAATTTCTGACATCTAATCTTTACTTTGGACTTCGCCAGTCACATCTCACTATGTCTCACTGCATGTGCCCTGACACAATACATCATGGCCAAGGTGATCCAATATCGTGTGACATTTTTTCTTTTTTTAAGGATATTAAATGGTGGCAGAAGATATGCCTGAAACACGTCAATGTGGGCCCAGGGGCATTGTTCTTCACTAACAGTTTGCTCTCTCAGAGTCTGGCTAGAGGAATTATCATTGTCCTTTATATATAAACATCCTTATCCAAATAGTCTCCTCTTATGCCTAATATATGCATTCCTGTCATAAGAAAGCCTCTTGCTTAAGCTGCTTTTCTGTCTATTTGTAGTCTGTTCAGGCACACAGTCCCCAGCAGGAGTCCAGCTCCATGATTCATTGCCTCAGATTTCCTATGGAGCTTACATGATGCTCGCTCAGCCCCATACGGTTTTGTATCCATTATAACCAGGGACAAGTAAGCAGGGCTCAGGAGTCTGAGCATCTATCTAAGAATAGCTCCCTGACGCCTTGCTTTACTCACAATAAATGAACAATGAACTCTTTACATGCTAACCCCGTATGGTGAAGAGAAATTATAGGAGCTTAAATAAGGGAAGAAGCATTTAGAGTGAAGCTCCTTAAATGAGCAGGTCAATAACTAGTTTACAGAGACCAGGGCACCTGGCTAATAGGAGAATAAAGAATTATGCTTGTCACAGAAGAAGAAAGATGCTGTCCTGGTTTAGTGCTAAATAATTACATTCATTATACTGAGAATAGCTCTGCAAGTGGTCGGCTGCACTAGTTAATTCATTAGCAAAACTAATCGGCAAACCACAAACAACAACTGGGGGTAAATTTAACCAATTCTAATAGAAATATTGGAAAAACAGATTTTCTTTATACTAGAAAGGAAAATTTTGCTGGAAAACTGCACACATAATTGTATTATCATCTTACTTTGTCTTGAGTTTCAACGTGAAAGAAGGGAATCATAACTAAGGTAGAGAGAGGGCATGTGAACAAATGATAAATGCACTGGATTATTTCAGATGACCTGAAATATCTCAGAGTTTGAATGTTAATCCTGACTGAACAGAAAACAGACTCCAATAACAAGGGATTTTCCACTATCTGCTTTATGAGACCTGTGATTATATAAATAAATAAAAAATATATGTTATATGTAACATATAGTAACTATAGTTTAATTTTTTAATTAAAATAACCCTATAGTTAAATTAAGAGTTAATAATATAACTTTGACTCCAGTAACCAAGAGAGCCTTGGANCAATAACAAGGGATTTTCCACTATCTGCTTTATGAGACCTGTGATTATATAAATAAATAAAAAATATATGTTATATGTAACATATAGTAACTATAGTTTAATTTTTTAATTAAAATAACCCTATAGTTAAATTAAGAGTTAATAATATAACTTTGACTCCAGTAACCAAGAAAGCCTTGGAATAGTTTTACCTATTGACCAAACCACTTGAGGATTAAACAGCTGATATAAAACTCCAGTATAATTAGAATGTTTTTCATTCTTATTTTTATGCAATTATTCATTTGTATATTCAATATGTATCACAATTTTAGACAAAAATCCTGCAAGGGAAATAGGACTTTGCTGTAGTGGAAGTGGGGAAAGTCACTAGATTTCATGGGGCAAAGACTCTCCTTCTCAAAATGAACTTTTTTCCTTTATTTCTGGAAAGAAGGCTTTTTTCTTCTTTTAGAATGGAAGAAAGAATTCAAATATACAATGATAGGAAAAAAGGTAAGATTAAGGATAAATCCCAGTGGGTCTACTGAGCCTGGTGGATTTATTCTGTGTCACTGCAGAACAGAGCTCTTTGTCTGGAATTCAAAAAAAACCTGTTCTACTAATGTGTTTAATTCAGGATAAAATCACTGTTTTGATCCTTTACAGATATAGTCATCATGGATTCTTTTCCAAATAAATGATTGTCTATGGGCATCAGTGGTGGTTTAGATGGTAAAGCATCTGCCTGCAGTGTGGGAGACCCAAGTTCAATTCCTGGGTTGGGAAGATCCCCTGGAGAAGGAAATGGCAACCCACTCCAGTACTCTTGCCTGGAAAATTCCATGGACGGAGGAGCCTAGTAGGCTCCAGTCCATGGGGTTGCAGAGAGACTTCCTTTCTCTCTTTCTTTCTTATGGTAGGATCTATGTATAATTCAAAAATTCCTTGATCGATCCTAGAATCAACATAATGAAATAATCATATTCTCGATGACTTACCTCTTCAAGCAAGAACATCTCTGCCAACCAAATGCTGAGACCAACAATGATATTAAAAAGTTTCTTCTTTCCTTTGTTTCAGGCTCTCTATTCCTAAAAATCGGGAGTATGTAGGAGGATCATGGCTTCTACTATTCTCTAGCCCAGGATTTCTCAACCTTGGCACCACTGATCTTGTAGCCTAAACAGATTTTTGTTATAGGGATAGTCCTGTGCATTGCAAGATGTTTAGCAGCATTCCTGGCTTATACCCACTAGAGGCCAGTAGCAAGCCTCTCAAGTTGTAGCAATCAAAAAACGTCACCAGACATGGCAGAAAGTCCCTTGAGTAGCAAAACCTCTCACCTTTCTCCCCATCCCTCCATCCTCCGTCAAGAACCATAGCTATGGTCCCATCACCCACTGCTTTCCTAAGCACAGCTCATGCTACAGGGCCCCTAGTCTGGACTCTCCCAGATCTTTTCACTTTGCATACCTTGCTCCATCTAACTGCCATTNGCTTTTCCATCTTTGGCTGCAAAGAATATAATCAATCTGATTTCAGTGTTGACCACCTGGTGATGTCCATTTGTAGAGTCTTCTCTTGTGTTGTTGGAAGAGAGTGTTTGCTACGACCAGTGCTTTCTCTTGGCAAAACTCTATTAACCTTTGCCCTGCTTCATTCCGTACTCCAAGGCCAAATTTGCCTGTTACTCCACGAATGGGTGCGATGGACCATGCAGAAGTGCATGGGCTGGGACAGATTGTGCAAAAGTGTGGCCAAGAGGAGCTCCCCCTCATCCAAGTTCAGGGGCAGCAGCCAAGAGGAGCTACCCCATGTCCAAGGTCAGGGGCCGCAGCTGAGAGGAATAACCCCACATCCGAGGTCAGGGGTGGCGGCCATGAGGAGCTACCCCACGCCTGAGGTCAGAGGCAGTGGCCAAGAGGAGCAACCCCACACTTAAGGTCAGGAGGGGCGGCCGTGAGGAGATACCCCTCGACCAAGGTAAGGAGCAGTGGCTGCACTTTGCTGGAGTGGCTGTGAAGAGATATCCCTCGCCCAAGGTAAGAGAAACCCAAATAAGATGGGAGGTGTTGCGAGAGGGAATCAGAGGGCAGACACACTGAAATCATAATCATAGAAAACTAGTCAATCTGATCACACGGACTACAGCCTTGTCTAACTCAGTGAAACTAAGCCATGCCCTGTGGGGCCACCCAAGACAGACAGGTCATGGTGGAGAGGTCTGACAGAATGTGGTCCACTGGAGAAGGGAATGGCAAACCACTTCAGTATTCTTGCCTTGAGAACCCCATGAACAGTATGAAAAGGCAAAATGATAGGATACTGAAAGAGGAACTCTCCAGGTCAGTAGGTGCCCAATATGCTACTGGAGATCAGTGGAGAAATAATTCCAGAAAGAATCAAGGGATGGAACCAAAGCAAAAACACCACCCAGTTGTGCATGTGACTGGTGATAGAAGCAAGGTCCAATGCTGTAAAAAGCAATATTGCATAGGAACCTGGAATGTTAGGTCCATAAATCAAGGCAAATTGGAAGTGGTCAAACAGGAAATGGCAAGAGTGAACGTCAACATTCTAGGAATCAGCGAACTAAAATGGACTGGAATGGGTGAATTTAACTCAGATGACCATTGTATCTATTACTGTGGGCAGGAATCCCTTAGAAGAAATGGAGTAGCCATCATGGTCAACAAGAGTCCAAAATGCAGTACTTGGATACAATCTTAAAAATGACAGAATGATCTCTGTTCATTTTCAAGGCAAACCATTCAATATCACGGTGATCCAAGCCTATGCCCCAACCAGTAATGCTGAAGAAGCTGAAGTTGAATGGTTCTATGAAGACCTACAGACCTTTTAGAACTAACACCCCCCCCAAAAAAAAGATGTATTTTTCATTATATGGGACTGGAATGCAAAAGTAAGAAGTCAAGAAACTCTTTTATGCCATGGTTCATAATTTATTTTGGTGGAAAGACTTTGAGCAGAACTCAGCGGGAAAGAATCTCTACCCCTTTCTGTTCCAATTCATTTTTATCCCTTCTTGTCCCAACAAAAACTTTACAGAATCAACATCTCCACTCTCGTTGGGAAAAAAGAAAACCTTCTGCTCCGTTAGCTCTGATGGAAGCTGGAGGGTGCTAGGCCCCAGTGTAGTAGTATACAGTATCCTAGCTTTTTCCCTCCTTTCTTTGTATATTGGGTTCAGAGATTGCATTGTGTCTCTATGTGAATATGAACAGTTACCATTTACCAACATGTATCTGTCTACTTTCTCTTGTTTAAAAAAAAGAAAAAGAAACTTTAAAAAAATGGTGTTATAGCAGATCAGCAAAGGGTGGATTTGAGATGTCTGGGTGGATTAAATGGGCATTTTGACAACATAGCTTCACCTTTGGGATGTTTAATACACATCTTTGCAATTTAAGATAAACCTTTTAAAATAAAATTTCCTCATAATGAATTAAATAAATCTATATCTTCATTTTAGTGAATAATTTTAAGATCCTTTTTCCTCAAAATGACTTTCATAAATATTAGGGAAAATGAGCTAGAGTTTCATTTTCCCTGCTTAAAGAGGTAAAGTGTAGAAAGATTTCATGCCTACAAGTTTAAAAATCAAGAAAGACCATTATTGATCAGATATCAACACAAACACTATTCAGACAAGGAAGACCTGTTGACAGAATGAGATAGTGATCAGTCTGCCCAAGTTCGAATGTGGATGGTAAGCTCGGTGTAGCAGATAAAACTGAAGATGCTANCTACTGGAGATCAGTGGAGAAATAATTCCAGAAAGAATCAAGGGATGGAACCAAAGCAAAAACACCACCCAGTTGTGCATGTGACTGGTGATAGAAGCAAGGTCCAATGCTGTAAAAAGCAATATTGCATAGGAACCTGGAATGTTAGGTCCATAAATCAAGGCAAATTGGAAGTGGTCAAACAGGAAATGGCAAGAGTGAACGTCAACATTCTAGGAATCAGCGAACTAAAATGGACTGGAATGGGTGAATTTAACTCAGATGACCATTGTATCTATTACTGTGGGCAGGAATCCCTTAGAAGAAATGGAGTAGCCATCATGGTCAACAAGAGTCCAAAATGCAGTACTTGGATACAATCTTAAAAATGACAGAATGATCTCTGTTCATTTTCAAGGCAAACCATTCAATATCACGGTGATCCAAGCCTATGCCCCAACCAGTAATGCTGAAGAAGCTGAAGTTGAATGGTTCTATGAAGACCTACAGACCTTTTAGAACTAACACCCCCCCCAAAAAAAAGATGTATTTTTCATTATATGGGACTGGAATGCAAAAGTAAGAAGTCAAGAAACTCTTTTATGCCATGGTTCATAATTTATTTTGGTGGAAAGACTTTGAGCAGAACTCAGCGGGAAAGAATCTCTACCCCTTTCTGTTCCAATTCATTTTTATCCCTTCTTGTCCCAACAAAAACTTTACAGAATCAACATCTCCACTCTCGTTGGGAAAAAAGAAAACCTTCTGCTCCGTTAGCTCTGATGGAAGCTGGAGGGTGCTAGGCCCCAGTGTAGTAGTATACAGTATCCTAGCTTTTTCCCTCCTTTCTTTGTATATTGGGTTCAGAGATTGCATTGTGTCTCTATGTGAATATGAACAGTTACCATTTACCAACATGTATCTGTCTACTTTCTCTTGTTTAAAAAAAAGAAAAAGAAACTTTAAAAAAATGGTGTTATAGCAGATCAGCAAAGGGTGGATTTGAGATGTCTGGGTGGATTAAATGGGCATTTTGACAACATAGCTTCACCTTTGGGATGTTTAATACACATCTTTGCAATTTAAGATAAACCTTTTAAAATAAAATTTCCTCATAATGAATTAAATAAATCTATATCTTCATTTTAGTGAATAATTTTAAGATCCTTTTTCCTCAAAATGACTTTCATAAATATTAGGGAAAATGAGCTAGAGTTTCATTTTCCCTGCTTAAAGAGGTAAAGTGTAGAAAGATTTCATGCCTACAAGTTTAAAAATCAAGAAAGACCATTATTGATCAGATATCAACACAAACACTATTCAGACAAGGAAGACCTGTTGACAGAATGAGATAGTGATCAGTCTGCCCAAGTTCGAATGTGGATGGTAAGCTCGGTGTAGCAGATAAAACTGAAGATGCTAGCCAGCTCTCCTCAGAGCATGAATCTAAGTTGTTTTTCAGGTGTTGGGTATAATTTGACCTGATCTCCTATCCTTTTGTTGCTTCCTCTTAACTCAAGAGCAAGAGTTGGCTCATGATGAGTTGAATTTTGGTCAGAAAACAAAGCCTCAAGCTATTTAGATCTGAACAGGATTGATGTAGTTCTAGATTAAGTATCTTCCAATGGAACTGTTGCAAGAAACAGGACCCCTTCCAGGACCCAAAACGGGGCTCTTGTCTAACACTTGGAAATGAATTGTCAGAGGAGACACACGAGCTGATAAAGCAAGAGACTTTACTAGGAAAGGGTGCCCAGGCGGAGAGCAGTAGGCTAAGGAAACCCAGGAGGACTGCTCTGCCACATAGCTTGAAGTCTCTGCTTTTATGGTGATAGAGTCAGTTTCGGATTTTCTTTGGCCATTCTGATTCAGAGTCCTTTCTAGTGGCACACACATTGCTTATCTAACATGGATGCCAGTGAGAAGGAGTCTGGGAGGCGGTAGGACACGTGGTACATCCTTTTGACCTTTCCCAAACTCTTCCAGTTGGTGGTTCCTTATTAGTTTCATGTTCCTTACCAGAACTTCCTATTGCAAAATAATTAACGCAAATGGTTACTATGGTGCCTGGCCAGGGTGGGCAGTTTCAGTCAGTTGCTCCCACCAACTGAACCACTTGTCTTGGGTAAGTGTTAAAGGACTGAAAGCTTGTGTGTTGGATGTAACACATTTCTACTAGGGCATTCAAAACATTTCAAAGATATAGGCTTCATGCATAAAAGGAATCAAAATGTACAACTTAAGAGACGACAGTAAGGAAAAGTTGCTAAAGCTAATCATAGGTATATGCTATGACCTGCAATTTCTCTCTGGGGTAAATACTCAGGAAAAAGAAAACATATGGAATATACATGAACGAGAATGTTCCTGGCAGTTTAGCTGCCTGTTGTGCAAGTACCTGAATCAGTCCTGAATATTCACTGGAAGGACTGAAATCAGTCCTGAATATTCATTAGAAGGACTGATGCTGAAGCTGAAACTCCAATACTTTGGCCATCTGATGTGAAGAATCGACTCATTGGAAAAGACCCTGATGCTGGGAAAGATTGAAAACATGAGGAGAAGGGGACAACAGAGGATGAGATGGTTGGATGGCATCGCTGACTTGATAGACATGAGTTTGAGCAAGCTCCAGGAGTTGGCGATGGACAGGAAAGCCTGGCGTGCTGCAGTCCAAGGGGTCGCAAAGAGTCAGACATGACTGAGAGACTGAACTGAACTGTCCATGTACCTGACATATAATAGGTGTTCAATAAATGGGTGAAAGTGAATTGAACCCATCTTCATCTCTCATATGTGACTTAACAGATCAAGTGANGCGATGGACAGGAAAGCCTGGCGTGCTGCAGTCCAAGGGGTCGCAAAGAGTCAGACATGACTGAGAGACTGAACTGAACTGTCCATGTACCTGACATATAATAGGTGTTCAATAAATGGGTGAAAGTGAATTGAACCCATCTTCATCTCTCATATGTGACTTAACAGATCAAGTGACACACACTTGTTGCATATATTTATCCATTGGTTTGGATTTTTAGCCTATATGATAAATACTACATGCAAAATGGTTTTACTAACAATTTCCATTTGAATCCATTATTACTTTAACAAAACAAAAGACTGAGGTCTTTGGGATAATTTACTCAAGCTTAAGGTAACTCTGCAGAAGGGCCCATTACTAAAGAAGGCACAGAGTCAGTAGAGAATAAAGTTTGAGAATGAACATGCAGATGCTCCACTGATGGCTATATCTCCCAAGCTGACCTAATACTAAAACTAACTTCATTTTAAAAGCATTTTCTTGCAAAGAGAGTGGCTTTGGCCAGCCCTGAGGTCTGGTAGTCGTGTAACATTAAAGTTAATGCTGTAGAAGTGTGTCGTTGAGCACCATTCACTTTCTGCAGTGATACAAATGTTCTGTACCTGTGCTGTCCTATAAGCAGTCACTAGACATAAGTGGCTGCTGAGCACTTGAAAGAGCAGCATATGATGACAAAAAGTGCCAAACAGGGCCTGATAAGTCCTAATGCTTAATGCCACTGGCATGACCTGAAAACAGACATACAAATATTCGACCCCAAATATTCCCAAAATTTTAGCCTCAGTCATCATATGGCTTAATAGTTTTTTCTCAAACTCATTCAGGGATTCACCTTTCAAGCCTTGATACATCTGTAAAACCAGAAAAATACTGAGTTCTTTACATCATGACTTGTCAATTGGACAACAGTAAATTTTATCTATGTTGAATTTCCAAGGTGACATACCTGATTCAGAGTTCAATAGTTGTCACCAGGGAAAGGAGGCCACAACAGTTTCAGAATGGAAAATTACAAACAAACAGAAAAAGCAGGGGAGGAAAAGAAAAAGAAAAACTCCACCTTCCACTTAAAGCTGCCTTAGCCATTCTGTGACCCGGATTACAAAATGAAACAAAGAAGCAAGTCACCACCTNCAGGAGGAGGAGATGACAGAGGATGAGATGGCTGGATGGCATCATTGACTCGATGAACATGAGTTTGAGTAAATTCCAGGAGTTGGTGATGGACAGGGAGGCCTGGCGTGCTGCGATTCATGGGGTCGCAAAGAGTCGGACATGACTGAGCAACTGAACTGAACTGAAGCATGACCCTGCCCATCAAAACAAGACTTAGTTTCAGAAAGCTTCTGTAAGCTTCTTATCCTTATCCATCAGAGGGCCAACAGAATGAAAATCACAATCACAGAAAACTAATCAAACTGATTACTTAGACTGCACAGCCTTGTCTAACTCAATGAAACTATGAGCCATGCCATGTGGGGCCACCCAAGATGGATGGGTCATAGTGGAGAGTTCTGACAAAACGTGGTCCACTGGAGAAGGGAACAGCAAACCACTTCAGTATTCTTGCCTTGAGAACCCCATGAACAGTATGAAAAGGCAAAAGTATAGGACACTAAAAGATGAACTCCCCAGGTCAGTAGGTACCCATTATGCTACTGGAAATCAGTGGAGAAATACTCCAGAAAGAATGAAGAGATGAAGCCAAAGCAAAAACAACACACAGTAGTGGCTGTGACTAGTGATGGAAGTAAAGTCTGATGCTGTAAAAAACACCATTGCATAGGAACCTGGAATGTTAGGTCCATGAAGTCTAGGCAAATTGGAAATGGTCAAAGAGGAAATGGCAAGAGTGAACATCAACATTTTAGGAATCAAGGAACTAAAATAAACTGGAATGGGTGAACTTAACTCAGATGACCATTATATCTACTACTGTGGGCAAGAATCCCTTAGAAGAAATGGAGTAGCCATCATAGTCAAAAAAAGAGTCCAAAATGCAGTACTTGGATGCAATTTTAAAAATGACAGAATGATTTCTGCTTGTTTCCAAGGTAAGCCATTCAATTTTGCAGTAATCCAAGTTTATGTCCTGGCCAGTAATGCTGGAAAAGCTGAAGTTGAACGGTTCTATGAAGACCTACAAGATCTTTTAGAACTAACACCCCAAAAAAGAGATCTTTTTCATTATAGGGGACTGGAATGCAAAAGTAGGAAGTCAAGAGATACCTGGAGTTACAGGCAAATTTGGCCTTAGAGTACAAAATGAAGCAGGTCAAAGGCTAATAGAGTTTTGCCAAGAGATTGCACTGGTCATAGCGAACACCCTCTTTCAACAACACAAGAGAAGACTCTACACAGGGACATCACCTGGCCAATACCGAAATCAGATGGATTATATTATTTGCAGTCAAAGATGGAGAAATAAAACAACAAAGTAAGCTAAAACAATACTAGGAGCAGACTGTGACTCAGATCATGAATTCCTTATTGCAAAATTCACATTCAAATTGAAGAAAGTAGGGAAACCCACTAGACCACTCAGGTATGACCTGAATCAAATACCTTATGATTATACAGTGGAAGGGAACAATATATTCCAGGGATTAGATCTGATAGGCAGAGTGCCTGAGAAACTATGGACGGAGGTTCGTGACATTCTACAGGAGAGAGCGATCAAGACAATTCCCCCCAAAAAAAGAAATCCAAAAGGCAAAATGGTTGTCTGATAAGGCCTTACAAATAGTTGAGAAAAGAAAAAGTGAAAGTGAAGTTGCTCAGTCATCCAACTCTTTGCGACCGACCCTATGGACTATAGCCCACCAGGCCCCTCCATCCATCAAATTTTCCAGGCAAGAGTACTGGAGTGGGTTGCAATTTCCTTCTCCAGGGGATCTTTCTGACCCAGGGATTGAACACATATATCCCACATTGCAGGCAGATGTTTTACTGTCTGAGCCACTGGGGAAGCACCAAGAAAAGAAGAGAAGCTAAAGGCAACGGAGTAAAGGAAAGATATACTCATTTGAATGCAGAGTTCCAAAGAATAGCACAGAGAGATAAGAAACCTTCCTCAGGGATCAATGCAAAGAAATAGAGGAAAACAATAGAATGGGAGAGACTAGAGATCTCTTCAAGAAAATTAGAGATGCCAAAGGAATATTTCATGCAAAGATGGGCACAATTAAGGACAGAAATGGTAAGGACCTAAAAGAAGCAAAAGATACTAAGAAGTGGAAAGAATACACAGAAGAACTATACAGAAAAGATCTTCATGATCCAGAAAACACGATGGTAGAATCATCTAGAGCCAGACATCCTGGAATGCCAAGTCAACTGGGTGTTAGGAAACATTGCTACGAACAAAGCTAGTGGAGGTGATGGAATTCCAGCTGAGCTATTTCAAATCTTAAAAGATCATGTTGTTCCATTGCTGCATTCAAAGTGCCAGCAATTGGAAAACTCAGCAGTGGCCACAGGAAAAGATCAGTTTTCATTCCAATCCCAAAGAAAGGCAATGCCAAAGAATGTTGAAACTGCCACATAATTGTACTCATCTCACACACTAGCAAAGTAATGCTCAAAATTCTCCAAGCCAGGCTTCAACAGTATGTGAACCATGAACTTCCAGATGTTCAAAATAGATATAGAAAAGGCAGAGTAACCAAGATCAAATTGCCAACACCTGTTGGATCATTGAAAAAGCAAGAGAGTTCCAGGAAAACATCTACTCCTGCTTTATTGACTATGCCAAAGCCTTTGACTGTGTGGATCATAACAAACTATGAAAAATTCTGAAAGANCAGTATGTGAACCATGAACTTCCAGATGTTCAAAATAGATATAGAAAAGGCAGAGTAACCAAGATCAAATTGCCAACACCTGTTGGATCATTGAAAAAGCAAGAGAGTTCCAGGAAAACATCTACTCCTGCTTTATTGACTATGCCAAAGCCTTTGACTGTGTGGATCATAACAAACTATGAAAAATTCTGAAAGAGACAGGAATACCAGACCACCTGACCTACCTCCTGAAAAATCTGTATGCAGGTCAAGAAGCAACAGTTAAAATTGGACATGGAACAACAGATTGGTTACAAATCTGGAAAGGAGCACATCAAGGCTGTATATTGTCACCCTGCTTATTTAACTTATATGCAGAGTA
>SJYA01000795.1:3859267-3929185 GCA_006410615.1 Neotragus moschatus | reverse complement strand
GGAAAAGATCAGTTTTCATTCCAATCCCAAAGAAAGGCAATGCCAAAGAATGTTGAAACTGCCACATAATTGTACTCATCTCACACACTAGCAAAGTAATGCTCAAAATTCTCCAAGCCAGGCTTCAACAGTATGTGAACCATGAACTTCCAGATGTTCAAAATAGATATAGAAAAGGCAGAGTAACCAAGATCAAATTGCCAACACCTGTTGGATCATTGAAAAAGCAAGAGAGTTCCAGGAAAACATCTACTCCTGCTTTATTGACTATGCCAAAGCCTTTGACTGTGTGGATCATAACAAACTATGAAAAATTCTGAAAGAGACAGGAATACCAGACCACCTGACCTACCTCCTGAAAAATCTGTATGCAGGTCAAGAAGCAACAGTTAAAATTGGACATGGAACAACAGATTGGTTACAAATCTGGAAAGGAGTACATCAAGGCTGTATATTGTCACCCTGCTTATTTAACTTATATGCAGAGTATATAACGAGAAATGCTGGGCTGGATAAAGCACAAGGTGAAATCAAGATTGCTGGGAGAAATATCAATAACCTCAGTTATGTAAATGACACCACCCTTATGGCAGAAAGTGAAGAACTAAAGAGCCTCTTGATGAAAGTGAAAAAGGAGAGTGAAAAAGTTGGCTTAAAGCTCAACATTCAGAAAACTAAGATTATGGCATCTGGTCCCATCAGTTCATGGCAAATAGATGGGGAAATAATGGAAACAAAAGAGTTTATTTTGGGGAGGGGGCTCCAAAATCACTGCAGATGGTGACTGCAGCCATGAAATTAAAAAATGCTTACTCCTTGGAAGAAAAGTTATGACCAACCTAGACAACATATTCAAAAGCAGAGACTTTACTTTGTCAACAAAGGCCACCTAGTCAAATCTGTGGTTTTTTCAGTAGTCATGTATGGATGTAAGAATTGGACTATAAAGAAAGCTGAGTGCTGAAGAATTGATGCTTTTGAAATGTGATGCTGAGGAAGTCTCTTGAGATTCCCTTGGACTGCATGGAGATCTAACCAGTCCATTCTAAAGGAAATCAGTCCTGAATATTCATTGGAAAGACTGATGCTGAAGCTGAAACTCCAATACTTTGGCCACTTGAGGTGAAGAACTGACTCATTTGAAAAGACTCTGATGCTAGGAAAGATTGAAGGCATGACGACAGAGGATGAGATGGTTGGATGGCATCATGACTCGATGGAGATGAGTTTGAGTAGGCTTCGGGAGTTGGTGATGGACAGGGAAGGCTGGCGTGCTGCAGTCTATGGGGTTGCAAAGAGTCAGACACAACTGAGCGATTAAACGAACTGAACTGAGACAGATATTTTAAGATAGAACCATCCTCAATGAGATGTAAACAATGACTATCTAGAGGGTGATGGTTAATTAATAAAACATTATTTTAAAACTTAAAAAGGAACCATGCTCACCCACTAATAAGACCTTAGAACTTACATTACATTTATAATGTTTTGTATCTTTGTATATCTCAGTATTTTTGGTGGTGGTTTTATCGCTAAGTTGTTTCTCCAGCTCTTGTGACCCCATGGACTTTAGCCTGTCAGACTTGCCTGTCCATGTGTTTTCCCAGACAAGAATACCGGAGTCGGTTACCATTTCCTATCCCAGAGGATCTTCCTGACCCAGGGATCAAACTCAGATCTCCTGCTTTGCAGGCAAATTCTTTACCACAGAGCCACCTGGGAAGCCTAATATTCTGAAGATAGAATGGTTCTAGTAAGCATTATCTGATAAATTTATTTATACTGTAGAAAAGTAAGAAAAAAATTATTAAATGCCTCAAGTATACAGAACCAAATTAGCCCTGTATACAGTAAAATGCACACTCTGAGCTATGCCCATCATCATCAACCAACATCTTGCAGCCCTAACTCGATGCTTCTTCATTCGCGGTCTCCAGGCCCCTACATCTAGGTGTCATTTGATGGCCGTGGGGTAGTGGACCACCGCAAAACAATGCAGGTTCTAGAACCAGGGCAAAGTGTGTGCCTTATCTTTCCAGCATCTTGAACTTGACAAGTCATATCTCTGAATTGCAGTGTCCTCAGTTGGAAAATGAGAACGCCACAATAAATACAGGCAATTCTTAGATTTAACACTGATGGTTTCTACTGTGATGAAGTTTCTCTTAGGGTTTGGACTTGTACTAACTTGGGAGGATCTTAACTAGTGAGTGTGCTTGCTGACCCGTAAGTACACATACACCTCCATCCTCCCCAAACTCAGGCTTTTCCTATCATAATTTTCCCTCCTTACAAAACTGAACTTTTGGAGAGACTGAAATCTCAGGAGGCAATGCCTCAAAATAAAAACCTAAGAATAATTTATCTCCCATAGTAAATCAACTAAATGACATATTCCCGCCCCCTTAATTTTATCTCCCTTACTCCATTTCCATTGTCTTCAATAAGAGCTATCACCTTCATAGCACTTACTATGTGCCAGCCCACTTTCACCTATGTTAATTCATTTAACAATCTTAACCTTAGGAGGCATGTGTCACTATTATTATTATTAACTTAATTTTTAAGTGAGAGAAGTGAGATGCAGAGATGTTAGGCAACTTGCCTAAGACCACATAGTTAGAGAATAGCAAAACTGGGAATCAGACTTGGGCAGTCTGCCTCCAGAATCTATGCTCGTCATCATTCTGCTCTAATGGAATTTTGCTGGTGCATGCTAAAATCATTTCTTAACTTATATTACAGCAATAGCCATTTAATTGTCTTCTCTGTGTCCACATTTGCCTCCCTACAATCCATTCTCCATTCTGTAACCAAAATTATTTTTTAAGTTAATCTTCAATCTCATCACAACCTTATTAGAATCTTTACATTGCATGCATTTTTTTCTCCCTTTTCAAGGAGTGTATATGAAGGCATAGACACCCCAGCTCTGTGGCCTTGAGTCTAATACAGTTTTGCAGAGTCAGGAGAGTCAGTTATGATATCAGAGTGTGTAGAAAGCAGATACAAGTGGAAAACATACAAGGAAGGTCTATGTGGCCAACAAATTCAGGAATTAAGAACAGATGTCCAAAGCCACAGGATGGGGCACAACGGAATGAGCATCAAATGGTGGCTGAGAAGATATGGAGAGCATTTCTGGCTAATATCCTGGGGCAACATCTGTTGTTTCCTGCTGGCTTTTCTCATCCCTAAGATGGTGAATAGAAGAGTGAGAGGAGGTAGAGGGGCTGAGTTTGAATTCTGATTCCAGCACATAGAGCAACATAGCCTAGAACACTGGCTTATCTTTCCCTTTGATAAATTCATTGAGTAGCTTCAGGAATAAGTACTCTCCCTAGCATAAGATAGATTCAAATTGTGGCTAATAATGACTATTTGGAGAGCATGAGAGAGACAACTATGGGTAAAGGGCCATGAGTGATGTGGACAAAATATGTTCATTTATTTCAACAAGAAGTTCCAACTCTTCAATACACCGGACCTTTACAGTCAGATTTATAACATGTGGCAGATTTATAAATTATCTCTAAATTCAACAGACAAGCAATAAGCTTATTGGCATCTTTTGTTTCATTCTCTTTTTAAGAGTTAGGGATTTGTAGTTGCCTGGAAGCCAGGTATAAGGTTTTATGTGGGAGCATGCTGCTGGCTATTTTGATTTGGCTGTTTCATTTTTTAATTTATCCATCTTAATCCATGCTTCTGCTGCTAAGTCACTTCAGTCCTGTCTGACTCTGTGCAACCCCATAGATGGCAGCCCACCAGGCTCCCCCATCCTTGGGATTCTCAAGGCAAGAACACTGGAGTGGGTTGCTATTTTCTTCTCCAATGCATGAAAGTGAAAAGTGAAAGTGAAGTCGCTCAGTCGTGTCCAACTCTTAGCGACCCATGGACTGCAGCCTTCCAGGCTCCTCTGTCCATGGGATTTTCCAGGCAAGAGTACTGGAGTGGGTTGCCATTGCCTTCTCTGTAATATCCATGTGCTATTTTCTTGAGCAGAAATTCAAAGTTCTGACATCTCCTAGTGCCCAGACTGTGTCAATGGAGGCCTAACCTTCCACGACTTACATAATTGAAATGTAGAGTGGAGGCCAGTCTGTGTCCCAAGAATCTCAGATAAGCGGAAGATATCTCATCACATTTTTATGAGTCCCTGAAAATCTTGGTATGGTGGAACACATGTTTGGGCTTTGCTGTTGACTGACTTTTGTCCTAATCTTATACCCATTTCTTATGAGTATATGACTCTAAGCAGTTACATTACATCCTCTTTAATTTTTTTTTCATCCATTAAATGGGACAATGACACTTACCTCAAAATTGCTGCTAAAGTTAATAAAATTTCATGTATTTGGTTGGTACAAAAGTAACTGCAGTTTTTGCGTTGTTGAAATTTCATATTTGATATTGGAATACATTCTTAAATAAATGTGGTTATGTTATACATCATTTTACATGCGTTTCTCACTTTATGTTTTTTGCTAATGATTTATTATGTGCTGTTTATTTTGCATTTATTTTAGACTATGGAAATGATGTTAAACAAAGAGTAAACTCCAGCTATTTTCTTATTTAAGTTCAGAATGGGTCATAAAGCAACAAGGACAAATCACAACATCAACACCACACTTGGCCCAGGAAATGCTAACAAATATATAGTGCAAAGATGGTTCAAGAAATTTTGCAAAAGAGATGAGAATCTTGAAGGTAAGAAGTATAGTGGCTAGCCATTAGAAGTTGACAACAACCAACTGAGAGCAATTATCAAAGCCGATCCTCTTACAACTACATGAGAAGTTGTTGAAGAACTCAACAACAAGCATTCTACAGTTCTTTGGCATTTGAAGCAAATTTAAAAGGTGAAAAAGTTCGATAAGTGGGTGCCTCATGAGCTGATCAAAAATCCGAAAACTCTGTGTTTCAAAGTGTCATCTTCTCTTATTCTATGAAAAATGAACTGTTGTTCATAGATTGTGATGTGTGATGAAAAGTGGATTATATATAACAACTGGCAATTATCAGCTCAATGGTTGGACTGAGAAGAAGCTCCAAAGCATTTCTGAAAGGTAAACTTGCACCAAAAAAAGGTCAGGGTCACTCTTTGGTGGTCTGCTCCGTGTCTGATCCACTACAGCTTTTTGAATCCCAGTGAAGCCATTACATCTGAGAATTATGCTCAGCAAATCAATGAGATGCACCAAAAACTGCAGGGCCTTCAGCCAGCATTGGTCAACAGAAAGGCCCCAATTCTTCTCCATGAAAATGCCTGACTGCACCTCGCACCACCAATGCTTCAAAAGTTGAATGAATGGTACTATGCATTACCTGTCATATTCACCTGACTTCTCGCTGACAGACTATTGCTTCTTCAAGCATCTCAACAACTTTTTTGCAGGGAAAATGCTTCCACAATGAGCAGGATGCAGAAAATGCTTTCCAAGAGTTCATCAAATCCAAAGCACAGATTTTTATGCTACAGGAATAAACAAACTTATTTCTCATTGGCAAAAATGTGTTGATTGTAATGGCTCCTATTTTGATTAAGAAAGATGTATTTGAGCCTGTTATAATGATTTAAAATTCACAGTCCAAAACTGCAATTATGTTTGCATCAGTCTAACAGACATCCTGCAGGAGCATGGATCCAAGGGGTTCTAGGTCCATAGTAAGCTTCCTTTCCATTGACATCTTTTCAGCAAGCATTTTCACCAAATAACTAATTTATGGTAACTCAGTTTTGCCATAAAAGATAAAATAATAATAAATATAAGAGGGACATTGAAAAGGACATAATGAAACATGAGAAAGGAGTAGGAAAATTAAATGTATAAAAATTGGGGAAATGTGTCAAGGGAGAAATGAATTCAAACTGTCAACCAGTTGTTTTATCTTTAATAATAAAATTGTCTTACAGCCAATCAGTTATGTAGCAAAAATGCTTGTGACAAAGATGTCTGTGGCAAAGATGCTTACAGTGAAAATATTGGACATGGATTCAGGGTGCCCCAGGACACTAACCTTTAAGGGATAAATGGATATACACCCTCTATACTTATTTGCACACACTTATTCTCTAAGAGCCTCTGTTGCTCTGTAGTGTGGTCTTCCTGAGTTTTTCTGCATGATCTAGACCATACCAGTAACATACCTTTGAAGTAAACCTTGTCTTACTACTCATTTTTACCCCCACTGATTAGAAAAATGGGAAACATAGGAAGGATTTTAAATGTTTGTCTAGTTAATATATTCATTGGGTACCAAAATTGTGGATTCCCCACTCTACTATTGGAGAGAGCAATGGCATCCCACTCCAGTACTTTTGCCTGGAAAATTCCGTGGGCTGAGAAGCCTGGTGGGCTGCAGTCCATGGGGTCGCTAAGAGTCAGACACGACTGAGCGACTTCACTTTCACTTTTCACTTTCATGCATTGGAGAAGGAAATGGCAACCCACTCCATTGTTCTTGCCTGGAGAATCCCAGGGATGGAGGAGCCTGGTGGGCTGCCATCTATGGGATTGCACAGAGTCGGACACGACTGAAGCGACTTAGCAGCAGCAGCAGCAGCAGCAGCACTCTACTATCTTTCAGACTCATTTCTCCTGGTTTAATCCCTTCAGTGTCTTCTCAGTGCTAAGTGAAGACAAATCTCCTAGAATAACTTACAGAAAGGCTCTCATTATGACTATGAACACGGACTGTGAGGGGTATATCTTTTTTCCCCCAGGACTAATGAAATTATCTACAGAAACACTAAATAAGCCCATCTATAATAGGGACAGAAAAGAGTTTTATTTAAGTCAAGCAGAGGACTATAGCCCAGGAGATATAGATTCAAGAACCACTTGAATTGTGTTGAGTCAGTCTACAAAATGGGGGAAACTTATAAAGGAAAAATTGGCAAAATTACATAAATTGTTTTTCAAGAATTAGGATTGGATCTTGCTGGATGTAAGAGTCTGAAATTGTTGCAGAATTACAAGGAGAAATCTTGAGATAATAAGGCTGCAATGGACAGCCATTAGCAGATACTGTTTTGAAAAAGGCTTAGTAGTACCCTTAAGCCTGTTAAGAGTTTAGAAAATTCACGTTCTCAGTAGTGTGGGAATGTGTCCGAAGCCACATCCAAAATGGCTACCTGACTCCATTTTGGATGCCTGAACCACAGTTACACCATTCTGATTTTTAAATGTGTTTTTTTTTTCCTTTAATGGTTAAAGCAAATATTTAATAAGCCACAAACAAGCTGTTTTATTTAGCCTAAAGTTTAAGTTAAATCATATATAAGCCAGAATAACTTCCTTCTACCTCATTATATGAAAAATCCTCCTATCAAGGTATAATTGACCAAGTTGCACGCTATTTAAAGTGTACATGAGGATGATTTGATATACATATATACATTGTCAAAGAATTCTAGGGGTTGTATCTTGTCATCTCTGTACGCTCACTGTCAGATTGTTAATCATTCAGTAAAAATGTATAGAAATGCTTTGCATAAACTGGAGAACTCCCTCATGTGATAATAAGCCTATGAGTACACATGGTCAGATAGTTGTGTTCACGAGGCTGTTGGCTTGGACTTGACTGCCAGGAAGGTTTTCTAGCCTATCATATTGATAACCAGGTGGCACAGTGGTAAAGAATCTGCCTTGTCAAGGCAGGAGAAGCAAGAAATGCAGGTTCAGTCCCTGGGTTGCAAAGATCCCCTGGAGTAAGAAATGGTAACCCATTCCAGTATTCTTGCCTGGAAAATTCCACGGACAGAGGAACCTGGGGGGCTACCATCTATGGGTTTTGCAGAGACATGACTGAGCATGCAGGTACGCACAATTCATAAACAGAGATGGTGCTCCAACCCCTGTGCCACTACCTAAAAAGTGGAAAACTAGGAAAAACTATCCATGGGTACTAAAGCAAGAATAAATCTTCATGGAAGGAGATGACATTCTACATTGAAATATTTCAATTTCCACTCAAACTCAACAACAGCGACAAATGATATCTAAAAACCTGTCAGAGAATGAAATTCCAAGTCCAGGAGGGGGAAAAAAAAAAGAAACCCAACTTGTGACAAAAATGTATTTTTGTCTCTAAGCATCTGTGAACCAAGCAGCAAACAAATGTCTGGGACAGGAATGGACTGAAACAGAGAGGGGCTTAAAACAGAATTTTCACGAAGAACCTGATTCCATCGGGTTTTCATTTTGGCTTCCAAATGGTGATTTACTTAAACAAAGTTGTCTTTTGACTGGCTGAAGGCATGATAGAATTTCTCAGAGTTGCCTGCTCAGATCACAACTTCCATAAAGCATGAGTAAACTGGGTAAACTTCCTCACCCAGCACTTGGTGTCTCTCACATTCAAATGAAATTAGCATGTTTTGATGACAATAGAAGAAGTTTTCAAAGAAAAGCCCACATTGATGGTCTATAGATGGATCAGATTTCATTTTGCTTAACATTTAAAAGCTTCTTCCTGCCAGAAAATCCATAGAGAAGGGGAAATTTAAAAAAAAAAAAAAAAAGGCCAAAAATAANTTGATGACAATAGAAGAAGTTTTCAAAGAAAAGCCCACATTGATGGTCTATAGATGGATCAGATTTCATTTTGCTTAACATTTAAAAGCTTCTTCCTGCCAGAAAATCCATAGAGAAGGGGAAATTTAAAAAAAAAAAAAAAAAAGGCCAAAAATAATTGTCAGAAAACGAAGATATTAGATTTTATATATTTAAACTTCTTCTCTGGGCAAAGCTTTCAAGTTAATTACAGTTTGAAACAGACCTCTTCTTGTATAAAAGTGTAAAAGAGATGGTTAGTTTTCATGTGATTTGTTTTTTAGTGTGTATTTCTATTTTTCCACTTTTTTAAGATAAATTTTAAACCCAGGTATCTGTATTAGGTCCTCGTTTGTTTGGCTTTTGTTCTTGGCCAACTGGTTAATTAAAACTTAAAGTGTTAACATATGCTTTAAATTTTACTAAAAATTTTGATTGTAGAGATAGATAAATAGGTAAACAGATGGATAAACAGAAATATACACAAATATATATGTTTATATATATGCACAGGCTGCCCAAGAAATAAAGATTGTCACATAATCTTTCTTTCTCTTCCAGGGCTTCACTCCTACAAACAAACCTAGTAGATGAGTTTCCAAGAATATGAAGCTTAATATAGCAGTTCAGAAAGGAATCAACGGCCTGTTTACTGCACTTATCGACAATTTGTGAAAGAAAAGACCAGAAATCAGTCTAATTACCAGAATGCCAGTTGTGCTTGTTAACACCAGCTTTGTGACCAAATGTTATTCCACAGTTGTCACATCACACGAGGGTTTCATTACTAACATAATAGTGAACAAGATCACATGAAAAGCTATTGATTGATCTGCCACACAAAGGAAGGACACACTTGTCTCCATTATAACATGTTACATCTTAGACTCTAAGCAGCAGATGTAACCCCGCCATTCCTTTTCTTAGGCTCCCCTTTCTATTTGCATATGTCATCAATGGGCTGAAGAGACAAGAAATTCTCCGGTTCTAGTTCTTCCTGATCTTTAGGCCAGACTTAATCGATTCTCTTGAATTGAATCCAGGAGACACTTGGGATGTGCACAGTGTCTACTTTATCAACTGCCCTTTCTGGCAATAAAAACAAATGGCTGCTTTGTGTTAGGTTGCTTTCACGTGTTCGGCTATAATTAGACAATCCAGAAAAGGAAGAGGAGAGGACGCCAACCCCATCTTGCAGTCTCTCTTCCCTGAAGGGTCAAAGTTAGATGGCAGAAGGGTGCCTGCAACCCCAAGTCAACGGAAGTCACTGCCACCATAGTTTTTCAGGTCCTGCATCTTTCATTGTCTGACTCAAAGAAACGCAACAAACCCTTTTGCACTGTCCACGTATTTTGAAGGAGCAGCCACTTTTATTTTTGAACGAGCTCAATGAATATTCGGATTTGTTTACCACAGAGCAAGCACCTAAACAAGTCCGCTGCATCATCTTACCTGAGGATGAGTAATTTATCAAGCAGAACGTGAGTCTATTCCTCACTGGCTCCGTTTTCCTGTTGATGCTTGTTGAACAGATACAATTTAATGAAAAATATAAAGTATTTAAAATCCATCGACCATTAATAGTTTAATTAAACTGACACATACTTCAAAAACAGAGTGACAGAAAACATTAATTTTGGTTATAAAGGGCATGGCATTATTAAAGTGCAATTAAAAACAACATTCACTTACAGCTAACAGCTAAAACAATTTAATTATTTAACACCGGATTGTCACTTGTGACTAACTTCCCTCTTTGATGTGAAGATGTTCTGTGTCCCTGTTGATTGTTATGGTTCCTTCTCTAGAATTCCAAATGGGGTGGCACTCTCAGAGCAGCTTTCTTCATTCAGTCATGCCTGGTTAGCACACATTGTGAAGGATGAAAACTTAACCGAATGTTTTGTAGTGGTAACAGCTACTCTACAATAAATGGTGATTACACAGCATATGTGAAAAGTTTCACCTAGTCTGACAGCATTAGCCAAGGTTATGCTTTCTCTTCAGGCACCTTAAACAGTAAGTGTTCACTGTAGTATAACCATTAAAAACCATGGATTTATTCTGGCCTGAGCTGCCTGGTTTCCAACTGAAGATCCCTAACTTCTCCCTAGTTAACTCAGGTGATGTTTTCAAGTTTTCTGTGCCTCTGTGTCTTGGTCTGAGGATGGAGATAATAATAATACTTGTATTAACAGGATTAAATGAATAACTAGATTTAAAGACAAAGATTGATACATAATAAGTGCTCAAAAATGTTAACTTGGATCAACATGATTACCATTAAGTAATGAAAATGAAAATGAAGGCCTGTTAAGCATAACCTCAAACGGTCAAGGATTAAGTAGACAAAAACGAAGCTTCTGTAACGAGGAGTAATCTAGCCATCAGGAGACTACAGACAGAAAGAGAAAAAATTCCCTACTAGTTTCAAAATTACAAAGACATAACAAATGCCTGTGTATGGTTTGTTCTTACGAATCTGTATATTCATACACAATTGACGACACTTAAAATTTTGGATTCCCTCCAGAAAAGAAAGCACAAGTCCAACACATGGAACCTAGTCAACGGAGATTGACTCGCTTCTGTTTCAGGTGAGAGCACTGAAGACCACAGGAGTTAAAGAAGCAACACATTCAAGACCAAAGCTGGAGACAGAGGCAGAATTAAACTGAGGTCTCTTCTCTTAGCAACTACACTAATACTCTTTCTGTTATTTACCTCTACCACTAATCTCTATGGATGAGAAATGGAGGTAAAAATGAGTTCTAGAACTTGTCTTTACATCAGAGTCAGACATCTTGGAAGTGAGCATTGACTGAAAGTTCTCGAGTGCAGGCAATATGTGTGGGATATTTAAAGTATTTCTGTACAGATATCAGGAAGAACAACCATGAATATTTGAAAGGGAGGCACATAGGGGCCAGTAAGAACCATAGGTCATAAAAGTAATTAAAAGATTATCATGACCTTAAGGACTTCCTAAAAGGCACTAGGGGTAAAGAATTTTCCTGCCAGTGCAGGAGACAAAAGAGATCCGTTCTATCCCTGGGTCAGGAAGATCTCTTGGAGTAAGAAATGGCAACCTATTCCAGTATTCTTGCCTGGAAAATTCCATGGACAGAAGAGTCTGGTAGGCTGCAGTTCATGGTGCTCTAGAGTGTCGGACACAACTGAGCAACCAAGCACATGCATACACACATGACCTTAAACATATTACGATGACAAGAACACACTTATAGTCCTCAAAAAAGACAGCAAGGAGATGAGAAAAGAAATTTAGCAATTAAAGAACTGGGGATAATCTACTAAAAGAATATGCATTTAAAAATTTTATTCCTGTGACTTGAAGATAGTAGGTCAGTGGTCCTTAGTATACAATGTTTGAACACTTAGCAAGTAGGAAAAAAACCTTTAGCTTGGTGGATTTCAGGGAATTATATGCTGCTGCTGCTGCTGCTAAGTTGCTTCAGTCGTGTCCGACTCTGTGAGACCCCATAGACAACAGCCCACCCGGCTCCCCCGTCCCTGGGATTCTCCAGGCAAGAACACTGGAGTGGGTTGCCATTTCCTTCTCCAATGCATGAAAGTGAAAAGTAAAAGTGAAGTCTCTCAGTCACGTCCGACTCTTAACAACCCCATGGACCGCAGCCTACCAGGCTCCTCTGCCCATGACATTTTCCAGGCAAGAGTACTGGAGTGGGGTGCCATTTGCCTTCTCCAATTATATGCTAGTAGATTTTAACTTGAATGTTATCTACTTGTCATAGCCTGAGCTAGCATCCAGGGGCAGAGGAACTTCATTAGTGCCCTTTTGTTGCTGCTGCTGCTGCCAAGTTGCTTCAGTCGTTTCCAACTCTGTGCGACCCCAGAGACGGCAGCCCACCAGGCTCTGCCATCCCTGGGATTCTCCAGGCAAGAACACTGGAGTGGGTTGCCATTTCCTTAAATGGACTTAAATTAAAGGCTTGTCGGGTGGCTCAATGATAAAGAATCTGCCTACTAATGCAGGAGATGCGTGTTCAATCCCTGGATCAGGAAGATCCCCTGGAAAAGCAATGGTAACTTGTTCCAGTATTCTTGCCTGGGAAATCCCATGGACAGAGGAGCCTGGTGGTCTACAGTTCACAGGGTCACAAAAGAATCAGACACAACTGAGTGTAAGCATGTATATATCATGTATATTTACTAAGCGCTCTTTGGGGATCTGTCAGAAACTGGTAGGCTCCTGTTTCCTCATTTCCCTCTGCCCTGCATATGTTCCCACCTGGTTCCAAACAGCTGTAAAGATCTGCTCATACCCTGAGATCAATCTAGATGCTGACCCTTGTATATTTGTAAGTACTAAAAAGGTCTAGACACCCTCCATACTTACTTATTTTAAAAAAATTTATTTTATTGAAGTATAGCTGATTTACAATGTGTTCATTTCTGCTGTACAGCAAAAGGATTCAATTATATATATATATATATACATTCCTTTTCATATTCTTTTAGATATAGTTTGGCACAGGATACTGAGTAGTTTCCTATGCTATACAGTAAGACTTTGTTGTTTATCCATCCTATTGACTATACGTAATTGTGTACATATGCTGATTCCAAACTTTCAACCCCCCTCTCCCACAACCCTGCTTCCCCTTGGCAACCACAAGTCTGTTCTCTATGTCTGTGAGTCTCTTTCTGTTTTGAGATAAGTTCATTTGTGTCATATTTTAGATTTCATATGTAAGTGATATCATATGGTATTTGTCTTTCTCTTTCTAACTTACTTCATTTAGTATGATAATCACTAAGTTCATCCATGTTGCTGCAAATGGCATTGAAAAGTGAAAGTGCCTCAGTCATATCCAACTCTTTTCGACCCCATGGAATAGTCAATGGAATTCTCTAGGCCAGAATACTGGAGTGGGTAGCTGTTCCCTTCTCCCAGGGATCTTCCCAACCCAAGGATCAAACCCAGATCTCCGACACTGCAGGCAAATTCTTTACCAACTGGGCCATCGAGGAAGCCCAGCGTTATTTCATTCTTTTTACAGCTTAGTGATATTCTGCTATATGTATAGTATAGTATTATAGTACTATACTATATGTATAGTACTTACCCATTTTTGGTGCCGGAACATTTTGCATGTGACCCTATTCAGATCCTCACTTTCTTCATGTTGTATTTTTAGGCTGCTTCCTTGACCCCTTCTCCCTTTCCTCATGGAATCTCTTCCTTTTCAGGATCTGGCCCTCTTGAACTTACTTGCTGTTTTCTGAGATTTCAAGCCATGCCTCACTTCTCCATGTGCCTGAGTGATAAGATCTATTCCTATAAAAAGTGGGCGGAAGGTGACACCAAAACATAAAAAAAAAAAAAAAAAAAGTCCTATTGACATAAGGCATATATGACAAGCTGACATGAAATAAGTAGATAATCAGGCAGGCTTTATAGCTGTTCAGTTGCATAAGATGACATCTAAGCAAGAGAAGAGTTATTGGAGAGAGTGCTAGATACAGGGTACCCACATCAGGATGCACTTTCTGGAGGCTACAGGACCTGTGCTGATATCCAAAAGTGCTCAGAGTCACTAGAAAGACAGAAAAACTGAGGTGTTCTGCCTTAATCGAATGAAATACAAGTGAAAGAAACAACGTGAATGAAGACAGAAAGACAACAGTGAGCACAGGGAAGAGGGGAAGAAAAGAAAGAGGGACAGGAAGGACAGAGCTGAGGCTAAGCCAAAACTGAGCCTGAAAAGTACTGCTTAAAGTTGGCTGGGTGAATGGAGCAGTTTAATGACTGATCTTTCTTGTTAGTTATCCCATATCATAATCTAAGAAGAAAATAAAAGAAATAAGAACTCATGACAACTGAGCAACGGTTCGGCTTTGGGAAGAACCCAAGACTATCAACATGGAGCAGGGTGATATTTTCTCCTGTAAAGTCCCCTGACTAACCAGTACAGCCAAAGCATGGAAATGAATTAAAATAGGAGGCAGATGAGAGAACTTCCTGGCTGGGCTGTCTTTTCTCTCTCCACTTTATTGAGTGCATGGAGCTATTACAATTGCACAACCCAATTTCCAGCAAAAAACGGCTAGGTCAACTGATTTAATTTTACCAAGACAATCTTGCCAGCTCACTCAGTGAATCAAACAATAATCCTTTAGTTAGTGGATCAATAAGAAATTAAGAAGCAATTAAAGAGAAATGAAAAAAACTTAAAAATTTACATTGATCTGGCAGTCAGATTTTTTTCCTCCTAGAAAATCAAAATTTAAGAACAATCAAACCCATTGTACTCTTCTTGCATTCTATCTGTTGGTTTGGAAAATTTTTAAATATCAAATTAGTGAAAAAATACAGTAAAAAAGATAGAGAACTTTAAGTTTTAGAACTCAAACAACAAATAACATAATATTAGAAACTAAAATGTCTTCTCTTCCCAATGACTTAAGCCAATAGCTAAATGGACACAAACACATTTTATGGAAATAGCTGTGACTATGCAGAGATGCTGCAGAATAAGAATCAGTTTCCCAAATAATCATTTCTTCTGTAGCACAGAGGCAACATTTCAAAATTAAAACTGTCACTTTCAACTAAGATCATTTCAGTGCCAACTCCTCTCCAAATAACCAGCACTATTCATTTCATCCACCAAAACAAAAAGTTTTTCTTGTTTTTTGTTGTTTTTTAAAGAAGCCTTAATATGTTGCATGGTATCCAGCTTTTATCTTTCTCAGCCCTAGTAATCATAGTTGCAAAAGCTGTGAAATAGGAATACCTGCTTTGGTATATTTTTCTCCAGCTGAAATGTTGGAGAAATCACCTTTGATAAATTGTTTAACCCCACTGTGTCTTTGGATTCACCTCTGTTTAAAAGGTGAGGAAAGTTATTGCTTACCTACAAACGTGTTGAAGATGAGTAAGCCCAAGTAAGGGCTAAGAATAGAGACATAATATAATGATGAAATGGTATAATTTTTAAAGCAATTCTTTAATTCAAGGATCTGACCTACTCATCATGATCATCTAGAAAAATTTCTTTGGGGAAAAAAAATGATCCTTTCCTTAAATGGATCATGCACAACAACAAACACAAATGTGAAATAAAAATGGCAAGAAAGAAAAATGGAAAAACCAATGCAGGCGTCTTCTAGCAAAGGGCCTAGAAAGAAGCAAGTGGGACTTAAGTTTTATTCTTAAGCAAGTAGGCACACTCGTGCACTGCTGTTCTAATTTCCCTGCCATGGAATAAAACAGCAGACAATTGCTAAGCATTGCCTCTTTTATGGGCACTGACTGCTGTGGGGGCACGGACTTCAGAAGGTGCTGATGTTGGATGAAGTCTTGTATACCATAAATGACTGTATTTCCTTTTCTGATTTAAAGGTGTTTTATTAGACAATATATGCCATCTTTATGTTTCACACTTAATCCTTCAAATAGAGAAGTATTATGCGAGAAGCTGCGTGGGGTGCTTAAAGACATGCACACCAAGAGTAATGCAATTAAAACTGGCATTTATAAAAGTATATTTTGATTCCTAATCCTGTTTTTACAAGTGCAAAATCACATTAGAAAACAATGTGATGCTAATTAAAGCTTTGTCACCCATAAGACCTTAGTGAATTGCATTTGTAATAGGCTCTGATGCAGAAGCAATTTCTGCTGGGGAAACTTAAACAGAATAAGTGACTACATTTCTTGTTACTCTATTAAAATCAATTCTACAGTTGTATATATTACTGTCATGTTTTTATCCCTAAACAGCTTGAAATGTCATGTTGTCTAAAGTTAAATTCAAAAACTGAAAAAAAAATTGAAGTATATTGCATATGTAAAAGTCAATCAAAAGACCAGAGATACTATTGATTTTTACTATATCAACAAATACTTCATATAATATATGAATCCCATTTTGCCAAACTGAAAATGGCTACTGGGGAAAAAATACTAACTGGACCTTGTTCTTATGTTTATATAAGAGTTACCTATAAGATTATAAAGCCTGAATGAAATCAACATTTTATTCATACATAGTTTTAAGGACATGAATTTTTTGGATTCTCAAATCAGCCTTAACCCACTCAGCCTACGGTAATTAGTAAAATCCCAGATATAATGGACACTTAAACATACATGCAAGCTCAGTTCTCTTGATTCCAAGAGTCAGCACTAAGGCTCTGATTATTAACAGAGAAGGAAATCATGTGGATTGGAATCTGAAAACCAACCAGAGCTTACCTTGATCGTTACACATGGCCACTAGCATTACTTAACAGCTATATAAATGTGGATGTCTGTGTATATGTGTGTATGCAATTTAAATAGTCCTTGGACTGTGCCATTTTTATTCTGAAAATCTCTCAATAGTATTAATAACAAGTAAAAAAAACCCATAGCATTTTTAATGACTTACCCAAACAGCACAGTTTCAACTCTCAAGAAAAAACTAATGTGCCTGGAGAAAGCAAAATGGACATGGATAATTAATATCCATGACAGCAATTATAGGAAAGTTTTAAACTCCTAGAACATCTCAGAGAGCCAGAGCATGTAAAAATTATTTTAAACTATTCAGATATGAATCCTTGAGGTTTGTTTTATCATGTGGTTATACTGATAAACCTCTAAGCCATAAAAGAATTCCAGTCCAGTATGCCTTCTTCCCTACCTATCCCCCCCCAAAAAAAATCTATTTACCTGTAGCTCTTGATATTGATGAGTCAGAGAAATGAATAAATGGAGAAACAAAAATCTGAAAGAGATAAAATGATAAAATTTTGACAAATGCTCACAACAGATAGGACAGCAAATAGGCAACCACCAAAGAGATCAGAATAAGGAGGAATTGGTGAATATCGACAGTGGTGCATTAGAGACACTGAATCAGAAAGTTGAGCACAAGGCAAATAAAAATAGCCTGAGATTTAATGGCAGAGTGTGCACAATAGGTGAAAATGAAAGGACACATCAAATGAATCCATATATTTGGAAGAAAGAAATGCTTGATGGTAAGATGAAGAATAGTGCAAAGGGAAGCAAGCATGAGACCAAAGGAAAAAAACCTGCATATTTCATCTTGCGAGGGAGTGGAGCCCACTGAAAACACAACCCATAATTATAGTAAACCCAATAAACAAAGTAAACATAAAGAGAAGGAGAACTAGAAATAGAAAAAGGAAATTATATGGTTATTTTCTTCCCTCTAAAGCTACATTACTCTTCCTTTTGTATTCTACTTTTCTCATCCTTTTATTTCTCTTCAAGAGGAAGAAACAAGCAAAAATAATTTACAACCATAGATTATCAGTATCCACAGTCCATCTGTTTAGCTTAACCACAGCAGAATGTGTAAGAGTGTTTGTATTTGGGGAGAGAGGAGCAGGCACTATTATGTACCAATGAAACAATCTAATGTATAAAACCCGGATTCTGTTCAGTAATAAATTCTACTGTCTATTTTATAATCCTGCTTGAAAATGCTCACAGGAATTCAACCTAAAGAATTCCTCTTCTTCTTTTTTTTTTTTTTTTAAAGAAGTCAATTGTTCCTGCCATGAATATTCACAATACACGTCCCCACAAAGGACAGCTAACGCATCCAAAAGAGAAACCGGTAAACAGCCACTGGCAATAGAAATTTATGGAATTAGAAAAACCGGACTGGTTAAAATACATGACTGCATTCATTGTTGCAAAATGATTGGATTCATGTCTCATCAAATTTACATTGTGAAGACTGAATATAGTATGATTAGGCATTATTTTAACAACTACATTAAAATACAATTTAAAATAAAATGGCCCTTCATATCATACTAATATCTGTGTTTTAAATAACAAAGGGGATTTTTTTTAAAGGAAAGGATTAGCATTTTGTTTCAATCAGTACAAGCAATGAGATTCCAGTTGGGGTCTCAAAGATTCAGGATTTTATTAATATTCCAGAGATGCATTTGTGTTGCCTCTGGGTACACTGAAAAGCCACTTAAACCGCACTTAAAACAGCACTACAGGATCAAATTGATGTGCATCAACCATTTACAATAAAACTTGATTATTATAAAGGCATACATATTTGCATAATTACATGTTTGATTTTTTGATAATGCAGCATACAGGACAAAATGTGGTTTCATGTAGAAACACATCATCAAAAAGCACCATCTGCTGTAGTATTTAATGCACTGCACACTGATCAAAAATGTTGAAGATAGATTTTCGAGTATCAGGAAGAAGAAAGCCTGAGTTGTATTTACACAGGCAGTATGGCTGGCTGGATCATGTAGAAAGGAGAAATAAAATTCAGGCAAAGCATGGTATAAAAAGATAACAGCCACACATCTTCAAACACAGAAATGAGTACTTTCATGAATGTGGGATAAGAGGTTTGGATATCTGTTTATATGATGTCATCCTTGCATTTAGTAAATTCTCAGGTTCCAGATTCTATATTTAGAAATGAAACACTTTAGAATAATTGCTCATGAATAGGGTTATCCTTGGAGAGGCTTCCATTATATCTAGCAGTAGATTTGGAAAAGAGGAAAGAAAAGGAAAAAAAAAAAAACACTCCATTTTTCATTGTGCACTGAAATGAAGGTAGTAACAATGATTGCCTTGGATAGTGGAATTATACATGATTTTTTCTTTTCTTTTCTGCTTTATGTTTTTCCCCCTGAAACAATCTTCCTAATTTTTATGTAATCTACCTTTATAAATGATATAAAATACAAAGTTAAAAAATATCAATATAAAAGTTACAGACCTACTTTAAAAAAAAAAACTGGTCTTAGAGTAAAACAGAATGAAGAGAACACACACAATATACTAACATGAAAAACAAACTTCTAATGCGCTTTGCAGAGCACTTAGGAGAGCAGAAGACACACCACGGGGTGAATAGAAACTATCTAGTCATGAAGGTGATAATGCGGTTTGGCTATTGGTGAAATTAAGTTACAGATCATAACGTTTTTAGTGTCAGAAATGGCAGTGCACTTTTCAAAAGGGAGAAATGACCTCTTCACTAGAATTCCATTAATTCAGGGCCTATAAGAATGATTTAAAAATCCAAATGTTCTCATACAGTCCTTTTGCTATGTGAGTCCCTAGAGAGGACTGACTTAAGAACAGAAATTCTCTAGATGAAGAATCTGAGAGAACTTGAAATAAATGAAATTGGTTCTTCTGCTAGTTCCAAGCCAAAAAAAAAAAAGTTGAAATATTATTTTAATCACATATTTAGTATTATAAACAGAAGAAATCAATTTGGAACTAACAAAATAAAGGTTCAATAATGCTACCAGTTTTGTCCAATTAGAAGTGCCCTGGTGAGAGGGGGATTGTTCTGAGGAAAAGTTCTAAGAGATTTACAAAGTAAGAAACCTGTGTACCAAAATGAGCAAGAACATAAATCAAACACTAGAATATCCCACACTTTGAAACTGGTTCTGGGAAATTCTAGACCTAAGGCTCCTTTGACATTGGCAGCTCCACTCACAGGTTCCTGTCTGAAACCCACTGTAGGAAGTTCTATTCATGCAAACTGAAATGGTCACATAGGCACTCTAGCAGGTGAAAGAGGGCTTCTGGCAGGCGCTGGCTGCTCTCTGTGGATGCTGTACGCCGCCCGTGGACTTGAACATCAGAGATGACAGTGCACAAGCGCAACAGCTACAGACACCACCCAAGGACATCTTGTATCTTAGCAAGCTTGTGTGCTAAGTCGCTTCAGTCATGTGTGACTCTTCAAGACCCTTTGGACTGCAGCCCACAGGCTCCTCCTCCATGGGCTTCTCCAGGCAAGAATACTTGAGTGGATTGCTATGCACTCCACCAGGTGATCTTCCCCACCAAGAGGGCAAACCTGCATCTTTTATGTCCCCTGCATTGGCAGGTCAGTTCTTTACCACTAGCACCACCTGGGAAGCCCCTTATATCTTAGACCTGTGTCCAAAGATCCAAAGCCAAATCAGCTGCAATTTTTGATTGATACTCCTTCCTTAAGACCTGCAATGTGTGAATGCATGAATGTGTGTGTGTGTGTGTGTGTGTGTGTGTGTGTGCAAAAGCATTTGGAAATATGCCATGGTTCCCTAGAAAAAGATGAAAATCCTTTTTTTAACCTAAATATTAGTATTATACTCCTTTTTAGTGGGTTCACCATCTATGTTTGTAGTCTTTTTTCATTTTTAATGTTTCTTTTCTAATTGTGAAAATAGTGCATATGTGGAGTGGAAAATTCATAGCCTATAGGAAAAGACAAAGAAGAAAATTAAAATAATCAGCATTCCTACTATTCACTTACTTAGATTTTAAATTTCCCATGAAAAAAGCCACAAGATATTTTTTGAATGAAAAAGAAAAAAAAAAAAAACCTTTTGATTCATTTAGAAATGTTAATGGTGACAATTCAACAAGCACTGGTCAAATATATGGTGCCCACACTTCTAACAATCCTCTTCTGGGCTCATTTGGCCAATACTTCTGTGGCTCAGCTGGTAAAGAATTCGCATGCAATGTGGGAGACCTGGGTAGGATCCCTGGGTTGGGAAGATACCTTGGAGAAAAAGGCTACCCACGTCAGTATTCTGCCCTGGAGAATTCCATTGACTATACAGTCCATGGGGTTGCAAAGAGTCAGACACAACTGAGCAACTTTCACTTTCACTTTCTTCTCCTCTGAGTAAGGATTTCACAGGATTGAGGGAGGGTGCCTCCAGATGACTCATGCAATATGCTCTGGGGAGCCAGGGCCACAAATTCTCTACCCCAGAGGTTCATCTCCAAGGCCTTCACCTTCCCCCGGGTATTCCAAGGGTGAGCTACACTGCAGTTGGGTACACCTTTGTATCTACAGGATATCCCAGGGGCAGCTGGGTATCGATGACATAAAGATGCAGTTTCAGGTTAAGCGAACAGAGTGGGCAGCATGATGGGGACTAGAGTAGAGCTCAGCAGATCCTGAAAAAGACAGATTTGAATCTGACCTTACAGGTAACTAAGAAGATATTATCAAAGAAGGAGACTAGAACATGTCTCAATAGCTGTGTTAGCTTGATTTAAAATCCTCAAAGATTTCATATATGGTATATTGGCCTACATGTGTAATTGTGTTCCTAGAGCTGTAAATGTTGGGGACAGGCCTGACGGCAATAAAGAACGTGTTTAGTAGGGTTTCCAGCAAGAAAGCAGTGGTAGTTTAGTTCTCAAGACTTCCATGTTTCTCCATGGAAAATAAACAAGAGCAACAAGAGACAGTACAAAAAATAGCAGCAAAATCTATTTTTCACTGAAACTAGAGAACAGAAAAACATTTGTAATCTTCCAAGAGGCAGGTTGCTCTGGAGAACACTGAGTCTGGATGGTGAGAAGGAGTGGGCAGGCTGAGGGGCTGAGTGGACACAGACCTTAGAAATGTGCAGAAAGCATACACTGCTAAAAGGGAAGCGCGCCAACCTGAGCAGGAGCTGCTGGGAGCTAGACTGAGGTCTTACGGGAACTAAATGGTGGGAGAGACAAAATGAGAGGTGAAGAAAGTGCCTGGTGGGGCCCAAAGGTATATCTTGGAATCTACCAAAAAAAAAAAAAAATAGTAAATAAATAAGTGAACCAGTAAAAGTACCCTAAAGGTGTGGAGAGGTGCAGCTGCTGGTGAAGGAAAACAGGCAAATGTAAACTGAGTAAATCCTTCTGAATTAAATTAGGTTCTAGAAGAAAGATAGTACATTTTAAGGAAAACACAGTATTTATTTCTGTAATAATGAAAGTGCTGTGCCTATAATGTTTTGAAGGATACATTGCCCCTACTCACTCTTCCAAGTGACTCTGGCTTTTATTAATAACAAGTCCAGAAAAATTCAACTCATTGATTATGAGTATCAAAAAAAGAATAAGTGCAGCACACAAAGACACCACAAGAAAAAAATACTACTAAACAAAAGCAAAACTATTCTACAAATGAAGCAACTTCAGTGGAAAAATATCTGCAAGGCAGATAAAAATTATAACCTGACATTAAAACAATACTGAGGCAATTACTCTTATAAAAGAAAACCACTAAACAGAAATGTAAGAAATTATGGAAGTGTTGCTTAGGCCAAAGCTGTCAAAAATAGGAGAAAGTAAACCAGTTACTAGCAGAACTCATAAAATCAAATTGTTTCAGAAATGAAGATTAATTATTAGCACTTAGGAGAATAGACACTACAGAGAGTAAAAGACAGGATAGAAACTCGAAAAGCAAATGAATTGAAACAAAAATGAACAAAGAATTTTTTTTTTAATCATAGAGAAAAAAGACAACTATAGAAGACAAGGCAATGACACCCCTCTCCAGTACTCTTGCCTGGAAAATCCCATGGATGGAGGAGCCTGGTAGGCTGCAGTCCATGGGGTCGTGAAGAGTCGAACATGACTGAGCGACTTCACTTTCACTTTTCACTTTCATGCATTGGAGAAGGAAATGGCAACCCACTCCAGTGTTCTTCCCTGGAGAATCCCAGGAATGGCGGAGCCCGGTGGGCTGCCGTCTATGGGGTCTCACAGAGTCGGACATGACTGAAGCGACTTAGCAATAGAAGACAAAGAAGATTTAATTTGTGCATTGGTATATTTCCCTCCAAAGAAAACTATACAATAAAACAAAAAAATTAAATATAATTTAAGAAACCTTTCCTGAAATGGAAGAAGACTTGTGTCAGCATGATAAAAGAGCATCAGGAAAACTGACTCCAAATGATCAAAAAATGATACTTATTCTTGTTAAGTAGGGTGTATAATCTTAGTATCCAAGGTGATTTCTGCTTATAAGCATAACAGAAGAAGAACAAAATTTATAATGTTAAAGAGGATAATGAAATTTTGATGACATATGCTTAAAAATGGCAACACCTATAACAAAGTAGAGGCTTCCCTGGTGGCTCAGTGGTAAAGAATCCACCTTCAATGCAGGAGATACTGGTTCAATCCTGGTTGGGGAAGATCCCCTGGAGAAGGAAATGCAACACACTCCAGTATTTCTGCTTGGGAAATCCCACGAACAGAGGAGGCTGGCAGGTTACAGTCCAAGGGGTTGCAGAAGAGTCAGACAACTTAGCAACTAAAACAGCAAAGCAAACAACAAAGGAGACTTTGCAGAAATTCATGGAGAAACAGAAAGATACAAATTATCAGAAGCTTCCTTTACCATTTTTGGTCCAAAACAGATCAAGTGAACTAAAAATAAGTAAGGAGAGAGAGGACTCAAATAACATAACAAACAAGGTAGAAAATTTTTGTTTATGTAATTGAGAGTTTTAGGTTATTACCAGAGCATAATCATTCTATGGGTTTTCCCTGCTGGCTCAGGGCAAAGAATCCGCCTGCAATGCAGTAGTCACAGGAGATGAGGGTCCAATCCCTACGTCAGGAAGATGCCCTGAAAAGGAAAAGACAACCCACTCCAGTATTCTTGCCTGGAGAATCCTATGGATAAAGGAGCCTGGCAGGCTACAGTCCATAGGGTCAAAAAGAGTCTGACATGACTGAACCAACTGAGCATTGCATGCACGCAATCATTCTACCCTTACTAAAACTCTTCTCTGACATCATTACAGACTCCCATCATTGTTAACAGGGGGACCAAGGAACCACTTCCATCAAAATCAAGAACGTAATATGCCCCTCGACCATTCCTTCTAACACATTTATTATTTAATATAAAAATTTAAAAATTAGTTATTGAATTTAGTTATAAACATATATATATGGTCCCATCACTTCATAGGAAATAGATGGGGAAACAGTGGAAACAGTATCAGAGTTTATTTTGGAGGGCTCCAAAATCACTGCAGATGGTGACTGCAGCCATGAAATTAAAAGTTGCTTACTCCTTGGAAGGAAAGTTATGACCAATCTAGATAGCATATTCAAAAGCAGAGACATTACTTTGCCAACAAAGGTCCATCTAGTCAAGGCTATGGTTTTTCCAGTGGTCATGTATGGACGTGAGAGTTGGACTGTGAAGAAAGCTGAGCACCAAAGAATTGATGCTGTTGAAGTGTGGTGTTGAAGATTCTTGAGAGTCCCTTGGACTGCAAGGAGATCCAATCAGTCCATCCTAAAGGAGATCAGTCCTGGGTGTTCTTTGGAAGGAATGATGCTGAAACTGAAGCTCCAGTACTTTGGCCACCTCATGCGAAGAGCTGACTCATTGGAAAAGATTCTGATGCTGGGAGGGATTGGGGGCAGGAGGAGAAGGGGACAACCGAAGATGAGATGGCTGGATGGCATCACTGACTTGATGGGTGTGAGTCTGAGTGAACTCCGGGAGCTGGTGATGGACAGGGAGGCCTGGCGTACTGCAATTCATGGGGTTGCAAAGAGTCGGACACGACTGAGCGACTGAACTGAACTGAACTGATATATAGACAAGCATAGGGTAGAAAATATTTTAAAACATTAAAGCTTCATTAATAATAGAAAAGACATAAAATATCTATGAAAAATTTAACTAGAAAATGTAGACAATCTTTATGAGGAAAACTGTAAAACTCACTTGATAAACACACAATGTAAACTTTTAAGTTTAAACCTCATGAATCCATTGCCAACTTGCCATGTATTTATAGTGGTTAATTTTGTGTTTCAATTGACTGGACCACAGGATCCACACATTATTCTGGATGTGTCTATGAGAGTGTTTCTGGATGGGATTAATATCTGAATACTAATAGGTATACCTTTCCTTTCTCCTGTGTCTTTCACTTCTCTTTTCTTAGCCATTTGTAAGGCCTCCTCAGACAACAATTTTACCTTCTTGCATTTCTTTTTTTGAGAATATCTTGATCACTACCTCCTGGACAATGTCACGAACCTCCATCCATAGTTCTTCAGGCACTCTGTCTATCATCTAATCCCTTGAATCTATTTGTCACTTCCACTGTATAATTGTAAGGGATTTGATTTAGGTCATACCTGAATGGTCTAGTGGTTTTCCCACTTTCTTCAATTTAAGTCTGAATTTCTTGCTAAGGAGTTCATGATCTGAGCCACAGTCGGCTCCCAATGTTGTTTTTGCTGACTCTATAGAGCTTCTCCATCTTTGGCTACAAAGAATATAACCAATCTATAATCAATCTGATTTTGGTATTGACCATCTGGTGATGTCCCTGTGTAAAGTCACTTTTTTTTTTTTTGGAAGAGGGTGTTTGTTACAACTAGTGCAGTCTCTTGGCAAAACTCTGTTAGCCTTTGCCCTGCTTCATTTTGTACTCCAAGGCCAAACTTACCTTGTTATGCCCAAGTCGTGAAATTGTTATGCCCAAGTTGCAAAATCTCCCAATGGCCACCAAGGGGCCGATATCCAATGCAAAAGCAAGAGAGTTTTTGTTACCAAGCTCGAGCTGGGGCTCTCACTGATACCTACACAGCGGCTACAGGGAGGAGCCCTGGATTTTGGATTACATTGCTTATATAGGGAGTATACGTGGAAAAAAAAAGGATTTCTAGGTAGGGGAACGTCTGATTGGTCACTTTCTTTTGAAGGGTTGTGCGTTGGTTCTTGATTGGTCCCTATTGTCTAGGTAGACCACAAGTTCCTTAGCGTTAAGTCAGGAGATTTTGGTCTGGGGTCCAATTGGCTCGTGGGCTGTGGGGTGAGGTCAGGGGATTTCCAAATGCTCTTTTCCCGGAACTGTACAAAATGGAGTTTTTCTGTTTACAAAATGGAGTAGCTTAGATTCTTCAGCCTGTTGCTCTATCTTTTCACTTCCTATTTTTGCATTCCAGTCCCCTATGATGAAGAGGACATTTTTTTTTTTGGCATTAGATCTAGAAGGCCTTGTAGGTCATCACAAAATTGTTCAACTTCAGCTTCTTTGGCATTAGTGGTTAGGGTGTAGACCTGGATTGCTCTGATATTGAATGGTTTGCCTTGGAAATGGACGAAGATCATCCTGTTGTTTTGGAGACTGCATCCAAGTACTGCATTTCAGAATCTTTTGTTGACTTTTCAGAGTCCCTTGGACAGCAAGAAGATCAAACCAGTCAATCCTAAAGGAAATCAGTTCAGAATATTCATTGGAAGAACTGATGCTGAAGCTGAAGCTCCAATACTTTGGCCACCTGATGTGAAGAACTGACTCACTGGAAAAGTCCCTGATGCTGGGAAAGATTGAGGGAGGGAGCAGAAAGGGATGACAGAGGATGAGATGGTTGGATGGCAACACCAACTCAATGGACATGAGTTTGAGCAAGCTCCAGGAGTTGGTGATGGACAGGGAAGCCTGGCATGCTGCACTCCACTGGGTCACAAAGAGTCGGACATAACTGAGAAACTGCCTTTGTACTCAAACTGAAACATAGCTCCTCTTGGTCTCAAGACTACCATCTTTTGAACTAGAACTTACACCATCAGCTCTCCTGGTTATCAGGCCTTGGGACTTGGACTAAAACTACAGGTCAGCACTTTTGGGTCTCCAGTTCACCAACTGTTGATTTGGGGACTTCTTATCCTCTATAATCACATGAGACAATTTCTCATAATTAATTTCTTCACATATATATTTCTTCATATATATATTTGTCATTGGATGCATAGCGTATGTTTGCTCAGTCGTGTCCAACTCTTTGTGACCCCATGGATTGTAGCCCGCCAGCCTCCTCTGTCCATAGAATTTTTCAGGCAAGAATACTGGAGTGGGTTGCCATTTCCTTCGCTAGGGGATCTTTCTGACCCAGGGATCGAACCCACATCTTCTGTAGCTCCTGCATTGGCAGGCAGGTTCTTTACCACTAAGCCACTGGGGAAAATCTTCATATATATATATATATGTATATATANTTGGTGATGGACAGGGAAGCCTGGCATGCTGCACTCCACTGGGTCACAAAGAGTCGGACATAACTGAGAAACTGCCTTTGTACTCAAACTGAAACATAGCTCCTCTTGGTCTCAAGACTACCATCTTTTGAACTAGAACTTACACCATCAGCTCTCCTGGTTATCAGGCCTTGGGACTTGGACTAAAACTACAGGTCAGCACTTTTGGGTCTCCAGTTCACCAACTGTTGATTTGGGGACTTCTTATCCTCTATAATCACATGAGACAATTTCTCATAATTAATTTCTTCACATATATATTTCTTCATATATATATTTGTCATTGGATGCATAGCGTATGTTTGCTCAGTCGTGTCCAACTCTTTGTGACCCCATGGATTGTAGCCCGCCAGCCTCCTCTGTCCATAGAATTTTTCAGGCAAGAATACTGGAGTGGGTTGCCATTTCCTTCGCTAGGGGATCTTTCTGACCCAGGGATCGAACCCACATCTTCTGTAGCTCCTGCATTGGCAGGCAGGTTCTTTACCACTAAGCCACTGGGGAAAATCTTCATATATATATATATATGTATATATACATATATATATATACACACACATATATATATATCTCCTGTTTCTTTGAAAAACCAATAAAATAGTCAAAATAAAATAAAGTGCTAAAAATAACCTTTTAGCACAAAATTTATCAGGATATTATTTCTTCTGAGGGTGTATTTGTAAATGTCAAACTCTAGGTATTCATGATTTCAAAAATTTTCTATGTTACTGTTATGCAAAAGGTCAGTAAGTAGAGACATTAATGTGCCCAAGTAGACTAGAGTGGATAACAGCTTCTTAGTCCCAGGAATGCTACTGTTTCTTGAAGAGTTGCTGAATTTGAAGTGAAACTTTGTTCCAAAATAGTACTATCTTCTACTCTTCATTCCTTGATCCTACATGTCAACTTAGGAAATCTATTTTCAATCAATTAAAAAAACATATATATGACTGCAAATATCATTAAGTGATTCACCAAATAATTACTTAGTGTTACTAGATAAGCACTCTGATAGGGACTAGATATATTTTGGTCAATTATGTATAGTCTTCTATAGAATTTAATGAAAGAAATAGAAACAAAGAGCAACAAAATAAATAAATAAACATATAATTACAGATTAGGGGAACAAGGCAGATCCACAGATAAAGAATGGATGGAAGACTGATAAAGACACAGCCACCAAGATGTCTCTGAAAAGATATTAAGCCAAAAGCTAGAGATACATTAGAACATTAAAACATCAGAGTAAGGGTAGTTTTAAGTAGAAGAAACACCACGTGATGGGTTGAAATAAGAAAGAAGCTAACTTGCTTGAGAAAATGTCAGGAGTTAGTGAATCTAGACTGTGGAGGTTGAGGGAATACTAGGTGAAATAAGCTTGGGGATGTGAGTAAGAGATTGACTGGCAGAGGAGCCACGTCCATGTGCCTGGACTTAAGACAAAGTACAAAGAGAGATTTAAAATTGTCAGAGAGTGTCATGCTAGATTTATGTTTCACGAAAGACTATTTCTGTGCCTGTGTACAGAATCACTTAGGAATGGGAATGGCTGTGTGTCATGTGTATGGAGGTATTGTAGTAATTGGGTTTAAAATCTTGATAACTTGGACTAGAGTGTGGCAGTGACAATAGAGAGAAGTCAATCACCTTGATATACATTTAGGAGAAACAGATGATTGGACTTAGTGATTAGCTAGAGGAAGAGGAAGAGAGACAGGGAGGAATTATGAGTATCTCCCAGGTTTCATAAGAAACTGGGTAGATGGTGGTACCAAAGGAAAGGAAGTTGGAAGAAGGTTTTTAGAGGAAAATAAAAACTGCATCTTGGATCTATTTGTGTGAAATGATCCTAAAGTATCTATAACAGAGTGGAAAACAAAGGTATATAAGTTAGAAGGTGAGAGGGAAGGCTAGAACTAGAAGTACATATGTAGGAATTGTTGACCTGAAAATGGTATTTTAAGACACAAGGATGGAGAAGGTCATTTTATGGAAACATGAGACTTGGGGCTTAGATTAGAATATGGAGGAAATCTAATGCTTAGAGATATGATAGTCAAAGGAGACGCAAAGGAGACTTAGGAGGAACCTGTAGAGAAGCAGGAGGAAACTTGGAAAATATGAAACCTTATAAGCCAAAAACAGAATTTGGGGGGAAGAATGGTCAATTATTGAATATTTTAATGTTGATTTTGCAATACAGAGGTTGTTAGTGACCAACTAGGTTGTGAAAGTGAATGTCAGTTTCAAGTAAATTACAAAGTGAACATGAAGTATAAAAGTGAAGGTGCTGTAATATATACACATTTATTTTATGGAGTTTCATAGGGAAATAGAAGAATGATACGGTAGCTAAAAGGAGATGTGGATTGATACAGAGCTTTTTAATTTTAGTTTTTAGGATAATAATACTTGATTAGGTGCCTGTACTGGTGGGAATAATTCAGTAGAAGAATGACAAAAGCATTGAAATTCCTGAGAAGATGAGAAGAATGGGATCCCAAGCATGGCTGAAAGACAGGCCTTTGATTAAAGGGGACACACTCAACTAAAAGAGGGACAGAGACAATAGGAATCATGGACAGAGGAATTCAGATTTTGCGGTAGAAAGCTCCTATTAGTCTCAACAAAACGCTAGGTGAGCAGAAAGAGAGTAGGAGGTAGTACCCTCAGCACTAGATGCTAATTGAGAAGAGTCTTCAAAGAGATGTAGGTGAGCACACGGGAGGAGAAATGGGTAGTGAAGAGGGCAGACAGGAGGGAGTTCCCAATGAAGAGCAATCTGTTGACCAAATGACAAAGTCACAGAACAAGGTAACAGCCTGGTGCATTCTACTGAATATATTCAATAGGTTAATGTACCTGGAGCAAAGGATAAAAGGGCTAAGATGGAGGGCCTTGGATGAAATGAAATGCTTATGAGTTTGAACAGTGTTCAATAGGTAACATGGAGCCACTGAAAGCTATAAACAGTCAAAAGAAGAATGTTACTCAGACCACGATGCTGATAATGGATTTGAGAGATGTGAAACCAATGACAAGGAGATTACTGCAGTGGCCCAGGTAAGAGAGGTTGATATCCTGAGCCAAGGCATTAACAGCAGGAATAGAGGGGAAAACACAGATTAGAAAGATATTAGACAGTTTTATTTGACAGGGCCTCATTATCAAATAGTGATGATTATATAGGGAGGAGGTGAAAATTAAGGGCATAGTCCTAGTGAGCAGCTACATTTAAAGTGCAGTGGAGAAGAAACAGCTAGGGATGTGGGAGAATAGAGTTGTCACAGAGTCAAAGTAAGTGAGAATTTTAAGGAAGAATGATTATATCAAAGGCACACACACACACACACAGAAACATAGGACATGAAACAGAAAAGTATACATTGGAACCATCACTTGCAAAATGAAAACAAATGAGAAGCTTTTATATACTGTACAAAGAAAGAAACTCTGCAGTTGGTAATAAGGAATTCTAAAGAGTAAATAAAAATCAGTTTTAAGGGATTCATCATTACAAATTTATTTATCAAATAAAGTGAATATAAATGGCACCTGTAATAGTGTATGTTAGGAAATAGACAATTATGATAACTTTCTTCAATTCATCCCCTAACTTCCCAAACCCTATTTTCTTTTCAAGGTCGTAAATTCCTCAAACATAATTTCTCCATACCACAGGGATTTTCAGGACCATAACCTTCAAGATTAAGAGGAAACTACTGTATCCAAGAATAAGTTCTGCCATCAGTTAGCCACCAAATTCTCCCTAGGCTTTTGTTTCCTCATCTGTAAAATGAGGTGTTTGTATTCAATGTCCTACAGGGTCTCTTCTATGGTGAGAGATCTATAAGTTTGTGAATGTGGCTATTATCTCTGAAATATTTCTATGATTTGTGCTGCTCTCAACAAGACTCAACCTGATAGGTTTGCAAACCACAGCCTGTCTGCCTACTGATTGTTTACTTAAAATAAGTTTCCTTTCCCTTTGTGCCCCATTTTCCATTTTGTGAAAACAGACATGTTTGCAGCATCAAAGCCCAGAACTATAGAAACTGAATAGGCAAGGTGCTGTGTACAAAATTAGCACTCAGTATTTCTTGTATAGATGAATATATAAATATTCACAAGTTATTAGTTCTAATATACCAGAGGCTACTAGAATCCCTTTTATAATACCTGTGACCATCTACCTCTTTTTAAAGATGTCCAGACATGAGAAACTCCTGGTCTTGCAGGGTGCCAATGAGTCCTTATGGCTGACACAGAGTGGTGATAATGCTTCTGGCAATGGAAACAAGTTCCATTTAGCCAGGGCAATGCCAGACAGCAGTGTCAAAGGTACAAATGGCAGGAAGTACCAGTCTATGAAGCTGAAGTTCAGTAGGGCTGAGGTGCTTCAAGGGACACAAACAGAAAGAAGAGTATTCAAACTGATGTTGCCATAATGCAAAGCTTTATTGGGGACTATCTTGGGAATTTTGTAGGAAAAAAGAAGTCCTTATTCTTAATACAACATTAACTCTGCTTCCATTGTGGTTTGCTATTCCTGAAGACCTTAGCTCCTTAGCCATATAAGAGATACTATTCATTTTTCTACACAACTCTTTAGGGTTTTCCAAAGAATGACCTAAAAATCACCTTTATAATAATAGCTTTGGTCATAGGTCATGGGATACTGCCCACCATTAACATGCCAGACCTTTAATAATCTGAAGTTATCAGTTACATCATGATTTTTTCTGAATTGTGAACTATTTCAGGCACCAAAATATGCTTTTGAGTATATGAACCCTTAAGCATTCTCTACTCAGCTTAAGAAACAAACATTACAGATTAAAATAAAAAATTTTGTACCCCTGTGCTGTCATTTTTTTTCTCCCCAATATAATGAATGGGCTTCCTTAGTGACTCAGTGGTAAAGAAGCTGCATGCCCATGGGTTTGATCCCTAAGTCAGGAGGATTTCCTAGAGAAGGAAATGGCAGCCCACTCCAGTATTTCTTGCCTGGAGAATCCTATGAACAGAGGAGGCTGGCGGGCTACCGTCCGCGGGGTCGCAAGAGTTAGACATGACTTGCTGACCAAACAACAACAACAATGACATAATAAATATGAAGTCTGCCTGTATTATTCTCAAGTTACTACACACAGATGATTCCATAAAACGTATGTTTCACCTTTTTAGGAGTTGGGATTAAAATGTGCACACTATTAAATGTAAAATAGGTAACCAACAAGGTGTATAGCACAGAATTATACTCAATATCTCATAATAAACTATAATAGAGAATGTAAAATCAGAATATATTTATATATAAGTATATATATGTATAGCATATTCACTTTTTTTGTACCCTTGAAACTAAAACAACATTGTAAATCAATTATATTGCAATAAAAGTTTTAAAAAATTAAAATAAAAATTCTGATACTTCAGAAAAACATTTTTGTTTTAAATTTTATATGCATGATATTATACCATACCTCTAATTCTGCAACTTTACTTTTAACAGTTTTCTTTTGACATTCATCCATGTAACTCAAGTGTTTTCTTTTTGTAACTGGTAGCCCAATGTATAAATGTACGACAATGTATTCATTATTTCCCTAGATACTTAGATTGATGAACTGCTGTCCTTGAAAGTGGAAACCTTCAATTGCCTGAATGTTCCTGAACCCCAGTGGATGTTTTCGCCATTAGTAATAGATCTCATCTGCTGCCTCTAAGAAATGTAAAGATTGTTTAGTGAATAGCCTAGTAAGAGGAAGAGGCATTTTGATTTTTCCTTACTTTCCCAGGTGGACGAATTCAGGGGACGTGGTGAAATGTAATTACAACTCCCTTTAATCTTATTTAAGGGAGCAATGTCTCTCTCTAATTTACACACATAAATTAGAGCAAAGAAGCAAGTACTTCAAAGAAGGAGGGGAAATTTAACTAAGTATTTGGCAGAAATTGTTTGTTCTACCTCAGGGCTGCTGCGGAAAGGTCAGCTCTTGGGACCATTAAGAGCAATAGGCCCAATGCTTTCATCACATTGCCACATGGCATTTCTCATAGATGCCCTATAACAGCCACCCAACTTTGTGCTTTGTAAAACTAACTGTGTAAACATAGTTTTACACATGTATATACTTGTTTATGTATGCTTGCACATACGTGATTGGAAAAATAGGTATCAAAAAGTAGACAGAAAAAACTCTAAATGCTGGGAAAGATTGAGGACAGGAGAAGAAGGCATAAGATGGTTGGATGGCATTATTGACACAATGGGCATGAGTCTGGGCAAACTCCAGGAGATAGTGAAGGACAGGAAAAGCTGGTGTGCTGTAGTCCATGGGGTCTCAAAGTGTCAGACACGATTTAGCAACTGAACAACAATTAGCTCTTGGTATTGAAATTATGGGTGGTCTCCTGGGTGGGATAGTTCTCTACATGCAGTACTGATTCAACATCCTCTCTGCCAGCATTAAACTGGACTCGAGACACCCTAGGGAGCTAAACACTCACGGACTTGCCCTACACCAGAATTTTCTAAATGCTGTACTCTAAACATGAATTAATTTTGAAATAAGACAAGTTAACATTTTTTAAGAATCAGATGTGCTATTGGAAGTAAGCTATGAATGGAAAGAGATAATTTGTTTTAATTATAGCTATTTCACTGACAAGATAAAGTTGCATTATTTAAGATCCTACTAATATGGTTAAGTAAATTCTTCTCCTGAGATCATGGTAGCCATTTAAAAAGAGAAAATGGGGTGTAGGGAGTGCCAACTAGATTTATGTCTGCATCTTCTATTTGGGAACGGGAGTAGGTTGGAGATGGAGGTAAACCAAGCAGAGCTCATGAAATCAGCCATTTGGACCTAGGTCACCATAGCCTCTCCTGCTTGTTCTCTCCACAGGTGGTCTCATATCTTTCAGGTCTTTTTCACTCTTACCATCATTCTCCTTGCTCTGTTTCCTCTGCCCTCCAAGTCCCATTATAACCACCTTGAACACTGAAACAGGCATAATTCTGATATTATCTGTCGTCTTTACTAAAACTTATTTACATGGAAGTTTCAGTCCCTTGCCTGCAGATGCATATTTTTGAGGTTTATTAATTTCCATGATTAGGACTTGAATTCTGAAACTGTCTATGGCAACTTCATAAGTACCCAGACAGCTGAGTCCCCCAGCAGGCAGGCCTGGAGTAAACTGTGACTATGCCCACCAGCCACCCATTTCTTCAGGTGGACAGCCTCCTTCTCATGTTTGCCTTCTCTTTGTTGCCCACTTTCAACTAAAAACTAAGCTGTTGGAAAACAGGCCCAAGTTTAGATTTATCCTCCATTTATCTGCAGTGGAAGGCAGAGTTCTGACACAGTTCACTTTAGTTCAGTTGCTCAGTCATGCAGCCCCATGGACTGCAGCACACCAGGCCTCCTGTCTACCACCAACTCCCAGAGTTTACTCAAACTCATGTCTATTGAGTGGGTGATGCCATCCAACCATTTTATCATCTGTCATGCCCTTCTCCTCCTGCCTTCAATCTTTCCCAGCATCAGGGTCATTTCTAAGGAGTCAGTTCTTTGCATCTGGTAGCCAAGTATTGGAGTTTCAGCTTCAGGATCAGTCCTTCCAGTGAATATTCAGGATTTATTTCTTTTAGGATGGACTGGTTGGATCTCCTTGCTGTCTGTCCAAGGGAGTCTCAAGAGTCTTCTTCAACACCACAGTTCAAAAGCATCAATTCTTCAGTGATCAGCTTTCTTTATAGTCCAACTCTCACATCCATACATGACTACTGGAAAAACCGTAGCTTTGACTAGACAGACCTTGGTTGGCAAAGTAATGTCTCTGCTTTTTAATATGCTGTCTATGATGGTCATAACTTTTCTTCCAAGCAGCAAGCATCTTTTAATTTCGTGGCTGTAGTTACCACCTGCAGTGATTATAGCTGCTTAATGTTACATAGTAAGTCAATGGGTGGTGGTCTACACAGACATTTCAGTGGAAATTCAAGAAATGCTGCAAAGGAAATTTAAATACCATATTAAGGTAGAATTCAATGTGTTTGGTTCATTTGCCTCCAGGTTAGAAAGTGCATGTACTCTGGACTGGTCACTGAAATGAAGCCATGGGCTCAGTGCTGGGCTAAAATCTCATCTCCCAGCCAAGTGGTGTCACCACTCTAGTGAATGATTCTCCATGGCATGGCCTTTTACAATGGAGGTTCCTTCAGCTGCCGAAAGAAGCATGTCACCCTTCAGCAGGGACTTGGACTGGAAAGCTCCATGCATAAACCCACCTTTGTCATTTTAAAGCTCACAAAGCAGGCAGTTCAGAGCTGGTTCAAATAGAGTAAACATTGATATCCAAAAGTGTCTTTTCTCTCTCTTCCTCGAGCTTAAGTCTCTTGCAGGATTCAGAAAGAAGCTAAGGCTTTAAAGATTTCTATTGTGCTCTCCTGCCGGGAGCCAGCGTGAGGAATCCCACCCGTGACAAGGTCACGCGGCAGGAGACTTGATGGGCAAAGACGAGTCAAATCTCAGGTTTTCCCCCTGGCATTTCCTGAGCATGTACTCCCCCAAAATAAGAATCTGCCTGCTTTTCCACTCTGACATTCTTCACAAAAAGTCTACTCAGGGCTTTAGTCTTCTGCATTTGAAAGAGTGTTTCAATCCAAAAACCTCTCTGATGGCTTTCTAGCCTGCCTGCAGGACTCCTATAGCTGTGCATGTGATTGTTTGAGGCCTCCTTGACAGCGGGAGGCACAGGAAGCTTAAAACATCCTAGGAATGTAGGGGCTTCCAAGGAGTCAAAATCATTAGAATAGGACTGATTAAAGGTTTCATTTGTTGAGCCAATACTTGCTGCCAAATTTTCATATCTTTTATTTGTAAGATATAGTTGGTATATAGAAAAATAGGTAGTAGACCTGATATTAGGAATATTAGATTTTTGAGTTAAGTACTTTCTTAGTTATAACCCACTGCACTTTTGTTCTACTAGAATGTAACTTTATTTAGTATTTTGAGGGTAATGCAGAGTAAAGAAAAAACACTTCTAAGGGAAAAGGAGTTTTCTGGTTGATAGACAATTGCCAGGAAGAGAGCCATAAAAATGTTAACAGGCCTCTTGGCCAGAAGATAATGTAAACTACCTGAGACCTTTTGTATATGGGAGGGTATGCAAAAAGAAAGCCTGATCTCAATGAGGGTCAGAACTGCCGCCCCTGCATAACTCTGCATATTCCATTATGTACAACTTGGGGTATATGAGCTGATTTTGAAAAATAGTTTTTGGAGTCTCACACGGATGCTGGGCTTCCCCCGTGTCTCCTCTTTACTCTATTTTCAGGCTGAATTCCCATCTGAGGCATGGAAGCTCACCATGTCTACTTACTCGTTCCGGCTTCTAAAATCTGTAAGAGAGAGCACCCAGGGCGGGGCACTCTCCGATTTTCAAACAGACGCTGGTGGCCCAACGTAGAAGGTGCAAGCTCCTTGTCTCGAGATTTTATTGGCTTTCCACGTAAAACAAGTTATTCAGCCTCTTTTCTCCACTTAATTTTCCCACTATACTATTATTTCCTAATCTTATATTTCTAAATAAATAATTCTTTCTAAGATGCCGACACCGTCCACACTTCGAATTCCCTGGACCCACGGGGGCTGGATCCCGACACTCTCCTGTAGAAATTTCAAACTTAAAATATTCAAAATTGAATTTACAATCTTGCCTTTCCCCTCCAGTGGAGATTCCTCCCAACCTTACTTACATCTTTCTTCAAATTATCTAATTGAGCAACTTTGAGATCATCTTGAATTTTTCCTGATTCTTCACTCCCTGTATTAGTTCACCAGGGCTACCATAACAAAATCACACAGACTGGATGGCTCCCGCTAGAAATTTATTGTCTCACATTTCTGGAGACTAGAAGTCACAGATTTAAGTGTTTGCAAAACTGGCTTCTTTTGAAGCCTCTCTCTCCTTGATTTGTTGATGGTCATCTTCTCCCTCATCTTCCCTCTGTATGGACCTGAATCCAAATTTCCTATTCTTATATGGATACCAGTCATATTGGGGTAGGGCTCCTCCTCCCATAAACTCATTTTAATTTGATGATCGCTTTAAAGACATATCTCTAAATATAGTCACATTCAGAGGTCCTGGGGGTTAGAACTTCAACTTCAATGTGACCTAGTGAGGACTGGCATATAGCTATACTATTTGTATTATGTGTGATCAGGAAGCAGTTACTTAACACTCTGTCAGTTGGGTTTTTTTTTGTGTGTGTGTGAGTGTGTTGAGCAACAAAAATTAATGCTAGCTAATTCAATCTAAAAACAAATTTATTAAAGCTATCAGTATCTAACAGAAACTCCAAGCAGGCCAAAGAACCAGCTTGGAGATGACCAGATATACCCTATATTACAAATCAAGACACACCACTGAACACACACAGCTCTCTCTCCCATCACCAGTGCTCTGGTTGCTTTACACACATCCCTAACCTCATAGTCACTGAGATCCTGGCATGTCTATAGGAACCACCATGATTCCTGCCTCTGGAAACTGGGCAGCATTCTGCCACTGCTCCCATCAGGATGGCATCTCACACAAATCCTCTTTGTGGATTTAGAATCTGGGTCAGAATCTGACACAGGCACCTCTGTGGAATGTTACAGCTATCAGGGAAAATGGGAAAAATGAGTATTTTGTATTTTCAACTTCTATATTGAAGCTGATGTCTTCCTCCCAGCAAAATACATTCATGAGGCCGGGCATTCCATAAATATAGAAAAATGCTTTAGTTGCCAGCCAGACAAAAAATATGGGAATACACAATATACCCTCTAATTCTAAGTTACTATATATGTATATATATATATATATATATATATAAACATATTTATTATATGTTGTTGTTCAGACACTCAGTTGTGTCCAACTCTTTGTGACCTCATGAACTGCAGCACGCCAGTTCTCTCTGTCCCTCATCACCTCCTGAAGTTTGCCCGAGTTTGTGTCCATTGTATTGGTGAAGCTATCTAGCCATCTCATCCTCTGATGCCCTCTTCTCCTTCTGCCCTCAATCTTTCCCAGCATCAGGGACTTTTCCAATGAGGAGGAAGGGATGGCAAACCACCCTAGTATACTTGCCATGAGAACCTCATGAACTGTAGAAAAGGATAAAAAATTTATTATATATAATTAATAATATTTGATGTTATAATATATTATGTATATTACATATAATATATATGTTAAATAAAATATTTATAATACTCCTACCTACTTCTGATGGTTATTGTTAGCATGAAATGTGACTGTATTTGTGGAATCAGTGCATTGAACATGGTAGAACACAAACGCGAAATGCTTTTGTCTCAAACTGTTTATTGTGCTGAATTTGTCAAGTCTTGACCTATTGGGTGGATCCCCTAGCTTTCTAGTCATATTCTGTTATTAAAAAAAAAAAAAAAAAAAAAAAACTCAGTGAAGTTCAATTCCTTACAGTATCAGTTCAGTCAGTCACTCAGTAATGTCCGACTCTTTGCGACCCCATGGACTACAGGACGCCAGGCGTCCCTGTCCATCACTAACTCCCGGAGTTTACTCAAACTCATGTGATGACACCCAACCATCTCTGTTGTCCCCTTTTCCTACAGCCCTCAACCTTTCCCAGCATCAGGGTCTTTTCAAATGAGTCAGCTCTTCACATCAGGTGGCCAAGTGTTGGAGTTTCAGCTTTAGTATCAGTCTTTCCAGTGAATATTCAGGACTGATTTCCCTTAGGATGGAGTGGTTGGATCTCTTCCTCTGTTGTCATGCCTTCAATCTATTCCAACATCAGGGTCTTTTCAAATGAAACAGTTCTTCACATGAGGTTGCCAAAGTAAAGTATCAGTTCAGTTCAGTCCAGTCGCTCAGTTGTGTCAGACTCTTTGCGACGGAATGAATCACAGCACGCCAGGCCTCCCTGTCCATCACCAACTCCTGGAATTCACTCAGACTCGCGTCCATCAAATCAGTGATGCCATCCTGCCATCTCATCCTCTCTCGACCTTCTCCTCCTGCCCCCAATCTTTCCCAGCATCAGAGTCTTTTCCAATGAGTCAACCCTTCACATGAGGTGGTACTGGAGTTTCAGCTTCAGCACCATTCCTTCCAAAGAAATCCCAGGGNTCAAATCAGTGATGCCATCCTGCCATCTCATCCTCTCTCGACCTTCTCCTCCTGCCCCCAATCTTTCCCAGCATCAGAGTCTTTTCCAATGAGTCAACCCTTCACATGAGGTGGTACTGGAGTTTCAGCTTCAGCACCATTCCTTCCAAAGAAATCCCAGGGTTGATCACTGTAAGAATGGACTGGTTGGATCTCCTTGCAGTCCAAGGGACTCTCAAGAGTCTTCTCCACCACCACAGTTNTGGGGGCAGGAGGAGAAGGGGACGACAGAGGATGAGATGGCTGGATGGCATCACCAACTCGATGGACGTGAGTCTGAGTGAACTCCAGGAGTTGGTGATGGACAGGGAGGCCTGGTGTGCTGCGATTCATGGGGTGGCAAAGAGTTGGACACAACTGAGCGACTGAACTAAACTGAACTGCTCTCCTTTTTACATTTCCACTGTCCTATGTTTTCCTCTTCCGTATTCAATTACATTGGCTTTGCAGGTGGCACTGGTGGTAAATCACCTGCCTGCCACTTCAGGAGATGTAAGAGACATGACACAGTTTCGATTCCTGGGTCAGAAAGATCCTCTGGAAAGGGAACAGCAATCCACTCCAGTATTCCTGCCTGAAGGATCCCATAGACAGAGGAGCATGGCCGGCTATAGTCTGTGGGGGTCACAAAGAGTCGTTAAGACTGAAGAGACTTAGCATGCATTTAATTGCATACCCCAAAGCTCCCACCAAATTCCAAGTGGCATTTTCTCCAATAACATTCCTTTGAAAATCCTTATGTCCTCAGAACCCTTTTTGTCTTGTGGAGTTTTCTTTTGTTCCTCTATGAGCCACAGAAGAAAAATGTTTTATTGCTGTTGTTATCATATGTGTGTTTCTTGTTCCAGATAATAATAGTAATTGATACCTTTTAAAGGAAATTATGAAAATATTATCATATGCAAGGGAAAGAATAAAATGATCCATACCTTAGAACTCAGCCAATCACCACTATCACTTTAATGTCCAGCTCCATCCTTTTTACACTAAAATAATTTTTACAATATTACATTTTTCACTTGATATTTTACATTTAATTCCACACTGTGGACATGTTTTAGAGCTTTGAATGGTCTTCAAAAGCAAGATTTATAAATCAGCTTAGTTTTCTATCTTATTCTTATACCAGAAGGAATGCAAATGTACATTAGATATCTTCTCTGAATTACGTTTTGATTGGATCATAGTGAAATGAAGAAAAGACATTCATGATCTAGGTCAGTTTAAGCTGAACTTAGGTTTAGGAAAATTTCTAACTTATTCCTGAATTGGGTAATTATATATTGAAAAAAACACAGAATTATTATGTGTAATAATTATTTAGTGGTGGTATTTACTGAACATTATCAAGATTTTAATGCCAAAACAAGCTACATTGTTTTGGCCACAGAATACAAGCTCAGAGATAGAGATTCAAATACCTAAATTTGGGAGAATTTAGTCCTGCTGAGGTGGCACAGAGGTAAAGAATGCAGGAGACACAAAAGACATGTGTTCTATCCCTAAGTCAGGAATATCCCCTGGAGTAGGAAATGGCAACCTGCTCCAGTGTTCTTGTCTGGAAAATTCCATGGACAGAGGAGCCTGGTGAGCTATGTCCATGGAGTTGCAAAGAGTCAATCATGACTGAACAACTAAACACACACACGCACACGCACACAGTCCTACTGAAATTAGTAAACTTGACTAGGGTATACAGGCCTACAGAAGATTCATATTTAAGGTAATTAGTTAATTCATTTTGAAACGAAAGATTTACATTATTAGTAAAAAGATATTCTGAATTCATGAATAAGCCTCAGGTGTCTCACTGGGGGTAATGATTAATAGTTAATAAACATAATAGATCTGTAATAGTACATGCAGCTACTCTATTCCAGAAAGCATAGAGGAATACACCCTAAGATAAAAGCAATACTGTCCCATAAATAACTTCGTCACTCACATTCACACTTTGGATATCACCCCAGGTGATGACAGTGATAAGGATAATTTGTCACTCAGTCAATAAGTCATGTCCAACTCTTTGTGACCCCATGAAATGCAGCGTGCTAGGCTTCCCTGTCCTTCACCATCTCCCAGAGCTTGCTCAAACCCATGTCCATTGAGTTGGTGATGCCATCTAACCATCTCATCCTCTGTCATCCCCTTTTCGTCTTGTCCTCAATCTTTCCCAGCATCAATGTCTTTTCCAATGAGTTGTCTCTTTGCATCAGGTGGCCAAAGTACTGGAGCTTCATCTTCAACTTCAGTTCTTCCAATGAATATTCAGGATTGATTTTCTTTAGGATTGACTGGTTTGATCTCCTTGCTGCCCAAGGGACACTCAAGAGTCTTCTCTAGCACCACAGTTCAAAAGCATAAATTCTTTGGCCCTCAGCCTTCTTTATGGTCCAGCTCTCATATTTGTACATGACTACTGGGAAAACCACAGCTTTGACTATCCAGACATTTGCTGGCAAAGTGATATCTCTGCTTTCTAATACACTGTCTAGGTTTGTCATAGCTTTTCTTCCAAGGAGCAAGAGAATAGCTAACTTTTAATGAATATTTGGGCTTCCCTGATGACTCAGACAGTAAAGAATCTGCCTGTAATGCTGGAGACCTGGATTCAATCCCTAGNAGAGTCGTTAAGACTGAAGAGACTTAGCATGCATTTAATTGCATACCCCAAAGCTCCCACCAAATTCCAAGTGGCATTTTCTCCAATAACATTCCTTTGAAAATCCTTATGTCCTCAGAACCCTTTTTGTCTTGTGGAGTTTTCTTTTGTTCCTCTATGAGCCACAGAAGAAAAATGTTTTATTGCTGTTGTTATCATATGTGTGTTTCTTGTTCCAGATAATAATAGTAATTGATACCTTTTAAAGGAAATTATGAAAATATTATCATATGCAAGGGAAAGAATAAAATGATCCATACCTTAGAACTCAGCCAATCACCACTATCACTTTAATGTCCAGCTCCATCCTTTTTACACTAAAATAATTTTTACAATATTACATTTTTCACTTGATATTTTACATTTAATTCCACACTGTGGACATGTTTTAGAGCTTTGAATGGTCTTCAAAAGCAAGATTTATAAATCAGCTTAGTTTTCTATCTTATTCTTATACCAGAAGGAATGCAAATGTACATTAGATATCTTCTCTGAATTACGTTTTGATTGGATCATAGTGAAATGAAGAAAAGACATTCATGATCTAGGTCAGTTTAAGCTGAACTTAGGTTTAGGAAAATTTCTAACTTATTCCTGAATTGGGTAATTATATATTGAAAAAAACACAGAATTATTATGTGTAATAATTATTTAGTGGTGGTATTTACTGAACATTATCAAGATTTTAATGCCAAAACAAGCTACATTGTTTTGGCCACAGAATACAAGCTCAGAGATAGAGATTCAAATACCTAAATTTGGGAGAATTTAGTCCTGCTGAGGTGGCACAGAGGTAAAGAATGCAGGAGACACAAAAGACATGTGTTCTATCCCTAAGTCAGGAATATCCCCTGGAGTAGGAAATGGCAACCTGCTCCAGTGTTCTTGTCTGGAAAATTCCATGGACAGAGGAGCCTGGTGAGCTATGTCCATGGAGTTGCAAAGAGTCAATCATGACTGAACAACTAAACACACACACGCACACGCACACAGTCCTACTGAAATTAGTAAACTTGACTAGGGTATACAGGCCTACAGAAGATTCATATTTAAGGTAATTAGTTAATTCATTTTGAAACGAAAGATTTACATTATTAGTAAAAAGATATTCTGAATTCATGAATAAGCCTCAGGTGTCTCACTGGGGGTAATGATTAATAGTTAATAAACATAATAGATCTGTAATAGTACATGCAGCTACTCTATTCCAGAAAGCATAGAGGAATACACCCTAAGATAAAAGCAATACTGTCCCATAAATAACTTCGTCACTCACATTCACACTTTGGATATCACCCCAGGTGATGACAGTGATAAGGATAATTTGTCACTCAGTCAATAAGTCATGTCCAACTCTTTGTGACCCCATGAAATGCAGCGTGCTAGGCTTCCCTGTCCTTCACCATCTCCCAGAGCTTGCTCAAACCCATGTCCATTGAGTTGGTGATGCCATCTAACCATCTCATCCTCTGTCATCCCCTTTTCGTCTTGTCCTCAATCTTTCCCAGCATCAATGTCTTTTCCAATGAGTTGTCTCTTTGCATCAGGTGGCCAAAGTACTGGAGCTTCATCTTCAACTTCAGTTCTTCCAATGAATATTCAGGATTGATTTTCTTTAGGATTGACTGGTTTGATCTCCTTGCTGCCCAAGGGACACTCAAGAGTCTTCTCTAGCACCACAGTTCAAAAGCATAAATTCTTTGGCCCTCAGCCTTCTTTATGGTCAGGCTCTCATATTTGTACATGACTACTGGGAAAACCACAGCTTTGACTATCCAGACATTTGCTGGCAAAGTGATATCTCTGCTTTCTAATACACTGTCTAGGTTTGTCATAGCTTTTCTTCCAAGGAGCAAGAGAATAGCTAACTTTTAATGAATATTTGGGCTTCCCTGATGACTCAGACAGTAAAGAATCTGCCTGTAATGCTGGAGACCTGGATTCAATCCCTAGGTTGGGAAGATCCCTTGGAGAAGGGAATGGCAACCCACTCCAGTATTCTTGCCTGGAAAATCCCATGGACACAGAAGCCTGGCAGGCTATAGTCCATGGGTTGGCAAAGAATCAGACATGACTGAGCAACTAACACTTTCACTTTTTCAATGAACACTTATTCTACACCATAAAATATCCTAAGTCCTCCAGATACATTAAGTCCTCTAAACTGTCTCTGAGAGAGGCACTTTAATTAACATCACTTTACTAGCCAGAAGACTGACACCCAGAGAGGTTAAGAAAATTTCCCAATGTTATCAGCTGAAGTAGAGGAGCCAGAATTTGACCTAGGGAGTCTGGCTCCAGAGGCAACGCTCTTAACCCAAATTATGATTATACTATCCTTAGCATAGTAACCAGTATTGTGATTATCCTAAATTTGAGGAATGCCCTGTTTTTTCTCAAATAAACATCTACAGTGTGTTACTTATAAGACAGTGTATAGCATTTAAAATACTTTGCACAAATTTCTTCATTCAATACACACAACTATTTCTTCCATTTAACAGAAGAGGAGTATGGATTTAAGGTGAGTCAAGAACCTGGTCATTTATTGTGCTAATCATAAAGACAGACTCAAGAAAAAAAGCAAGTGACTATCGAGAGGACTTCTAACTTGGACTTCACTGCCCTGGTCAAACATAGAAGGATGTAATGGGAATCATGCTAATGACTCAAGTAGGAGCTCAAAGACAGATTTTTTTGGCATTGAAATCACATTACAAACCTAGGAAGCATTCAGTGCAACCAACATCAATAAAAATTATGACATGTTTGGAAATCTGTGCTGCAAGTAAAACTTAGTTCTCTCTGCTGCTTTTATTGCCTTAGAAAAAAATGCTGCATATCTTCTTGCTGTGAAGAATGTGCACACTTAGTCCCTCAGTTGTGTCTGATCTTTGGGACCCCATGGGCTATAGAATGCCAGGCTCCTCTGTCCATGGGATTTTCCTGGCAAGAATACTGGAGTGGGTTACCATTTCCTACTCCAGGAGACCCTACTGACTCAGGGATTGAACCCATGTCTCCTGTGTCTCCTGCATTGCAGGCACATTCTTTACCCACTAAAGCATCAGGGAAACCATCAGGGAAGTCTGAGATAGGATCGGTCCTAATCTGAGAGGTCAGATAAGCCAGAGTGGGTTGTTTCTCCCCATGTTCACTTCCTAGATCATTTTGGTGACAAATTTTGGAAGTTGCCAGAGGTGAGCACAGACCATGAAACTCTCAGTGAATGCCTTCATAATGAGAGTTTCATGGTCCATGCTCACCTCTGGCAACTTCCAAAATTTGTCACCAAAATGATCTAGGAAGTGAACATGGGGAGAAACAATCCTTAAAAGGGAACATAGGTCCCTTTACATACTACCCTTGGGTAAGCTAAAAGCTTCTGGCTAGGCTCTTTCTTGGTAGACCTCAGAAATTACAGATAATAAAGGAAAAAAATATTCTTGTGCAGCGTGGTAGTCCAATTCTATAGATAACATTTCATGATATCCAGTTATGATAGACAAGGAGAAAGACCAAATTCTACAGGAAGTGAAAAGATCTCCACATGCATACTCCTGAGACTGCTCTTGTTTAGTCACTGTGTCCAACTCTTTTGCAACTGCATGGACTATAGCCCCGCCAGGCTCCTCTGTCCATGGGATTTTCCAGGCCAGAATACTGTAGTGGATTGCCATTTCCTTCTCATGAGGATCTTTCTGACCCAGGGATCAAACCAGCGTTTCCTGCCTTGGCAGGTGGATTCTTTACCACAGAGCCACTAGGGAAGCCCATCATTGAGACTGTTTTACTACAAGTGTTGTTATAAATGTCGCAGATGGCATCCATGGGCTTACAGGCTGATCTACACAGCTGAATGAAAGTTCCAACAAAATTATCTATGTTTGCCTAAGTACCTTCGTGGTACCCTTTGGGGTTTTGTTCTTACTGAATCCAAAAGGAGACTAACACACGTGTTGATGAGTCATTATACATACATGTCTCCAAGCTTATTGACAGAAGAGGATGAGGCTTGACACAGAGGATCTGACATCCTTGGGAGAGTTTCCTGATTTTCTTTTATTGGTATTGATAATCAGTTGTGCCTCACTGGCTGCCTCCAGAGATGACTCACAATTCAAAGGAAATAAGCCAAATGCCAAGAACTGAGAAACAGGGATAGAAACTCCTTTACTCGAATCTTGAGGAGTAGCTTTTGCAATTGAGTCTCCTGCAGCAGCCATACGTAGTATGATGGTTTCCACCAAGCACTGCTTTTTCCAAGTGCTTGGAGCATGAGGTGGGCAGGATTCTTTATTTCACACATCATATTTGGCTGCCTCTGTGATTCTGCAAAGACAGATGTCTTTGGAAAGTTAATGAATGAAGAATGTGCTGGTGGGCTGTTTCCTGTAGGGGAAGGTGGTGGAATTATTGAAAGTTTGACTCCTGTGTCTGAGGCTGGTTGCACTGAGCAGCTTCACACGTTTACCGCCACTGGTTCCTTTTCATTGCATGGTACTGACAGGTTATGATAGCAGAGCCATTTATCTTAAGTTAATAAATCAGAAGGAGCTTTTTTTCCCTTAAAAGCTGTCTGTGATGCCTCATGTAGCAGTTTGGGGAAGCTCAAATCAAATCCTGATTTGAGTTTATGAGGAAAATTATTTATCTTCAAGTTGTTAATTAAGAAAGAAAAAGGAATACCCTTCATTTGACTGTTCTGTTGCAACCAGGGACATCTCATAATAACAAGCTACCTGGGCTGTTCCATCTGCAGCAATTCAGCCTACAAGCCCAACACTGTCTAACACTTTTCACCTTTCCTTGTATTTTCCACTACAGCAATATCTCATCTAAATGGGAAGTGTTTTGTGCTAATTGTCTGCCTCTGAGGTTGGTCAGAAAACTGAAAAATATAGCCAAAGAAAGAGACAAAGTCAGGGCTTTCTTTCATTCTTTAAAAAACATATCCTTCTTATTCTTGCTACTATTAGTTTTGAAAGATTATTACAATTTCTAGTTTATTGAACTGGTATGAAGAGAAATGGACTTCCCAGGTGGTGCTAGTGGTAAAGAACCTGCCTGCCAATGCTTAGGAACTGTGGGTTCAATCCCTGGGTCAGGAAGATCCCCTGGAGGATAGTATGGCAACCCACTCCAGTATTGTTGCCTGGAGAATCCCATGGACAGAGGAGCCTGGCAGGCTATGGTTCACAGGGTCGCAAAGAAGCAGACACCACTGAAACAACTTCCCATGCACACATGCATGAAGAGAAACACGTGATAGAAGGAGTGCACTCTTCCTCCACAAGTTCTGATGCTTCTAAGAGGAATTTCTCTGCTTGCAGATCACACCTTTCACTTTCTTTACCTGAAGCTCATTCCACAATTATTTTTAACTAAGCACAATGCTGAGATGGCGCACACTTCCAGGAAAGAGGGGCTGCAGAAATCACTGCCATGATAAAAATGAAAGTACTGTAGCAAGTTCCCACAGTGAGGCTGCTATCCTGTGATGCAAATGTCTCTGGCAGAGCTTGGGAAAGACTAAGGACTGGATTGGAAGCAAGAAGTGAAAGAAAATGCTTTAGCCATTGAGAGATATTCCTAAAACTGGCTTCCTCTAGCAAGAGAGCAGATCACAGCTGGGCTGTCTACCACTTCTATTTCAGCAATTAACTTCATTGTAATGAGAATAATAGTCTAATTAAAGGGACACAGAGAGGTAGGCCCTTTTCATGGTCCCAGAGCCTGCAAGACACTGTATCAGGGTGTCAGAAAATAGGGCAGGGCAGTTGTACTAAAGGTTATACGTTTTGCAGCTTCTTTCAGTTTAGGTTGTCTTTTCCTTTCGGTGAAACTTCGTATTTATAAAGAACTCTGAGCTTGCTTCTGGCAGACATTTGCTGTCAGAGTTTTCCAAAACTAGGTGAGAAGTGATCAAAATGGAAGAGGATCTATTTTGACTGGGATCCACGTAGACTTGCAAGAGCCTCCAAAACTGAAAATTAAGATAATTACAATGTGATGAAATGTCAGGAAAAGTTATTACCTAAGCAAAAGTTAGACAAGATTTGTTGTCTCTTGCTCTTCCTCATTCTTTGCCTTCCCCTCTCCCCCTTTTTTGAATGGTTTTTAATATTAAATTCAAATGACTTTGATTAAGATACTATAAGAAAGGTCTTTATGAATCCTATTTTCAGGTAATTATTACTAAGAAAAGATATATGATTGTATTGATAAACAATCTTTCTAGCTCTTTTGCATTTTAAAGACTCCTGCTTTTGCAAGCTTTCAACAGAAAAGAGTTAAAGGCAATGATGAAGGGCCACCACTAGGTGCTAGGTGCTTTCACAGGTGGTCCTGTGAAACTCATGTAACTCATGAGGCAGGTGTTATTATGTTTGATTTTATTAAAAGAGAAAGAGGCTCTGAAAGACTAGTTATCTAGCTCAAATTCAAAGACATAGAGCCATAATTTGAACCCAGATCTGAATCCTGAATTTCCACTCCTTCTGAAACATGTCTTACTCCGTGAGTGTGTGTAAATACTTTTTTCACTAATATTTAAGAAATTACAGTGATGTGAATGCAAGGTTATGAAGCCCTTTTTACAGGTTGGGGACCACAGCACAGAGACTCAAACTAAAACCAGTTAGGGCAGGCCTCTGAAGGCAGAGGAACTTGAGGGACTCCTGGGCCTCCCTTACTGCAGTCAGTTCCTGTGTCAGTAAGTATCTTCCCTCGCTCATGCCAGATCTACAAAAACATGTCCTTCAAGAGCCAAGTGGCTACTCTTCTCGGAGAAAAAGTGTTGATCTTTATAAGGCAGAATCTGATGCCCCTCATCTAGACCCTTGAGACTTTGCATGGGGCTTCCTAGGTGGCACTAATGATGAGCCCACCTACCAAAGTAGGAGACATAAGAGACATGGGTTAGATCCCTGGGTTAGGAGGATCATGGGGGAGGGCATGGCAACCCACTCCAGTATTCTTGACTGGAGAATCCCTATGAACAGAGGAGCCTGGCAGGTTCCAGTGCATGCAATTGCAAAGAGTTGTACACAACTGAGTCACTAAGCACAGCACTGACGTATCGGAAGTATATTGATTGATCAAGTTCACAGAATGAGAAGGGCGGAGGTTTAAACCCATGCATTCTGACACCAGAGCAGGTGATCTTAACCACTGATCTAGATTAGGATGTTTTTCACAAAGGTTCAAGGAAGTTTGTGAAATGAATAAGAGAAAGGAAACTTAGAATAAACCTTTCAAAAAATTTAGGTCCTAACAAAGTCAAATGAGAACACTGGGGGTGTGGCACATAAGAACCTTCACTTCATGAGCCTAAATAATATCAAATAAACTCTCACAGCTAAGTGTCCCAGTGCAGACTAGAAGCCTTGCCTGTCCATGCCCTCACAGCAAATTATGAAGAACACATCAAAGAGGGCTTACACTGTACATAACTCTTCCTTATCTTTTCCTGATTATAGCAAGCCTTCAGTTTTATGCTTCTAACTGGCTATAGATATTTTTGAAAGACAGGTCTGGGAGCTTTCACTGGACATTTCCCTGATCCCAGAAGAGGCTCACGTATTATTAGTTCAGTGACTCAGACTTCACTGATTCCTTTTCTGTCTGGGGATGCTGAAGTCTCATCACTGTCTGTGCTCTCCCAGGTGTCAGAACCCAGTTCTTCATAGGCCCAGATGTCTTTGCGTCATGATTCACTCTGCTCACCAGAGCCAGCAACAATGAGGCTACAGGCAGAAGAGGAGGTAAAGGTTGGCATGGATTCCTAAAGTGGTCAAATTCAATTATTCTTTTCTATGTATACAGCATGACAATATACCAGACACCAGAGGATGCAAAAAAAAAAAAAAAAGTAAAATAGCACTTCCTTTGCTCTCAGTTTCAGTTATTCAGTTTCAATTCAGTCGCTCAGTCGTGTCCGACTCCCTAATGACACCGTGAACCACAGCACGCCAGGCCTCCCCGTCCATCAACAACCCTCGGAGTCCACCCAAACCCACGTCCATTGAGTTGGTGATGCCATCCAACCATCTCATCCTTTGTCGTCCCCTTCTCCTCCTGCCCTCAATCTTTCCCAGCATCAGGGTCTTTTCAAGTGAGTGAGATCTTCTCATCAAGTGGCCAAAGTATTGGAGTTTCAGCTTCAACATCAGTCCTTCCTTCCAATGAACACTCAGGATTGATCCCCTTTAGGATGGACTGGTTGGATCTCCTTGGCAGTCCAAGGGACTCTCAAGAGTCTTCTCCAACACCACAGTTCAAAAGCATCAATTCTTCGACACTCAGCTTTCTTCACAGTCCAACTCTCACATCCATACATGACCACTGGAAAAACCGTAGCGTTGACTAGATGGACCTTAGTCGGCAAAGTAATGTCTCTGCTTTTAAATATGCTGTCTAGGTTGGTCATAACTTTTCCTCCAAGGAGTAAGCGTCTTTTAATTTCATGGCTGCAATCACCATCTGCAGCGATTTTCGAGCCCAGAAAAATAAACTCTGCCACTGTTTCCACTGTTTTCCCATCTATTTCCCATGAAGTGATGGGACCAGATGCCATGATCTTAGTTTTCTGAATGTTGCGGTTTAAGTCAACTTCTTCACTCTCCTCTTTCACTTTCATCAAGAGGCACTTTAGCCTCTGCCATAAGGGTGGTGTCATCTGCTTATCTAAGTTTATTGATATTTCTCCCAGCAATCTTGATTCCAGCTTGTGCTTCCTCCAGCCCAGCGTTTCTCATGATGTACTCTGCATATAAGTTAAATAAGCAGGGTGACAATATACAGCCTTGACTGTGGTTCCTATTTGGAACCATTCTGTTGTTCCATGTCCAGTTCTAACTGTTGCTTCCTGACCTATCTCTTTCAGAATTTTCCACAGTTTATTGTGATCCACACAGTCAAAGGCTTTGGCATAGTCAATAAAGCAGAGATAGATGTTTTTCTGGAACTCTCTTGCTTTTTTGATGATCCAGCAGATGTTGGCAATTTGACCCCTGGTTCCTCTGCCTTTTCTAAAATCAGCTTGAACATCTGGAAGTTCACAGTTCATGTAATGTTGAAGCCTGGCTTGGAGAATTTTAAGCATAACTTTACTAGTGTGTGAGATGAGTGCAATAACTTATAATTTAAAGAAGAGGGAAATAGTTGGCTATGATAATCTGCTATTTTACAAGGCTATATCATACATGTTTTAGAAATAATATAAACAAAGTTATTTTGAGGGGAGCTGGCTTGGTTGTGTTTTACTTTAAGATAAGAAAAGAGAAGGCAGTTGGAGTAAGAATAGAAGCAATATTAAATACCATTATTAATGTTTGGGCTTTCCTGGTGGCACAGATGATAAGAGTCTGGCTGCATTACAGGAGATCTGGGTTCTATCTCTGGGTCAGGAAAATCCCCTGGAGAAGGAAATAGCAACCCACTCCAGTATTCTTGCCTGGAAAATCTCATGGATGGAGGAGCCTGGCAGGCTACAGTCTATGGCGTCGCAAAGAGTCGGACATGACTGAGCAACTTCCCTTCATTTATTAATGTACATGGAACACAAATGAATGGCATGTGTCACAGAGGCCTGGAGAACTTCATATAAAAATCCTTCAATGTGTACATTTTAGAGCTACTTTAACCCTTCATTTTACATTTTGAAGAACTATAGTAACTAATCACTGTGATGGAGAACATTTTAATTGTTTGATTTGATTTATATATCAAGCGCTCAGTTCACCGCAATTGAGTATATTAATACCTTCACATATGTATCCATTCATTTTACAATATTAAGTGCTGAGTTTGAACCAGGTGCTGTTCTACACATTAGGAAAGAGGTACAACGCATTAAGCAAATGAATAAATAAATGGATCTTAAATTGCAAAATGTGCTATGAAGGAAACAAGGAGGCATGATAGAGAAACAAAGGCAGCTACATAAATGACTGAAAAAAACAAACGGTTAGCTTCCTGATTAGATTTCAAGGGAACTATCAGCATATCTTCACACTACTAGTGAGCCAAATATACCTTTTGGCCTAACAGAGATTGGTTGGTTGTTAAAAGTAATAGTCAACTAACAGTGAAGGTCATCGTAATAAAGATAACTCATGGAAGAAAAAAATACATTTAAAATTATATCAACATTTTAATTAGGACTATAATTTTATTATTAAAACTTGGATAGTCAAATTTTTCAAAATTTGAAATTATCATGCAAGAACAGTAATTTTTAAGAACTATCAGCTGCTAAATTATGTGCACCATCACTACACTGCCCATATGTGACACGAAAATGTGCTTGTTTTCGATGACTAATGCCAGTAGACTTTTTGTGTCCAATAGAAAGAGATTCAGAAGTATGTTTTTCAGTCATCTCTCTCCTAGAAGAAATTTTGTGCCTTAGATTTTATAGTTTGGGGAACTTTCAGAAATTCTTTTTCAACTACTGAAAATGGTTAGCAGTCTAGAGCAGTGGTTCTCGTACTCTGGAGCACTCTTGGATCATTGGAGGGCTCCTAATAATACACTCTGTGGGCCCTGAACCCACAGCTGATCCTGACCTGCTGATTCCCGGACCACACTTTGAGAAGTGCTACACTCCAGTACCCTTGCCTGGAAAATCCCATAGATGGAGGAGCCTGGTGGGCTGCAGTCCATGGGGTTGCTACNTGGATCATTGGAGGGCTCCTAATAATACACTCTGTGGGCCCTGAACCCACAGCTGATCCTGACCTGCTGATTCCCGGACCACACTTTGAGAAGTGCTACACTCCAGTACCCTTGCCTGGAAAATCCCATAGATGGAGGAGCCTGGTGGGCTGCAGTCCATGGGGTTGCTACGAGTTGGACACAACTGAGCGACTTTGCTTTCACTTTTCACTTTCACGCATTGGAGAAGGAAATGGCAACCCACTCCAGTGTTCTTGCCTGGAGAATCCCAGGGATGGGGGAGCCTGGTGGGCTGCCATCTATGAGGTCGCACAGAGTCGGACATGATTGAAGTGACTTAGCAGCAGCAGCAGACCAGAACACTCTATTTGACAAAATTCAAATCCTATATTTAACCTCCATAGACTCCAAAATTACAAGTAATTTTCTTAAATTTGTCTTGCAATGTCTGTTGATTTGAAGCTTGGTTAGTAAAAACAAAATGTGTGGAGTACTTTCTTATTTCCTTCGTGTCATTTTCTTTATTTTATTTGTATCAAATACTTATGCTAGGTGCTATTGAAATGATGGGAAATTTTCCTCCTCATGAACATTTTGAGGTAGAAAAATGGACATACTCAAAATCATGAAAAATTCAAAATAGGAATTTTTTTGAAAGAAATCTTGGCATAAATAGAATTATGTAGCTAAATACTAAATATGGTACTCAAGTACAATTTTGTCTAATGCTTTCAATATTACTATGTCAAACAACTTTATAAGGACTAAAATTATGATTTATTCAAATCTTAATTATTCTGTCTTTTCTTATTTATATTTTGTAAACATGAGTTATCTCAAAAAAAGGATATGTTCCAAAATTATCTATCCAATACTTTATTAGTACTCATGTGCTAAGTCACTTCAGTTATGTCCCACTCTTTGCAACCGTTTGGACCATAGCCCACTAGGCTCCTCTGTCCATGGGATTCTCTAGGCAAGAATACTGGAGTGAGTCACCATGCCCTCCTCCAGGGGATCTTCCTGACCAAGGGAAGGAACCCAAGTTGCTTGCTTCTCCTGCTTTGACAGGAGGGTTCTTTACCACTAGTGCCACCTGGGAAGCCCATTAGTATTCCTAAGAACCATCAATTTCTCTATTTGATTATTTGAAAACACCAAATAATTATTTTTTAATAAAATCAATTACTTTCACAATAATAATTACTGATAGCGCATTGCTTTGGCAAAAATTAATACATTTTTATCTAATACTTGATTCTTAAGAGTGTCATACGTGTTATATAAGAAAACTAAAAGCCTTTGGCACATAACTTTCATCAGTGTATGTCATGGATATTATATGACTATTAAGGTTTGGGTAAAAGTTTATTCCATGACTGGAATTTTGAATAGATCAGGACCTTGGATTTGCTTAATTTAAGCCAATTAAGTTGCTTGGAAGAAACAATAGACATTAACAAATCAAGGAAAGATAATTATATCAAGGAGGCAAATAGACCATATGAAGATAAAACACAGGTAGAAATACAAATCGAGAAGAAATGAAAGTATAGAACACAGTTGCTGTTTCCTGAATCTGAATATTCCTCTCTATATGTCTTTCAAGAGAAGTGGACCAGGACAAACACACCAGGAAAAATTATATTTGTTCCTGAAGAAGTAAGCTTTCAGCACTTAAAATTTACTTCCCCTTGTGCCTTCCTGAAGATCTGTGGGCTCCTGGCAATCATCTATTCTAAGTATCAGATACTAAAGTGAAGATACTTTGCAGAAAACCTCAGTCATCAAAAAATTAAGACTGCTTGAGCAGTGAATGATACTTTTTTTCCCTTCTGTGAAGATTTCCTGGCTCCTTGAGTATACAAGTAGATTTTAGTTAACGGCCAGGAGAGGGTTAACCAATAATTATACCAACCCATATGGACCGGCAATTTGGCCACCCTCCCTGCACTGATTTCCTGCCTCCTCCAATTATTCAGCCTCCCACATCACACCTGGTAGTCAAGGTCCTGTCTCTGCAGTGCAGGACGCTGGTATGGATGCCCTAAAATACACCTGCTGCCAGCAGATTCCTGCAGGTTAATTTCCACCGCCAGAGAAATTGCTCTAAATTGCATTGACTTTCAATGGGCTCCCACTGGCAAACACCTGGAGGCAATCGCCTGCAGATGACTGCCCAGAGACCCAGGTGTGTTTTGGAGGCTGCCTTGCCCCAGTTCATCCTGAGGAGATGTCTTGGTGCTCAGAGTGCAAAACAACTACCCCAGGTTAATGAGTCGCAAAGATATTAACATCCAAAAAGTCTCACAAAGAAAATGAAGCCTAAAGACAACAACCTCTGTCAGCCAGAGCAGGGAAAACTTGCTCAAGAGAGAAGCATTAAGTGGGAGATTTCATTCTAACAACCATCCCTGAGCCTCTTAGCAGCCCCTCCCCTTGATAGAAGCAAGATCTCCAACACCAGCATTCCATATGGTAACTGTCTTTTCTGGATATTACTTGCTAATGAGTTGAGTATCTACTTGTAGACGCTTAAAGTTATTTTTCTTTCTTCTTTTTTCCCCATCTGCATACAGTTTCTGAATCATCTGATTTTCTGAAGACAGCTTCTAACAAAATGTAGATGAAAGATAAAATCCCTAAATGCATCTGAATACTACTAAGCTTTTTAAGAACACATTTACTATTATTAAATTAAAACATGCAATTCTTGTATTTATAATACAATCCATGGAATTCTCCAGGCCAGAATACTGGAGTGGGTAGCCTTTCCCTTCTCCAGGGGAAATCTTCCTGACCAAGGGATTGAACCCAGGTCTGCCCACATTGCAGCCACATTCTTCACCAGCTGAGCCACAAGGAAAGCCCAAGGATACTGAAGTGGGTAGCCTGTCCCTTCTCCACAGGATCTTCCTGACCCAGGAATAGAACTGGGATCTCCTGCATTGCAGGTGGATTATTTAACAACTGAGCTATGAGGGAAGCCCCTTCTCTAAACTGGGCACAGAGAATTAGACTGTCTGCTGGACTGACAACATAAATGAAATTTAGGTTCAACTCATTTTAAAGGTTGTCTTGTACACTAGCTACCATACTTTGTGTCCAGTGATGGTCACAATTGGTATTAGGATTTCAGCCTAAAATTGCTTCCTCTGAGTATGTAAGGGAAAACTTGTCTAAAATTAATAGTAGTCCTGATGATAATAACTATCTTTCACTGAGTGACCCGCACCATTATAAAGCTTTCGCAGATAATCACATTCGGGTAGGAAGTACTATCTCCAGTGTCAGGGCAAATTTGATGGCAATATCAATTTGAGAAGGAGAGAAGGGTAAGGAGCTCTTGAACTACAAGATTGTTAAGCCATTCTGATATTTGCTTTCTGGAAATGAGCTGGAAAGACCCTACCTGCTTCCTCTTGACAGAGCTGTTTCAACAAAGGCTTCAGCATCGATAAGCTTTGATTTCCAACTAGTCCCAGGTGCTTCTCTGCTAACATTCTGTTTTAACTGCTTTGATGTGGCTGGGCTTTCTTAAACCACTCTCTTTTGCCTTGGTCATGATGTTGTAGCAAACAGTTCCAAGATGGCGAGTGGAGATGAATCACTTATTTCAAATTCGATTATTTGCCTAGTTGATGACAGGCAGCTGTGTAACATCAGGGAATGACTGGAGAAATTCAAGGCCACCAGCCCAAACCAAGAACTGTTATCAGTAGTATGGTCTCATCTGCCAGTCAGTGTCCTAGCCTGGCCTCTGCTTTATGGAGGGTACTTTATCTTAGCTCCTTTTCACTTCCATGTTCATGTTATAGACCTTTAACTTCACTCCGTCTCTGGGAACCAAGGGTAGGAGAGAGAGAAAAATCAAAAGGCAAAATATAGATCATAACTAGGCAGAACCAATTTAAGACAGTCTTTACATATTTTAACTTTTTTAAGGAGCTAAATTGATTAGAACCACTGTTATTGTGATATTAGTTAACACAGAGTTTATTCATCTTTAGTCCATTTCCCTATGGAACACAATGTTGTGTCAAAGAGTTGGGCACATTTTGGTTGTATTTGGAAAGAGGAAAAAAAATCCGTAACTTTGAAGAGATACTGGTCCTATCTTTGACCTTTCTATAGGTGTGTTAAACATCTGATCTAAGCCTAGAGATTGAACTGACTGTATCAGGCCAGGTAACAGATGCTAAGGAAGCACAAGTACCATTGTTGCATGAGCATTCAAGTAGAACCAGTACAAAGCACACTCTCTATTCATATCATATCCATTGTCACACGCCTGTTGTCTGTTGTCGGGACAAAGAAACACGAACTGAACACCTTCTCAAGGACTGAGCATGAATAAGAATGGTTACTAAGCTTTGTTATTGAAAAATAAAATCAGCATTTATCCTTTTAATAAATATTTAATGACTAGTTATAATGGCCAGGGTCTGTACTAGGGGCATGGGAGTCTGTTGTAAACAGGACAGAACTAGTTCCTAACTTCAGGAAGTTTGCCGTGAAGGACATGAATAAAGGGAATGGTTTTCTGTGACTACTAAGAACACCAATGTGGCTGATAAATCAAGTTGAAATTTTTGTTATTTCTGTAATTCAGTTATGGAAAAAAAAACACCTTTATAAAACTGTTTTTAAATTTTTTTTAACTTTTATTTAAAAAAGGAACCTATTTCTATTCTTGTTAAGAATTTAATAACAAGGGGAATAGAGGAAGTTCACTTTGACAAGCTGAATAATTGAAGACTTCTGGGGTACTACAGATGGGTCATGTAAGAATCAAGGAATCATAGGAAGCTATAGTTATTCATATGGATCTTTACACAGGAGATCCAAAGTCAGAGGCCACAGACAAACTTGAGTGTATATTGAGCTTGGAAAAAATTTGAATAATGATATATAAAGATCATTGTTACAGGCTAAGTGTAGGATGTAAGCTTTGGAAAGCTTGAGAGAGAAACTAAGTTTCAAGGGGGAAATAGGTGCTTTATCTTCTGTTTTACTGTCCCGAAGTTATCTATTTTACTGAGTAATAGTTGATACTATGTTTAAGTTAAAAAAATCTTAAAATATATTTATATATTTTAATATATAATATAATTTTTTTTTTTTTTACTATGTCTTGTTTAATCGTGTAAGTTAGGGTAAAAGGTTAAGCTGCTACCACAAGACCTAAAAAAAAAGTGACTTAAGAATAAGTCTTAAGTTGCTTGTTGTCTCTCCCCAGTAGGCTGAGGTGAATGTTTTATGTTGGCGGGTAGCTGTGTAGTCTTCCATGAACCCTGGCTGGCAGCATCTTTGCCATCAAAAAAGCGCGTGGCTGCCGTGTTTGTTCTTGTCATCACTGTTCCAGCTGGCAGGAAGGGCAGAGGGTTGAAGTTCAGGGCCAGAGAGAGACATGAGGCAAGAAACATTTTCACATCAGTTGTGCTCACATTTTGTTGGCAGTTCAGTCCCCTGGCCATCCACATAGGAAAAGGGGTACTGGGAAATGTAATCCCTCTTCAGGTACCCAAGTGCCCGGGCATAATCTGTTTGCTATAGAAGACACAAGGCATAAAATATGGTAGAAAACTAAGAGCCCCCGAGTTACAGAGAATCAAATTATGAAGAAGTATTTAATTTCAAGCTTAACTTTATAAAATTTCCCAGCCAAACATAGCAACTATGAGTGAAAAATACAAATTTGGACTCTCACATGTTAGGATGATCAGAGCTTTTACTTTCTCTCTTTTCCCATATCTTTTAGACTTAGCTTAGAAAGTGATAAAGAGAAATAGAGATGGATAGAAAGACAACTGGGGGAAACCAAACTATTTCACTACCCAGTGTTTTGTCAGAGGTTATGCTGGAAATCCAAGGAGAGAGCCTGGGTTTTTTGCTTCAGGGTCTATAATTGCTTCCTATATGCTCAGCCCCACCAAACAAGCATGTGGTCTATTTTGTTTTATTCTTCTTTGATTTAAATTCCGATGCTGGTAATAAAAGTCATCTTTCATTGACTTGCATATAATTAATGGCTAAGAATCAAAACTAGACTTATGGCAAGAACTAACAAGTAATAAATTTGAGAATAACAATTATACTTACACTTCCATAGTGCCAATCAGTAACTTGGGTTTACTTGATTTACTGAACAAGAATATGTAAGAAAATGTATTTTAATTCCTCAAATCTTTTGTGTCCTGGAAGGAATCCAGGGTTAGGCCATACTTTTCTATGCTGTATCACTAACTGAACCTGCCTTTCTGTCAATCCCTTGTTTATTTCCAGAGAAGTAAGATGTGATTGGACTTAGAGACAAAGTGCCCTCCTGCTGAAAACTCAGCTTTTTCCTTCTTCCAGATCCTGTTAACTTTCATCCCTACTCAACAAAGAATTTACTTTTGGGTTTCACATAACTTTGATTTAAAGTGAGAGTAGCATTTTTTCCACTTAATGTTTTAAATGAAAATTAAGAGGTAAGGTGATAAGGGCAGTGTGAGTATGTTCAACACTTCATAACAATTACTGTGATGAATGAACAATCAAAAACTGTGAAGAAAAATAGTATAAAAATGTGCATGTTTAATGTGCCTGTGGGCTCGATTGCTCAGTTGTGTCCAGTTCTTTGGGCCCATGTAGACTGTGGCCTGCTGGGCTCCTCTGTCCATGGGATTCTCCAGGCAGGAATGCTGGAGTGGGTTGATATTCCCTTCTCTGGGGGATCTTCCTGACCCTGGGGTTGAAACCGTGTCACTTGCATTGGCAGGCAGATTCTTTGCCACTGAACCACCTTTTACTTTTCACCTGGGAAACCCTGGTGCATACTTAATATAGCCAATTGAAGCAAATATCTGGTTTGTTTTTTTTTTAATCATTTTCTTCTTTTTAAAAATCTAAGTAGGCTGAAAAGAGCCAGAAGCCTATTTATTTAACAAAGAATTCTGGAACAACGTGCTTTTCAATTTTTTCCTTTCTAGTGTTATTAAAACTATTATGCTATAAAAAATAGAGTAATAACTTCTTAAAATCAGAGTTATCTTGTGTATTTAGCAACCTCTGATGATAACCTGGAAATGCACACATAATAAAACAAATGGAAAATATCAAAGTTGCATATGTCAAGTATTCACGCTGAGCAAGTAAGCATTCCAAATGAGAGCTTGCGGGAATTACAGAGATTCATTCCTTTCTGTCTTTTTGGTGTTCCACTTTATTTCCTTCTTATTCTGACATTTGACTCTCTGAGGCTACTCAGTAAGAACGACTCTGATAATGACTTTTCTGAGTGTCCCCCCTGTCCACTTTATCTTGCATTATATGTTCATAAATGTTTGAAAAGTTTTCAAAGCGACCTGTTCCTGAGTTTAAAAAGGACTTTTCAGTTAACCAAAACCAGCTGGACTGTTACTAATTCTCAGGAAAAGAAAAGTCAGTTTGAGGCTCAGCCAACAGTAGGGCACCAGGCTGCAGTACAGTCAAAAGCAGAAGATATACATATCCTAGAAATGCGATTAGCAATATAGAATTGGACAAAAACACAGCCTTGGAACAGCAAGGTTATTCTGCCTCCATGTTAGCATTCAGAGGTCAGTAGAAGGAGAAGAGCCCTATCTGACTGGAACACGCTGGTGAAAAAAAACAGGTCCTTGTCTTAGTGGAATTTCCAGGTCTTTGAGCCCTGGAGAAGGAAATGGCAGCCCACTCCAGTATTCTTGCCTGGGAAATTCCATAGACAGAGGAGCATGGTGGGCTACAGCCCTTGGTGTTGCAGAGTCTGACACAACTGAGCAGGCAAGCACACACTGGGCCTTTGAGAGACAGAGCTGGAAATACTTTCGGAATATTGGTCTAGCAAAAGTAGTGATAGGGAGAAATTGAAAAACTAACTACCCTAATTTTCTCTGATGGGGAAGACATTGATGGTACCTGTTTTTTCCTACAGGGCACTGGCCTAGGGTGTCTCCCACTTCTTAATCATAAAGTCATGATGTCAATTTTATAAAAACTTTACTCTTTCCATTCCTCATGTTTTCAAGCTGCAATTAATCATTCATTCTTTGTAGTCCAACCGCACTTTTTTCTTTTTTAAATAATGCTTAACAGATTGTTGTTTAGTTGTGTCTGACACTTTTGCTACCCCATAAATTGTATCCTGCCAAGCTCCTCTGTCCATGAGATTTCCTAGGCATGATTACTGGAATGGGTTGCCATTTCCTTCTCCAGGAGATCTTCCCAACTCAGGGATAGAACCTGAGTTGCTGGCCTTGGCAGCCAGATTCTTTACCACTGAGCCACCGGGGAAGCTCGCTTAACCCATACTGCTTCTACTATAGTTAATTATGTATATATCTATGCCAGCAGTTAGCAAACTTTTCTGTAAAGGGCCAGATAATAAATATTTTAGGCCTTGCAGGTGTACGGTCTTTATTATAATTACTCAACTCTGCTTTGTTAACACAAAAGCAGCCATGGAAACTACACAAACAAGTAATTTAGGCTCTGACTCAATAAAAGTTTATTTATGAAAACAGGTAATGAATCAGATTTGGCCCATGAGCAATTGTTGATCATTGGCCTATGCCAATAGTCTATAAACTCATTGAAGGCTTTATTATTCTTTGTAAATCATATCATGTTTGATAACGATGATTAAAAACCTGGTATTTTAACAGTTGGGTTAAAATACCAACTGTTTAGCTTTGGGACCCTGGGCAAATCATTTTACTGCTCTGTGCCTCAGTTTCAAATTATGAAAAACTATGATAATAATGAAACCTGCTTCACAGACTTATTAGGGTCAAGTGAAATAATTCTTTTAATACACTGATACATGATAAATGCTCAGTAAATGTTAGCCATTAATATCTTTTACAGCACCATGCTCAATAGACAGATATTTGTTAAATAAATTCACAGTGAGATATTAAATTCATGTTTCAAGTTTATCTGTAATGGATCAATGTTATTTGAAGATACTGAATATTAAAAAATACTTATTAAAATATGTTAATAAGAGGCATGCTTACAAATATAAATATCTATATAATAATTTAAATTGTCTATTATCATCTTGAATAGCAAAAGCTGTTTTTGAAAAGATGTAGAATACAGACATGAAGGGGGAGATAGAAGGCAGGAAAAGCAAGTGCTTAATTTCATGGGAGTAAACAAAATCAATTCTGGAAATTTATCATTTTTAAAAAAATTGAAATACCAATAAGTTAATCTAATAAATATAATTTTTAAAGAACAAATCAATGCCAGAATTTTTGATTATTTAACAAAGTTAAAAGATTAGTAGATGAGTAGGTCTAACAAATCAATTTCTATATTTATTTTAATAAATGTGTTGATATTTAGTTATAATTGTTATTTATATTCAGCATTACATCTCACCAAATTAATAAAAATTGGTATACATAAAAGCTTGCTACATTAAAGGGAAACAAGATGAGAACATTCAAATCACATTCAGTGAAGAAGATTCAGGATTTTTAAATGAGAATCGTTCCCATTTTCCATCACACACACACATTCATGTGGGTAAAGTAAGTTAGCAAAATATATATGGCTTCCAACCTTAAGAAGTACTGGTGATGATTTGTCTCCCTTTGTTTGCCTCCCTATACACTCTCCACTCTCTGCTCTGCTGTATAAGCAGGATGTCAGCCTCCGGTGGATGGCTTCCTCCGGGCTCCCATGCCTGCTGGCGTCTGGTTTATGGGACCACTGAGAGTGGGGATGCCAGCAGGAAGTCAAAAAGTGCTTGGAAGAGAGAGGCCAGAGTATTTCCTTTTCAGTGCATCTCTGGTAGATCTTAGCCACCACCCCCATAGCTGCTGGATCCTATGCTAGGGTCCTCTGCTCTCACTGGGTACCCATCATGCTCTCCCCTACCCCTTTACCCCAGACTTAAGGGTGGCATCAGCTTTCTGCTGCCGCCAGTCCCTTGGTACCTCAGCATCCCTTGTTTCTTCCCTTACACTGCCCACACCTCTGTAAGTCGTCTTTGTTTTTACCAACATCTCCTAGCTCTGACCAATACAAAAAAGACCTCCTAAGGATACAGGACTTCCCTGGTGGCTCAGATGGTAAAGCATCTGTCTACAATTCCAGAGACCCAGGTTCGATTCCTGGGTTGGGAAGATCCCCTGGAGAAGGACATGGCAATCCACTCCAGTACTATTGCTTGGAAAATCCCATGGACAGAGGAGCCTGGTAGGCTACAGTCCATGGGGTCACAAAGAGTTGGACACGACTGAGTGACTTCACTATAGTCTATATTTTAGCTAAAGCAAAATTTAGAGAAAGGTAAGAAGGTAATAAACATTAATAAATGCATTTCAAGTTAATGTGTTGCAAAATTTCACTTGGGGAAATAATTTAACTGGAAACAAAACAAAAACCCTAGAAAGAAATAGTAACAACTGTTTGAATGTTTATGTGGTAAAAATGAGGCTGCAGCGTTTGCATAAGGAGAAAGAATCATTATTATGCATGAGCTGATAATACATAAAGGCAATTTCTAAACACTTTATTCTATCCTTTGGCCTCAGACATATCCTAATCAGCCCAAGTGAGAGTGAAAATTGTTCAGTCCTGTCCCACTGTTTGCCACCCCATGGACAATATAGTCCATGGAATTCTTCAGGCCAGAATACTGGAGGGGGTAACCTTTCCCTTCTCCAAGGGATCTTTCCAACCCAGGGATTGAACCAAGGTCTCCTACATGGCTGGCAGATTCTTTACCAGCTAAGCCACTAGGGAAGCCCAAGAATACTGGAGTGGGTAGCCTATCCCGTCTCCAGTGGATCTTCTTGATCCAGGAATCCAACTAGGGTCTCCTGCATTGCAGGCAGATTCTTTACCAGCTGAGCTACCAGGGGAGCCCAAGGATCTTAATTAGCTCAAGGCTCTTAACAAATTTCTCTCTGTCCTTGGACAAGATCCCAACTTTCCACCAAAACCTGGCCCCTCCTGCTAACCAAACCATTTCTCCTGACTCTGCCACTATCTCTGGCTTTTATTTCCACCATGGGATTGCACAACCTATTTTGTGTAGGGTATCCCTGATCGTACCCAGACCATGTTAGTAGAGGTCTCTGTTTCGAGTTCTATTTTCCTCTGTGCTCTGAAGCTACTGGACTGTCCTGCCCACTGCTCACCCCCCAGCTCCCAGAACCCTAACCTCGCCAGCATGTATGATGTCCCCCATATATACACACAACTGACTCACCCAGAAAGGAATTTCAAATAACTCATTTTAAGACATGTATTCAAAGAGTGTGAGCACAAATGTTCTTCTCATTTTTCAGAGGGAGAAGTCATAAATCAAAGGGTTTCAGGGAGCAAACCTAAAATAGAAACCATATCTTCTCGATGACTTACTTCCCTAGATTTCACCTGTTAGAGCTGAAGTCCTCAAATTCTTTTGCCTTGTGTAGTTCCTACAATAATTTTGAAAAAAACTATGTACCCTCTTGCTCATTTTAAGCTGACATCTCAAATTTTTCATCATAAGTTTGAAATAAGTTCATTTCTTGTGAATAGTAAGAATTCACTGTAACTGGAATAAATATTTCTTAATATAATTCAATAAAATATATATTAACTATCTCATTAAATAGAGCTCACCAAGTCTGAGAGAAATCTCATAAAATTTTATCTGTTTTATTCAATGTATTGTCAAATAAAGACAAATCTGGACTTATGAAAGGACAGACCATTTGAAAAGACTATTGCAACAGAAAGGACTTTCAGAATGCAAGATGACAAGCATGTCTAGAGTCAAGCTAACGAGGGCTTTCTTCACAGGAAGGTGTAAACAAGGCTGAAAAGAACTTGAATTAGATAAGTGACCAGGGAATGCTGCTTTTTGTGGTCAGTTTTGGGAGTGGAGGGTCATTAAAAGAAACCATTCCTTATTCTGATATTGGCTCGGGCTGAGGGTGGGTCAATGTTCAAGGTCAAGTGAGAAGGGGAAAATTTGAACTACAAAGTTGGGACAGGTCAGGTGAACAAGAATTTTGTTCTGATTTTTCAGTGGAGATTAAAAGTTCAGCTAGTCATTTATGAGGTGAAGAATGGAAATTTGAAGGGTCCGTATCTGGCTCTTGTTAGGAAAACAAGGAGATTATCCATATCACTTATCTCAGTCGTATGTGAAAGAGTGGTTCTTTGCAGTAAGCCCTTTCCCAGAATACAAAGAAAGGGCGAGGTTTCTTTAACTGTAGCTGATTTCCAGAACTACAGAGCTCAGGTAAAGTTCAACGTTTTCTATAAAATATTCCTATTATATTAATAACAGGACTTCCCTCGTGGCTCAGACAGTAAAGCATCTGCCTACAATGTGGGAGACCTGGGTTCAATCCCTGGGTCAGGAAGATCTTCTGGAGAAGGAAATGGCAACCAACTCCAGTATTCTTGTCTGGAAAATCCCATGGATGGAGGAGCCTGGTAGGCTACAGTCCATGGGGTCACAAAGAGTCGGACATGACTGAGTGACTTCACTTTATTATATTAGAGTAAATGTCACTAACCTGTACTGTTTCATATATTCTGAATTCAGAGTGCCCCTAAATGGGCCAAACATCCTGAGGGAAATCCAGGCAGTGCTATGTGTTTAAATTCCTTGAGCTGTATTGAAGGGGTGTAGCCAGTTTTTCCTAGCCAGTGTTTCCATATGTCTCACTGGGGCTCTGGGTGGTTTCATTCTCCATGACAATTCACCACAGTATGATTTAGAGTGGATCCAGCCTCTGCCTTCCTTCTATGAAGTGAGAGAACTACGTAAAGTTATTTTTGCCCAGAATAGCCCATGTGAGTCTTTGCATAACTATCTGTTAGTGTAATAAACACTATTCTAGTCGACCAAATGTTTCTGCCAGGAAAATTTAGCTGATATTTTTGTTAGTATGCATGAAATGTCAAAAGTGTCAGTTAATGCTATCAGTTCAGTTCAGTTCAGTCGCTCAGTTGTGTCCGACTCTTTGCGNAACTTCAGCTTCTTCAGCATTACTGGTTGGGGCATAGACTTGGATTACTGTGATATTGAATGGTTTGCCTTGGAAACGAATAAAGATCATTGTGTCGTTTTTTGAGATTGCATCCAAGTACTGCATTTCGGACTCTTTTGTGGACCATGATGGCTACTCCATTTCTTCTAAGAGATTCCTGCCTGTAGTAGTAGATATAATGGTCATCTGAGTTAAATTCACCCATTTCTATCTAGCTAGTTAAAATTTTTATTGGTTATCTTATCTAACAGTCAACTTTCTCCTTTGGAAGTACAGAATATTCTATCCATTTTTGAATGAGAGAAATCAGGGTCAGGTCAATAATAATTATTATTATTTAATAATAAATAGGTTATTCAATTCCCCACAAGCTTTCACATAATAGATCCCCACCCACATTCCTTTGTCTGCCTTTTGTCTGCAGAAAAACTTTAGTCAAAGAATAAATTTAATTAGAGAAGTGAGAAAAGGCAGAGAAGAAAAAAGCAGGCAAGACAAAATAATAATACTTTAGCCATTAAACAAAGGACCTTTGTTTCTTCCTTAAGGTCTATAGATAATATTGAGTTATGTTCTTTGAGCTGTTTCGCAGATACTGAAACCCCCACCAGGTGGAATACGTTAACTATATGCTACCCACAGGCACATAGCCCACGGACAGATTGGAACCAGAAGGTTGATGATGCTGACTCCCAATTACTTCACCACCTACAAATCAAAAGAATGTCCATAAGCCAATTATACCCTTGGACACTATACAACTCCCCACAGCCTCCTCTAGGGCGGGACACACACTCTTGAGGACATTAGCCTATGGCAGATCCCTTTGCCTGGCAAAGCAATAAAGTTATTTCTTTCTACTTCACCCACAATTCTGTCTCTGAGACTTAATCCTGCACTAGTAAACAGAAGCTGAATTTTGGCAACAATGGTTGCAAGAGTCAGTGGAAGAACCAAGATTCTGACCTGTTTAATCCCACATTACCACAAATTCTGTCCCCAGTCTTTTACATCAGGCTTTCTCTTTTTAAAAATTGCTAAATTTAAAAGCAAAAAAACCTCAGTAGGATCTGATTCTGCCATTGTCCTATGTATCATTCAGTACAAGTCCATGAGACTCTCTGATATTTGGCTTTCCTTGTCATAAGATGGAAAGAGTATTATACACCTTATATAGGGAGAAGACTCTTGAGAGTCCCTTGGATTGCAATGAGATCCAACCAGTCCATTCTGAAGGAGGTCAGCCCTGGGATTTCTTTGGAGGGAATGATTCTAAAGCTGAAACTCCAGTACTTTGGCCACCTCATGCGAAGAGTTGACTCATTGGAAAAGACTTTGATGCTGGGAGGGATTGGGGGCAGGAGGAGAAGGGGACGACAGAGGATGAGATGGCTGGATGGCATCACGGACTCAATAGACCTGAGTCTGAGTGAACTCTGGGAGCTGGTGATGGACAGGGAGGCTTGGCATGCTGCAGTTCATGGGGTCGCAAATAGTCGAACACAACTAAGCAACTGAACTGAACTGCTAGAGACTGAGAAGGCAAAATGAGATAAAGTATACAAAAATATCTTGAAAACTCTACAAATGTTAGATATGGTAACAAATCACGGGTGTTGTCTAAGTTCAATGATGTTAACCACATCTGATTTCCGAAATATTTAGGTAAGGAATATATATATTCCTCTATATATACACAAAACAAATTTTATTTTCCTTTGCTTAAAAAAAATAACAGTGAAGAACAGCTGCATTTTAAAAATCATTTAATGTACAACCATCTGATTTATACAATTTACCAGGAAATCATCCAATTTATATAGAGTGAGTACATTATTGAAAGCAAAAATAATTGGTTTTCTCTATATCCAACCTAAGACACAGTGAAATAGTGTTTCATTCCATATGCCCTATTTTTGGAATAAATAGACACATTGGAAAATGCTCAAAGAATGATGGCAGCCTGAGAGACTGATTAAAGAGGAAGGAATAACAGAGTTAAATGTGCATGGATGGGCTGGGCAAAGACTACCAGAAGGACAAGATAACTGCCTACTGATATCTAATGATGTAAACATCTAAACAGAAGAGAAATTATTTAGCCAGTTTCAAGCTAATATGACTATTAGTAATAGGGATATTACTATAGGGATATGACTGTGAGTAATAGGGAAATTTTAAAAAGAAAAAAAAAGGAAATTCAAGCTAAATTTCATGGGAAAAAAAAAATCCTGGCAGTGAAATCCATTAGCTTGTGGAAGTATCTCTTTTAACAAAATTTGAAGTGCAACCCCTTGAAATATCTAAAACAAGAGAGAAAATAAACCTAGAAGCTTATTATAAGAAAAACAGACAAAACTGAGAAGGAAGACTTGATGACTTAAATCATTGCTATCCTCTATGGTCATATTTGGTGCTTTTAATGGTCAAATCCAGAATTTTAAAAGTTTGTATTTTATTAAGGAATGATTTTTTTTTTATATATCAAGTGCCTCCAACTGTCACTCTTACAACACTTTGTTCCAATGGTTTTATTGATGTTGGACTAAAGAAATACTTAGTGAATCAAATGCTAACATAATTTCAAAGTGCAGGCATTCCAATGTCAAAGTTACTTTAAAAAGTGTATTCTAAAGAAGAAATATAAAATAGTGTCATTTAAATTTTAGTATATTTTAAACTATTTTTAGGCACAGTCTCTATTTCACAACAGAAAGAACAAAATAATTTTAAGAACATACTGTTCTGTTACCATGCAAGAATTTTTTATGTTTATTTGTTATGTTCAAACTTTTATAACTAAAAAAAAAAAAAAAAAAAAACCTCTTACAGCTTAGCGAGCTAAATTTGCAGTCAACACAATTAAATTAAATCCAACTTTATCATCCCTCTCTGATCTTTGATTTTTTTTTATTTTATAAATAATGAGTTATATTTAGCTAGCCCTGAAGTAGCTGCAAATAAGAAAAATAATGTTGCCTCTGAGAATGACACTTTAAAACTAGCATACTCTAAGAGCAAAGACTGGCATCTGAAGACAAAGAATTTCCCTTGTTACTTCACAAATTGGTACTTGGGGTTATTCTTAAGCATTATGGGAATTAGCCTATTCAATCCTGAATATTGGGCTTCCCTGGTGGCTCAGTGGTGGAAAATCCACCTGCCAATACAGTAGAGACAAGTTCAATCCCCAGATTGGGAAGATCCCCTGAAGAAGGGAATGGCAACACATTGCAGTACTCTTGCCTGGGAAATCCAGTGGACAGAGGAACCTGTTGGGCTACAGTCTATGGGGTCACAAAAGAGTCAGACACAAGTTAGCAACTAAACAACAACAATTCTGAGTATATCTAGCTGTAGATATGTAAAACTGATTATCAAATACTTAATTATGACACCATGCTTATTTAACTTTTATGCAGAGTACATCATGAGAAACGCTGGGCTGGAAGAAGCACAAGCTGGAATCAAGATTGCTGGGAGAAATATCAATAACCTCAAATATGCAGATGACACCACCCTTATGGCAGAAAGTGAAGAGGAACTAAAAATCCTCTTGATAAAAGTGAAAGTGGAGAGTGAAAAAGTTGGCTTAAAGTTCAACATTCAGAAAATGAAGATCATGGCATCTGGTCCCATCACTTCATGGGGAAGAGATAGGGAAAGAGCGGAAACAGTGTCAGACTTTATTTCTCTGGGCTCCAAAATCACTGCAGATGGTGACTGCTGCCATGAAATTAACAGACGCTTACTCCTTGGAAGAAAAGTTATGACCAACCTAGATAACAAATTGAAAAGCAGAGACATTACTTTGCCAACAAAGGTCTGTCTAGTCAAGGCTATGGTGTTTCCAGTGGTCATGTATGGATGTGAGAGTTGGACTGTAAAGAAAACTGAGCACCGAAAAA
>SJYA01000795.1:3839332-3859100 GCA_006410615.1 Neotragus moschatus | reverse complement strand
CTTTTGCATTCCAGTCCCCTATAATGAAAAGGACCTCTTTTTGGGGTGTTAGTTCTGAAAGGTCTTGGAGGTCTTCATAGAACTGCTCAACTTCAGCTTCTTCAGCATTACTGGTTGGGGCATAGACTTGGATTACTGTGATATTGAATGGTTTGCCTTGGAAACGAATAAAGATCATTGTGTCGTTTTTTGAGATTGCATCCAAGTACTGCATTTCGGACTCTTTTGTGGACCATGATGGCTACTCCATTTCTTCTAAGAGATTCCTGCCTGTAGTAGTAGATATAATGGTCATCTGAGTTAAATTCACCCATTTCTATCTAGCTAGTTAAAATTTTTATTGGTTATCTTATCTAACAGTCAACTTTCTCCTTTGGAAGTACAGAATATTCTATCCGTTTTTGAATGAGAGAAATCAAGGTCAGGTCAATAATAATTATTATTATTTAATAATAAATAGGTTATTCAATTCCCCACAAGCTTTCACATAATAGATCCCCACCCACATTCCTTTGTCTGCCTTTTGTCTGCAGAAAAACTTTAGTCAAAGAATAAATTTAATTAGAGAAGTGAGAAAAGGCAGAGAAGAAAAAAGCAGGCAAGACAAAATAATAATACTTTAGCCATTAAACAAAGGACCTTTGTTTCTTCCTTAAGGTCTATAGATAATATTGAGTTATGTTCTTTGAGCTGTTTCGCAGATACTGAAACCCCCACCAGGTGGAATACGTTAACTATATGCTACCCACAGGCACATAGCCCACGGACAGATTGGAACCAGAAGGTTGATGATGCTGACTCCCAATTACTTCACCACCTACAAATCAAAAGAATGTCCATAAGCCAATTATACCCTTGGACACTATACAACTCCCCACAGCCTCCTCTAGGGCGGGACACACACTCTTGAGGACATTAGCCTATGGCAGATCCCTTTGCCTGGCAAAGCAATAAAGTTATTTCTTTCTACTTCACCCACAATTCTGTCTCTGAGACTTAATCCTGCACTAGTAAACAGAAGCTGAATTTTGGCAACAATGGTTGCAAGAGTCAGTGGAAGAACCAAGATTCTGACCTGTTTAATCCCACATTACCACAAATTCTGTCCCCAGTCTTTTACATCAGGCTTTCTCTTTTTAAAAATTGCTAAATTTAAAAGCAAAAAAACCTCAGTAGGATCTGATTCTGCCATTGTCCTATGTATCATTCAGTACAAGTCCATGAGACTCTCTGATATTTGGCTTTCCTTGTCATAAGATGGAAAGAGTATTATACACCTTATATAGGGAGAAGACTCTTGAGAGTCCCTTGGATTGCAATGAGATCCAACCAGTCCATTCTGAAGGAGGTCAGCCCTGGGATTTCTTTGGAGGGAATGATTCTAAAGCTGAAACTCCAGTACTTTGGCCACCTCATGCGAAGAGTTGACTCATTGGAAAAGACTTTGATGCTGGGAGGGATTGGGGGCAGGAGGAGAAGGGGACGACAGAGGATGAGATGGCTGGATGGCATCACGGACTCAATAGACCTGAGTCTGAGTGAACTCTGGGAGCTGGTGATGGACAGGGAGGCTTGGCATGCTGCAGTTCATGGGGTCGCAAATAGTCGAACACAACTAAGCAACTGAACTGAACTGCTAGAGACTGAGAAGGCAAAATGAGATAAAGTATACAAAAATATCTTGAAAACTCTACAAATGTTAGATATGGTAACAAATCACGGGTGTTGTCTAAGTTCAATGATGTTAACCACATCTGATTTCCGAAATATTTAGGTAAGGAATATATATATTCCTCTATATATACACAAAACAAATTTTATTTTCCTTTGCTTAAAAAAAATAACAGTGAAGAACAGCTGCATTTTAAAAATCATTTAATGTACAACCATCTGATTTATACAATTTACCAGGAAATCATCCAATTTATATAGAGTGAGTACATTATTGAAAGCAAAAATAATTGGTTTTCTCTATATCCAACCTAAGACACAGTGAAATAGTGTTTCATTCCATATGCCCTATTTTTGGAATAAATAGACACATTGGAAAATGCTCAAAGAATGATGGCAGCCTGAGAGACTGATTAAAGAGGAGAGAATAACAGAGTTAAATGTGCATGGATGGGCTGGGCAAAGACTACCAGAAGGACAAGATAACTGCCTACTGATATCTAATGATGTAAACATCTAAACAGAAGAGAAATTATTTAGCCAGTTTCAAGCTAATATGACTATTAGTAATAGGGATATTACTATAGGGATATGACTGTGAGTAATAGGGAAATTTTAAAAAGAAAAAAAAAGGAAATTCAAGCTAAATTTCATGGGAAAAAAAAAATCCTGGCAGTGAAATCCATTAGCTTGTGGAAGTATCTCTTTTAACAAAATTTGAAGTGCAACCCCTTGAAATATCTAAAACAAGAGAGAAAATAAACCTAGAAGCTTATTATAAGAAAAACAGACAAAACTGAGAAGGAAGACTTGATGACTTAAATCATTGCTATCCTCTATGGTCATATTTGGTGCTTTTAATGGTCAAATCCAGAATTTTAAAAGTTTGTATTTTATTAAGGAATGATTTTTTTTTTATATATCAAGTGCCTCCAACTGTCACTCTTACAACACTTTGTTCCAATGGTTTTATTGATGTTGGACTAAAGAAATACTTAGTGAATCAAATGCTAACATAATTTCAAAGTGCAGGCATTCCAATGTCAAAGTTACTTTAAAAAGTGTATTCTAAAGAAGAAATATAAAATAGTGTCATTTAAATTTTAGTATATTTTAAACTATTTTTAGGCACAGTCTCTATTTCACAACAGAAAGAACAAAATAATTTTAAGAACATACTGTTCTGTTACCATGCAAGAATTTTTTATGTTTATTTGTTATGTTCAAACTTTTATAACTAAAAAAAAAAAAAAAAAAAAACCTCTTACAGCTTAGCGAGCTAAATTTGCAGTCAACACAATTAAATTAAATCCAACTTTATCATCCCTCTCTGATCTTTGATTTTTTTTTATTTTATAAATAATGAGTTATATTTAGCTAGCCCTGAAGTAGCTGCAAATAAGAAAAATAATGTTGCCTCTGAGAATGACACTTTAAAACTAGCATACTCTAAGAGCAAAGACTGGCATCTGAAGACAAAGAATTTCCCTTGTTACTTCACAAATTGGTACTTGGGGTTATTCTTAAGCATTATGGGAATTAGCCTATTCAATCCTGAATATTGGGCTTCCCTGGTGGCTCAGTGGTGGAAAATCCACCTGCCAATACAGTAGAGACAAGTTCAATCCCCAGATTGGGAAGATCCCCTGAAGAAGGGAATGGCAACACATTGCAGTACTCTTGCCTGGGAAATCCAGTGGACAGAGGAACCTGTTGGGCTACAGTCTATGGGGTCACAAAAGAGTCAGACACAAGTTAGCAACTAAACAACAACAATTCTGAGTATATCTAGCTGTAGATATGTAAAACTGATTATCAAATACTTAATTATGACACCATGCTTATTTAACTTTTATGCAGAGTACATCATGAGAAACGCTGGGCTGGAAGAAGCACAAGCTGGAATCAAGATTGCTGGGAGAAATATCAATAACCTCAAATATGCAGATGACACCACCCTTATGGCAGAAAGTGAAGAGGAACTAAAAATCCTCTTGATAAAAGTGAAAGTGGAGAGTGAAAAAGTTGGCTTAAAGTTCAACATTCAGAAAATGAAGATCATGGCATCTGGTCCCATCACTTCATGGGGAAGAGATAGGGAAAGAGCGGAAACAGTGTCAGACTTTATTTCTCTGGGCTCCAAAATCACTGCAGATGGTGACTGCTGCCATGAAATTAACAGACGCTTACTCCTTGGAAGAAAAGTTATGACCAACCTAGATAACAAATTGAAAAGCAGAGACATTACTTTGCCAACAAAGGTCTGTCTAGTCAAGGCTATGGTGTTTCCAGTGGTCATGTATGGATGTGAGAGTTGGACTGTAAAGAAAACTGAGCACCGAAAAATTGATACTTTTGAACTGTGCTATTGGAGAAGACTCTGAGAGTCCTTTGGACTGCAAGGAGATCCAACCAGTCCATTCTGAAGGAGATCAGCCCTGGGATTTCTTTGGAAGGAATGATGCTGAAGCTGAAACTCCAGGACTTTGGTCACCTCATGCAAAGAGTTGACTCATTGGAAAAGACTCTGATGCTGGGAGGGATTGGGGGCAGGAGGAGAAAGGGACGACCAAGGATGAGATGGCTGGATGGCATCACTGACTCGATGGGCGTGAGTCTGAGTGAACTCCGGGAGCTGGTGATAGACAGGGAGGCCTGGCGTGCTGTGATTCACGGGGTGGCAAAGAGTCGGACACGACTGAGGGACTGAAATGAACTGAACTGAATCATGACAAATTCAGCAAAATAAGGATAGGCTAAAGGGGCTCTTGCATTTTTGCATTGTGACACCTAATTTGATCTTCATCCATAAGTGAGGAGAAAAATATCTTTCAATGATCACTGGAGAAGGGTCCAGCATCAATCCCACCACTCACTGCCCTTTATCTCTAAACCTTAAATGCCAGCATACAGAGGGCCTCTTGACCCTTTCCCTCCCCACTACATGGCTACATACACACTTCAGATCTTCATCATTCCCCATTCACTTTTCTCCTAGCCCTTGGAGCTGTTAACGTCTCTTCATCATAAGCATCAAAATTTGATAAATTCACAAGTATTTTCAAATTGATACAATGTTGAGGTATTTCTTTTCTTTCTAATATAGGTATTAATCTTGAAATAATTCCACTTCAGATTCTCATGTTACATGAGATAGGAAAAGAGAGTAGTTCAGTTCAGTTCAGTTCAGTCTCTTAGTACCAGTTATGTAGAAATAAATAAATAAATCTCTTTTCTTTTTTTCCAGTTGAAGAGGAAGAAATAGTGAGTCCTGGAACATAAGCACCATTGTTTGGAGGAAAATATTTTGAAGTTTTCAGATGTCCCACAGGATGCTGAGCTTCAGTTATGAGTAAGTATACCTGTGGCTGATTCATGTTGATGTATGCAAAAACCATCACAATATTGTAAAGTAATTATCCTCTAATTAAAATGAATAAGTTAATTTTAAAATTAAAAATTATAAAAGAAAAGGCTTGGCTTCTTGAGCAACCAGGAACGAGATGGATTGAGGAAAGAGAGAGCAACATTGGCAAGAGCTGAAACTCAGATTGGCATAAATGACCACTGAGGGATTTCTTAAGGACAAGAAGACCCCATAATCAATCTAAAGTTGTGTGTGTTGCTGAAATGTAAGTCCTCTCTATTTCCCAAAATATTCATTATATTTTTCTCTATACAAAATGGCCTTAGAGTGCTTACTTTTGTTTGCATTTATTTTAATTTTTTCTGAGGAGTGGTAATTGTTTAATTATCTTTATCTTGTTAGACTGTAATTATGGATATTTTGTGGATAAAAAGACAAAGGGGCTGAATTCTATGTCAGTTTCAATACAAAGCAGTGACAGCTCAGATGAGTGGTGGATAATTACAGACAACCAGTTAAGCAGGGTTTGAAGGACAATGCAAGCTACTCTATCCTCCCTGAAATCTTAATAAAGAATGACAGAAAAATGGGCTTAGAAGAGCCCTGTCTTAGTCTATATGTGCTGAATAACACAAGGCTGTTTAGCTTATTAACAGCAGAAATTTATTTCTCGTAGTTCTGAGTCTTGGGAAATGCAAGACCAGATGCAAACGTGGTCATGTGAGGGTCACACTTTGTGTCCCCTACAGTGGAAGGGACTAGCTAGTTCTCTGGGGCACCTTTTGTAAGGGCACTAATCCCATCATAAGAGCTCCACCCTCATGCTCTTACCACCTCCCAAAGGCCCCAACTCCTGACACCATCACCTTGGGCATTAGGATTTCAACATATGAATTTGGCAGGGACATAAAGAGTCAGATCATAGTAAGCCCTATTTTACCATATGTCACCCAAATTGTTCAAGTGGCTTACACAGGATTTCCTAGCACAGTTAAGGTTTGCTGATTCTCATGACTTTCCTCCATTTAAAAGAAGCTCATTTCAAACTACAAATGAGTCCGTTGCAGCCTCTGGAGTACAGCTACCTGCATATGGCTCTTGGGTATTTGAAATTTTAGCTTAAAGTGCTGTTGAGGACCCAGAATCAAGACAAAGCCCAAGGATCTTGGAAAACTTCCTCCCTTAAACCCCTGAGCCATGGCAACCATAGATCTACAAACTCCAAACAAATTACCATGGCCTGAGGTGCCTGGCTTACTATCCTTGCTGCTGAACTTCCCACTGTTCCTTTAATGGCAAGCATGTGATCGGGATCCCTTAAGTGAGAAATGGACACCAGGAGAAGACTGACTCTTCCCTATGCCCTTGCTGCTCTGATGCCAGTCTTGCTTTTCCTTCTAACCCTTTCCTTCTAACCCACTTCCATCAAACAACGTGGGTACTATGGCCTTGCACTAGACTCCTGGTGAGGCTTAGATTTACTTGATGAATGCCAAATTGATTATTTTTAAAATTAGGGGGATTTTTTTTTTTGTCTTGAACTTATTTCTCATTTAATGCGTAGAGCTGCTCTGAGAAAATATTTATTGTGAAGAACTCGAATGCTTACTATGTGATATTTTTGGCCTCTCCCAGGGCTAGGAAGGCAAGAGCAGGACTCCTGAAGCTGGAGGTCCATGGTAGGTGACAGTTTTGTCTCTGGGATCAATGAGTTCCAGAACTAAGGATGCGTTTGTTTGCCACTTCAAGGGCAAGCGCTGCGGGTGCGCAGGACTAAAATCCTACAAAGGCTGTTACTCTCAGGCACTCCTGCTGCCTGCTTCTGTATATTGAGCCTTAAAGGAATACAGAAACAAGCTAAACACATTTTATTGGGCAGAATTTCCACCAAGCTCCTGAGAATTGAGAAAGAGAGTAAATAACATTTTCCTTCTTTATTATGTTGGCTGCCTCTTATGAACTACCTCGTAGAATGTGAGGCAAGAATACAATCAAGTTCCAAGTAAATAACATCATTAATTCAAATGGAATAAAGTGTGAAACATGACCCAATCCAAACTATTATATATATATATTTAAAAATTAGAATGATCTCATGTGAAAGTGACAGGAATGTGCTATAATTTAGAAATAGATGAATCATCCAGTGTTCCCAGGGTAACATTTTTATGTACTGATGAAATCTACGTAATATATCATGTTAAGAAAAATAAACCTCTGCCTATAAAATACTTTTATTAGAGTTTACCGAGTTGAGCAGAAATGGCAGCTAATGTTTGGAGTGCCTATTAAAGTGCAGGTTATTTGTCTGATAGTGATTATTGAGCATATTATTAAGAATGTGCTTTCACAAAATGTTAACAATTCTCACTGTATACAGATCCACACAGAAAATAAAACTTTTAACTTGTGGAGATTAAATACCCAGTAAAATATTTATTGTTGCACAATGTATTGTTAACTGTGTTGACTACTCTTCAGTAAGGTGCTACATAAAATGAAAAATTAACCACTGTAGAATAGAAAATAGTTTAAAGTTCCGAAGCAAGTTCCTGTGCATACAAAACAGCTTTGTCCTGGGCAATGTAATGTGGAAACATTTCAGTGAAGAAGACACCATCGTCAGATACCTGACAGCAAAACAAAACCAAGACCAGCACTGGAATTGCTAAATTAAGGAGCTGCACACAAACGCAGGCTGGTCTGAATGAACAGTGTCTGAAGGCTGCATGCAGGGTTTGGGGAGATAATGAAATTTCACTGCTATTATAACTGCATCTCAGCAATCAGAGCACAAGTTGGCTGCTGTTGCGTTGTGAAATTCAAGAGAGATAATAAACTTCCAGATTAAAATTTCATTTCATATTTTGAGAATTAAAAAAAAAAATGATTGCCTCCCTCCCCCCGTGCTTTAGAAACCCTCTGTTGAAATCACCCTAGGGTCTGAAATGTGAGTGTATGGTGGATTACATTTTTAGTGTTAATCAGAGCACTTCACTCAAACAGTAATCTCAGAATTCTTTCTCCTCATTGATTTTGCTTCTTTCTCCCTTTAAAACTCTGTGTTAGCAGACTTCCTTTTAGATTTTTGAGAAATGACAATTTTTCTCTTGTGTGTCCTGGAGATGATTTTTTTCCCCAAAAAACAGCTACCTCACTTTGCTGTCTGCCTAAAACACTTAAATAGGAGCCAAAAGTACCAAATTTTCATTCCTCTGCTACTGAAGTAGCCTAAGACAGTGAAATGAGTTAGAACCCAAGCTGGAAGGAAATCTTCCTGTCCAGAAATTGCCTAGTTTGGCTGTGCTCTCCTGTGAGGGCTTAATTAAGTTGTTAAATCCATTTTCTGAGTTTCTGAAAGATCACAGTACCTGCTGGCACTAATCCAGGTAATTTTTTTTCTTGACTTTTAAACCAAGTTTGAAACTAAGGTTTGCAAAAAGTCTTTGTGGTGAACCTCATTCTCATAGATGTCTCTCAGTATGTAAATCCCATTCACATGTGAGCCTACTACTAATTAGACACTACTAGTTAGATACTACTACATGCTGAATTGAGAACATTCCCAAACTGTAGACAGTCCAGTCTCTTAGAGGAACTGAAAGGATGACTATGTGGATGAAAAATGTCATCTACCATATCAAGTTATCAGCCACTGCAACTGCCCCTACCTGTGCATCACAAGGGATTCAGGATGGAGAAAAACAGGATAGCTGCCTGAGATATTTAACGTGCAGAGCAAAGAAATGATTTCAATAAGCCCAGATTCTTCCATCTTCCCATATGTAGCACAGTGATGCTAAATTCATTCAGTTGAGATGTCTGGTTTTCTTTAATTAACAGTAATCTTTTGATATTTCAATTACTTGGTTATTATTTCAAAAACTCCTAAGCATCCTGCCCCCTCCCTTACCTCTTCAGAGACGTCCCTCAGAGCTATCTGAGAGGCTGCTTCCCAGGCTTAAGTCCTCAACAAGTCTACCAAATAAAACATAATTTGCAATTTTTAGGTTGTGCATTTTTTTCAGTCAACACTACCCTATGTATTTGGATAAGGAAATGGCAACCCACTTCAGTATTCTTGCCTGAAAAATCCCATAGACAAAGGAGCCTGACAGGTTACAGTCCATGGGCTCACAAAGATTTGGACATGACTAAGCAACTAAGCACATGCACACATGAGCACACACACACACACACACAAAATCTATATCATCTTCTTAGTTCCAAAGATATCATTTTTTTTTTTTTACTATAAAGATCATACACAGTCATGATAAAGACTTCTTCTAAAAAGCATTCTCTCAGTGCCTATTTCTTGGAGTCAGTTACACATAGACTGGACTTTGAGCTGCTTGAGTGCAGAGAACATATTTTAATTTATTTATGCTGAATATACCTGCTAAACAATAAGCACTCAATACATATTTGTTGAAAGAACAAAGAATGAATGGGTGAGTGTACATTGCTACCTTCTTCTACATGCTCTAAATTAGTGTTGTGGTCAAGAACATTATCTTGGAAGTGTGACATTGTAAGGCAGGGAGATTAGAATAAACAGGAGCTCCTATTTCCTTTTGAAGAAAAACTTAAAGAATTTGCATTGTCCTAGAAACAAGATCAAGAGACTTTACCAAATTAATGCATCTGAACAAGTTTATTTTTGAAACATGAAAGAGCTTGTAGACAGTATGATTCTAAGCCGTGGTCAAATTTGATGTCTTGCCAAAACCATATCATCTTTAGCCATCAGTCTATTGCCTTCCATGGGGACTCTTCCTCATCCTTATAAAGATGTCAGCCCAAATGACACTGTTCGACTTAAGCTTATTTGTCAACAGGCAAATTTCCTACAGACTGTATACACATACACACACACACACATTCATATACACATATATGTATGTTCCACCACATAACCAGTAACTTCTTTTCACTCAAAACTACAAAGAATAGAATTGAGGCCCTGGAGGGAACTTCCTACATTTTAGACTTTTCAGAATCCTAGAAAGAAGATTCTGTTTCTCTTTAAAACAAAAGCAAACTTAAAAAAAGCCTAGCAGTGCGAAATTATTTCCTCAACTCGCTGCTGCAATAGACATTCCTAAAATGCCAGTAAGATAGTAGGCGCTGGGAGAGGTTATCAGAGGGCAGACAGACTGAAACCAAAATCACATAAAACTAACCAATCTAAACACATGGACCACATTTTTGTCTAACTCAATGAAACTAAGCCATGCTGTGTAGGGCCACCCAAGAAGGACAGGTCATGGTGGAGAGTTCTGACAAAATACAATCCACTGGAGAAGGAGATGGCAAATCACTTCAGTATTCCTGCCTTGAGAACCCCATGAACCGTACGAAAAGGCAAAAAGATAGGACACTGAAAGAGGAACTCCCCAGGTCGGTAGGTGCCCACTATGCTACTGGAAATCAGTGGAGAAATAACTCCAGAAAGAATGACGAGGTGGAGTCAAATAAAAACAACACCCAGTTGTGGATGGGACTGGTGATAGATGCAAGGTCCAACGCTGTAAAGAGCAATACTGCATAGCAACCTGGAATGTTAGGTCCATGAATCAAGGCAAATTGGTAGTGGTCAAACAGGAGATGTTAAGAGTGAACATTGACATTTTAGGAATCAGCTAACTAAAATGGACTAGAATGGGTGAATTTAACTCAGATGACCATTATATCTACTAATATAGATATAGAATATAGAATATAGAATCCCTTAGAAGAAGTGGAGTAGCCATCATGGTCAACAAAAGAGTCCAAAATGCAGTACTTGGATGCAATCACAAAATGACAGAATGATCTCTCTCCCTTTCCAAAGCAAGCCATTCAATATCACAGTAATCCATGTCTATGCCCAAACCAGTAGTGCTGAAGAAACTGAAGTTGAATGGTTCAATGGAGACCTACGAGACCTTCTAGAATTAACTCCCCCCCCCCCAAAATGTCCTTTTCATTATGGGGGGACTGGAATGCAAAAGTAGGAAGTCAAGAAACACCTGGAATAACAGGCAAAATTGGCCTTGGAGTACAGAATGAAAGAGGGCAAAGGCTAACAGATTTTTGCCAAGAGAATTCACTGGACATAGCAAACACCCTCTTCCAACAACACAAGAAAAGACTCGACACATGGACGTCACCAGATGGCCAACACCAAAATCAGATTGATTATATTCTTTGCAGCCAAAGATAGAGAAGCTCTATAGAGCCAGCAAAAACAAGACTGGAAGCTGACTGTGGCTCAGATCATGAACTCCTTATTGCCAAATTCAGACTTAAATTGATGAAAATAGGGAAAACCACTAGACCTTTCAGATATGACCCAAATCAAATCCCTTAAAATTATACAATGGAAGAGAGTAATAGATTCAAGGGATTAGATCTGATAGACAGAGTAACTGAAGAACTATGGACAGAGGTTCGTGACATTGTACAGGAGGCAGGGATCAAGATAATCCTTCAAGAAAATGAAATGCAAAAAGGAAAAATGGTTGTCTGAGAAGGCCTTACAAATAGCTATGAAAAGAAGAGAAGCCAAAAGCCAAGGAGAAAAAGAAAGATATACACATTTGAATGCAGAGTTCCAAAGAATATCAAGGAGAGATAAGAAAGCCTTCCTCAGTGATCAATGCAAAGAAATAGAGGAAAACAACAGAATGAGAAAGACTAGAGAGGTCTTCAAAAAAAATTAGAGATAACAAAGGAATATTTCATGCAAAGATGGGCTCAACAATGGACAGAAATTGTATGGACCTAAAATAAGCAGAAGATATTAAGAAGAGGTGGCAAGAATACACAGAAAAGACATACAAAAAAGACCTTCATGACCCAGATAATCACTATGGTGATCACTCACCTAGAGCCAGACATCCTGGAATGTGAAGTAAAGTGGGTCTTGGGAAGCATCACTATGAACAAAGCTAGTGGAGGTGATGGAATTCCAGTTGAGCTATTTCAAATTCTAAAAGATGATGCAGTGAAAGTGCTTCACTCAATATGCCAGCAAATTTGGAAAACTCAGCATTGGCCACAGGACTGGAAAAGGTCAGTTTTCATTCCAATCCCAAAGAAAGGCAATGCCAAAGAATGCTCAAACTACCACACAATTGCACTCATATCACACACTAGTAAACGAATGCTCAATATTCTCCAAGCCAAGCTTCAGCAATATGTGAACCATGAAATTCCAAATGTTCAAGTTGGTTTTAGAAAAGACAGAGGAACCAGAGATCAACCAGAGGATCATCGTAAAAGCAAAAGAGTTTCAGAAAAATATCTATTTCTGCTTTATTGACTATGCCAAATCCTTTGATTGTGTGGATCACAATAAACTGTGAAAAATTCTGAAAGAGATGGGAATACCAGAACACCTGACCTGCCTCTTCAGAAATCTGTATGCAAGCCAAGAAGCAACAGTTAGAACTAGACATGGAACAACAGACTGGTTCCAAATAGGACAAGGAGTATGTCAAGGCTGTATATTGTCACCCTGCTTATTTAACTCATATGCAAAGTACATCATAAGAAATGCTGGGCTAGAAGAAGCACAAGCTGGAATCAAGATTCCCGGGAGAAATATCAACAACCTCAGATATGCAGATGACACCATCCTTATGGCAGAAAGTGAAGAGGAACTAAAAAGTCTCTTGATGAAAGTGAAAGAGGAATTTGAAAAAGTTGGCTTAAAGCTCAACATTCAGGAAATGAAGATCATGGCATCCGGTCCCATCACTTCATGGTAAATAGATGGGGAAACATTGAAAACAGTGTCAGACTTTATTTTTTGGGCTCCTAAATCACTGCAGACGGTGACTGCAGCCATGAAATTAAAAGACATTTACTCCTTGGAAGAAAAGTTATGACCAACCTAGAAAGCATATTAAAAAGCAGAGACATTACTTTGCCAACAAGGTCCGTCTAGTCAAGGCTATGCTTTTTCCAGTTGTCATATATGGATGTGAGAGTTGGACTATAAAGAAAGCTGAACACCGAAGAATTGATGCTTTTGAACTGTGGTGTTGGAGAAGACTCTTGAGAGTCCCTTGGACTGTAAGGAGATCCAGCCAGTACATCCTCAAGGAGATCAGTCCTGAATATTCATTGGAAGGACTGATGCTGAAGCTGAAACTCCAATATTTGGCCATCTGATGCAAAGAACTGACTCACTGGGAAAGACCTTGATGCTGGGAAAGATTGAAGGCAGGAGGAGAGGGGGACAGCAGAGGAGGAGATGTTTGGATGACATCACCGACTCAATGGACATGAGTTTGTGTAAATTTGGGGAGCTGGTGATGGATAGGCAGGCCTGGCATGCTGTGGTCCATGGGGTCACAAAGAGTTGGACATGACTGGGTGACTGTACTGAACTGAACTGAAGAAAATCCCAATAAATGAAGACACCAAACTCAAATCTGGCCTCTTAATGAGTCTGTAAAATATGCTGACAAGCTTTCTGATATAATACCTTACATCGAGATAGTGTTGCTATTATGTCCCCTGAAGCACCTGAAAAATGCTATTATAAGCCACAGATATAGAAACTTAAACATAAAGGTAAAAAAGAAAAAAATGAGATAAGGAGCTAGGTTACTATTTTGTTGTATGACCAATTAATGTTTTCACCTTACTGCAAAAGGTCACAGAAATTCACTGCTTTTGTTCAATTATAAAAATTTGTTTTATAAATTCTATAGTACAAAGAAAAATATATTCACATTTTCCCTGTTGTAAAAAAGGGGACTTGTGCTAGATTCACCTTTCATGTCTGATTATTGTCTGTGATCTTACAAACTCACTTAAAAATCAACTGTAGCTCCATTCCAAACTAATGAGTTACCTATGATACCAGTGTCCAGTCTTGTTCTCAGGACAGTGTAAATGTGTAGTATATTTTTGCTGTTGTACTGAATCTACAACAAATAGTTCAAAAATAAAAAGATAAACTATAGTCCCAGCGTTTCAGAATACACTATTGCTTTTAAGAAGAAAAGTTAGAGACCAATGCACATCTCACACCTTCAGATCGCTTTTTTTGCAAATCATAGTGTAACAAGGAGGATGCAAAATAGCTTGTGGAGCTGAGTTTGAAGCGTCTGCTTCTGCAATAGTCTTTAATCATGTAGAAAAATTATGTTAAAAATGTCCTTCTAATATTGAGTAACAGCTGTGCTACACATTCTGCTAGTACTAGCAATTCATAAATTAAAATAACTGGCAATTTTGCACTAAATTTATGTCAGCCAATGCGTGGTCAATGTAGGATAGGATGTTAAATCATAAACATTAGAGAAATTTTCCTAAACAAAAGACCAGCCCCATTAGTTTTAGTGGTTTCAATAAATAGTTAAATAAACCATCCAGTATATTCGAAGAGATTGTATTTTTTCTACTTAAAAAAGTCTGAACAGATTAGCCTTAATTCACAATTGAAATTCTCCTTACTGCTGGGTGATAGTCAGAGGGCAACCATACATCTCAAAATTAGACAAGCTCCTGCATATCCCAGACGCAATGCCACAGAGGGTCTGCTTTTAAGAGGCTGCTGTACATGAAGGCAGCCACTGATTTGTGTGTTTACTTCTAAATTTGTGGTGTTTCCTAAAAGTAATGTGCTCTTTTTGTGTTCAATCTGCACCTACTCTGCTATCATATATTCTTACAGGAAGGGCCAGTGCCCTTCCCACTCTGTGTGCATGTTTATTTAACCATTTATTTAAATCACTAAAATTAATGGGGCTGGTCTTTTGTTTAGGAAAGCTTTTCTGATGTTTATGATTTAAGATCCTATCCTACACTGACCAGGCATTGGCTGAGATACATTTAGTGCAAAATTAGATGAGAACTGTGAAGGAAGCTATTCCAAAGGTTTATACATACAGATGGTCTAATTTGGTGAAAGGAAAAAAATAAATAAATGAGTGTGTGGAGCATGAAGAGAAAACTGTGGTAGAATGCAGAAGGAATGACCTGCATTGCAAGACAAATCCTTGACAAAGAACCATCTACTGAACAAATACGGATTATCCAAAAAACAAACAACAAAAAAGCACTAAAGAAAGCAGTCTTTAGTGATTCTGGTTTAAATAACACATTAAATTCAAGCAGGAAAGAGTTTAGGCTGACTTCAGACTTCTTCAAAGCCACATTCGCTGTCAGAAGGAAAGGAGCTATTTCTACAAGATTCTCAGGGATCATGTGGCTCAAAACATTCCACCCAGACAAAATACAAGTCAAGAGAAATGGCAACCCGAAATATTCTCAAACATGCTTCTGGATCTCTTCTACAAAGGAAAACAAAATCAGACTCCCATATTCTCTGTACAGATCTGATGAACACTTCATATGAATACTACTCAAAACTCAAGAGTTAAATCCCTCAAAATGGAGAAGCTACTGCAAAATAACTGGAAAGGAAACCATCTGAATAAAACCAAGATTATTTCCTACAGTGACTGTGGTTAAAAACGTAAGGTAAATGTAAGCTGAATAACAAAATCATAATACACAGTTTTAATAGATATTAAATCTATATGGCTATGAAAAATTAAGAAGCCATTTAATTTTATACTTTGTATAAAATATAGCAAGTATAAAGTGCTAATATCTTCATCTCTCACAGCAGAGACTGTTACTGATGTTATTAAAATGGCAACTTATATGCAATGTTTTCACAAGTTTTTAGGATTAGAGGGCTCTCTGTTATGAAACAGTATCTTTGGGGTAAAGAAATATTCTGTTGGAGTTCAAAAATCCTTTTATTTCTTAGAAAATTCTTCTTTGTTAAGTGAAACAATTGTTTTATTTAAAATAATTGTTTGTTGTTTGGTTGCTAACTTGTGTCCAACTCTTTGCGGCCCTATGGACTGTAGCCCTCCAGGCACCTCTGTCCGTGGGATTTCCGAGGCAAGAATGCTGGAGTGGGTAATCATTTCCTTCTCCACTGGATCTTCTCGACCCAGGGACTGAACTCATGTCTCCTGTGCTGGCAGATGGATTCTTTACCACTGAGCCCCCAGGGAAGCCTGTTTAAAATAGTAGTAATATTTAACGTTGCTTCAAAAAGGTTTTCTGTTTATTTATTTGCCTACCTGACCACTGAAACATCCAACCTTATAGCAATAGCTTATGGAGTTGTTGACTAAGGATAATGCCTGTCAGAGAGAAAGATGAAATTAGAAATAGTTTACTTTACCCTCTATACTTTTCTAGTATATTTTTATAATAAATATATATATATATATCATTTTCATTCAGCAATATAATTATTCCCCTGGAAACAAAAAGAAGAAACAAGTAAAAAAAAAAAAAGAAGAAGAAGAAGAAGAAAGCCATTCGGGAGCCCCTAAATATCAAAGTCCCTTTCTCTTTATAGGCTAAGATGACTTAACTGGTCATTGTCTACTTAAGCTGAAGGACAGAGCTCATCTTAATGTACTTTCTTCATTTGGGTATCATATTTTGAATTTAAGTAATTTGCTTTTAAACTTGTAGATTAATATTTTTAAAAGAAGTTTTATCATAATAAGACATAAGAAGTAAAGTCATGTAATTCTCTGTCTCTCCTCACCTCAAGTTTTAGTCCCTAGACCAATTCCTCTTAATTTCTATCATTGGTATTTCTCTTTTTATTCCACATCCCCCCATTCTTACTTTGCAGTTTTAGAAATGTCTGTTTACTTTAGTAATAGATGAGAAATTAGTTCATAGATACTACTCCCTAATTTTACTAATTTACCAACCACCCAAATACTTTTTATCATCATTATTAGTTTCACAGCAACATAGAATTTATTTCTACTTCATTTCCCCAGAAGTTTAACCATACAATTAAATTTTAATTTAAAGTTTTACATTTTCTCTTTCTAAAATGCCCATTTTACTTCCTTTTGTAAACTCAGCTTCTCTGTTCAAATTCTGCATCTCTGTCCCTTGTTCATGTATTCTTCTATCACATTTGTGATACCTATTCAGTGTTCTTGTCTACTAATTCTAACATCTGAGTCTATTTCTCTGACTACTTTTTCTATTGATTAGTATTTACTTTATCTTCTATAGCTCTTAATTATTCATTATACTCTAGACGGGGGAGCCTGGTGGGCTGCCGTCTATGGGGTCACACAGAGTCGGACACGTGTCTGAAGCGACCTAGCAGCAGCAGCAGACATATATTTAAAAAAGGCTTGTAAACTGAATAAAATGTTTGCCAGATGGGAATTTAGTAACTTGTAACTGGTATAAGAAAATGATCAATTCAATCTGAAGGTAGCTGACCTCGTTTGGGACTAGATTGCAACTTTAGTTAATTTCAATTTACCTCTTATTTCAAATATCTTTTGGGTGAGATTTTCCCTGGATATGTTGCAATCTCTTCCTTCTTGCAAGATCTAAGAACTGTGAGACTACAGAGAGTTCTTTTTGCTTTCTAGCCAGAACTCTTGTCTTCCATGCTGTCACTGCCAAACATTCAACAAAAGTCCTGCTGGGGGAGGGAATCAGCAAGCAGAGAGAATGAGTTTTGTATCTAGGGGTTCTGTAGATCTAAAATGTCAGCCAACAATGTTATTAAATCTCTTGCATCTCCTTATCCCAGAAAGGTGCTTTTGCCTTTGTCAGGCTTAATTTTCAACTTGCCTGTATCTGGACTTTCAGACCATCCAGAGAGGAAAATCACCTGGTCCTTAGAAATGTCTTGTTGTCAAGATACAGTTCCTTTAGACTTCTTTATGTCTTCTGTTCTCTAAAAGTGTTAAAAAGAAGACAATTTTTTATTTTTTAAAATTATTTCTATTTATTATTTTCTAGGTGATTTTCCTTGACCATATTTTCTTTTTTTCAAACTCATGTGCTTTCTTGTTTGTTTGTTATTTCTTCCTTTTCCAGGAAGGCTGTTCCCATTTTATTAAGGAAGTATTTTCCAAATCTCTCTCGGAACACTAATTAGATTATCTTCTATCCTTCAAAATATGTCTTTTCCCATGGGAAGGATTTTTCTTGATCTTTTTTAAAAAAATATTTGAGCTTTTCTTTTGCAATGAGAATTTTCCCTGATGTCTAAAGAGGCTTATTCTCCATTTAATTAAGGGACTACAGCAAATCTGACTGTGAACTCTGTAGAGGACTTGGCAGACTTTAATATGACTGGGTAAAAAGCTGACAGTTGAGTTTTCAGATCCCTAAATAGCAGAAAGAATATGCATCTTTTAACTCTGGGGTTTATCTCTCCCATTAACTATCTTAGTTCCCCTCCCCCTCCACAAAGATGGTTTAGCTTATTTGCAGAGAAGTACTTGATTGCTTTCTACCATTTCACCTTTCTCCATGTGAGCTAAATTCCTTTCTTCCAGGCGATCTGTGGGCAGACATAGGAGACCAGTAGAGAGGCTAGCTATTCCTTCTACAGACATCCATTTCTACTTTTCGTAGACATATTTCCAACTTCCAAGCCCTACTGAGTTTCTAAAGATAAAGTTTGTATAATCCTTGGTTGTAAATTTTCTAAAGTATCCTTGACTTTTCATTTCTGCCTTGTTGGTTACCAGTACCCAGTGTTTCTATGTTGTTATTTCTGTATGTGTGTCTGTTTGCATATGTGTCTGTGTGTGTGTAAGTGATGTGTTTCCAGAAAGAAAAGTTCTACAGAGCAACTGGAATGATACATACTTCCATCATCCCTACTTTGGGGGAATAAGTGCCTTTATATGTCCATTTTGTTTTATTTGAAGTCACGTCAGTAGAGAGAAAGAAGAGAAACAGATATTCGCTCTGCTGCCTTGAAAGAGATGTGGTTTTTTTAATTCCTTTTTATTAAACAATAAAATTAGATTGCAATGATATAGTTTCATCTTAGCTGTAATCAAATACTTCTCTTCTTAGAAGAGTGAGAAGAAAGGGTCATTCAGAAACTAACTAAAGAAGAACCTACAGAATATAAAAACAATTTCATCCACTTCTTATAGCTTTGGGAAACAAAATCAGATTTGCTTGAATGGTGCCTTGCCTTTCCATTTCTTTTAAAATATTTTAATGCACTGGGCATGAAAAATCTTAAATGTACTTTATGAAAAGTTTTCAAGAAACATTTAGATGGAAGTAGAATTATTACCGTAAGTCAAGTACATATACATTCCTACAACTAAAATTAAAACTATATTAAAAAGCTAGAGACCATCAGACAGAGGATGGTAAATTATCCAGTGACAAGCTGATTCTGTTGAGATGAAAGTGTGGAAGAGAAAAACAAAAACTATTAGTAAATGGAACCTTCTAATTCCCATCCTGATTGTGCATTTTTACTCTGTGATTACCACTGAATCTTTCTGGTTTTATGTGAGAATCTTTCTTACTGGCCTTAAAAAAACAAGGAATATGCATTATCTCAAAAAACAGGAAGTCCGTGAGTAGGACGTCTTCACATTTGGTGAATCCTCCAGGTCATTAATGGCTTTAAGAACCCAGATTGTTTCCAATCTTTCTCAGAGTATGAGCTTATCTATTCCTAAGGGGACAAGCTCCTGTCATCACATGAAGACAGGACAATGGCAAGTAGAAGGTGAGCTATTTCTTATGTAATACGCTTGATCTCCTAACTGAGATTTTCAACGTTCATGAAGAACTAAAGAGCCTTTTGATGAAGGTGAAAGAGGAGAGTGAAAAAGTTGGCTTAAAGCTCAACATTCAGAAAGCTAAGATCATGGCATCCAGTCCCATCACTTCATG
>SJYA01000795.1:3823044-3839271 GCA_006410615.1 Neotragus moschatus | reverse complement strand
TCTTCATAGCCCCATTTGCAAGAATTGAATATCACAGATTTTTTAATATCATCCAAACCACAATAAGGTGGAAACACACCACAAATAATCCTAAATAACTGTTGCCTTTCTCTTTCTTCTTATGAAACATCTTTCTGCTGTTAATAATGCAAACTGCTCCTGGTTTATGGCTTCAGATGCTTTACGTAATACCAATGACTTCAGGGTCAGTAGTGCCTGCTGAGCATAGCCTTGTTAATCAGTCAAAATGATTTCATGTGTTTTCTTAGAGGCATCAGAAAGGGCAAAGGATTTATAGGTGATATCATTTTATGTGCCACTGTGGTGTACAATATTGTCACCATGTGTTAAAACTAGCAATGGTCTTCATTGATTTTAATAAAAATCATAACCGTCTCATTCTCCCTGCCCCCCCACACATAAAGATAAAAGAAATCTGAAGGCATTTTATATGGTGACTTAAAATACTTTTAGTCATTATCAATTTCATAGCCAACCAAGATAAAATGCCACTTCTCACAGATCATATGTCTTTCTCACTAAAATTCTAACCAGAAACACTGACTGCTATGGAAATGAGAGCATTTTAAAGGTGGAGGGGTTCTTATAAATAACCACTGCTGAAGAGACTTATTTGCCTCATTTTTCCAGGAGTATTTTGTTTGTGTAATTTTATTCAACAAAGAGCTTACGTTTTACATGGTGATTCATTCACATACCAGAAATGCAATAAAAATCTCATAGCCAAGAAGATAGACTTATAGCAAAGGAGCAAAGGAAAGATAAGCCAAAATTGAAACGTGTCAGAGTAGATCAAAGGCCCTTCCATCACCCTTCCAGTGAATTGGACTCACTCCTCCAATAGGGTTGATTTAGAAACCCATCTACAACTGTCTCAGTATGAAAAGAAGACATTCATTCATTTATTTAACCAATCAATCATGTGTTTTTTCACTCAACATTTAGCCAGCAAACATACACAGAATCACATCTACATGCCAGGCATGGTTCTATAGGAAGATGCCAGAGGCTTCTATTTTAAGGTTTTCACAGTCTACCAAGAAGGATAAATACAAGTAATAGCAACAGTAATAGTATATATAAACTGGTCACCTAGAAGAGAGGTAGTGAACAGACCGGCTGCTGAGGAGTGAGTGGTGATCAGATCCAGTGTCACAGCAAAGTCTTCCCAGGGATATCTTCTTTGCTGCAGTACTCTCAGCACCTAGCCTAGTGATGAATTCATAACAGAGATCTGTCAACACAAATGTGGAAGCTTTCTGTCTCGCAGGCGTTTTACTAGTAGCTATGTCATGCTTGGGTCCTACCTTGACCATCACCTTCTCCTTCATTAGTTGAATGATCCAAATGTGTAAACATTTTACCCCTACTGAGTCAGACATAATACTCTATCCACTTCTTGGTTCAGGAAGAAGCATAAGACTCAAGCTGGAAAAACTAAGTTCCTTCTCTATTGTTGTTGTTTAGTGACTAATTGTATCTGACTCTTGTGACCCCATGGACTAGCGTATGACAATTTCCTCTGTCCATGGGATTTCCCAGGCAAGAATACTGGAGTGGGTTGCCATTTCGTTCTCCAGGGGATTTTCCCAACCAAGGGATAGAAGCCAAGTCTCCTGCATTGCAGTAGGATTCTTTACCACTGAGCCACCTAGGAAGCCCCTCTGTCCCTATTACTCATTTATTTATTTAATTTTTAACTTTAGTTGGAAGAAGGAAGCCCTTTCCTTTCAGGTTCCTCACAGCCATACCTGTACCTAACATAGTGATAAACATTTAGTGGGTCCCCCATATATATTTATTGAAAGAAAGATTGCATGATTATGAAGTTGTCAGGGTATAATTCTGGAACTTCTAGGAATATGGTTCTACACGTTGTGAAAAAGCACACTCTAGAAAAAGGATATTGAGAGGCAGAGGGAAAGTATGAACAAGGAAAGAAGGTCTAAAGGCATCTCTAAGTCTGATTCTGCCATCCCTATGCCCACTTAACTTTTTGCCTTCTTCACTAACATGTTTCAATAAACTACTGCACATTATTGGCACCTGGGAGAGTCTAACACATTATTCAGTAAGTCCTTGTTGAAAGATTTTCTGGCTGATGATTGAATAAATGAGTTAATAAGTGAATAGATAAAGCACATTTCTACAGAGGGTACAATAAGCTAGTGCACCAAAACAGGGGTTACTGGATATGGTATTTTAGCCCACAGCTCATTTTTATCTTCTTACATGCATTGCAAGAGTCAGAAAGTGATAAGCAGCATTTCCCAAAGTTCCTTGAAGCTGCAAGATTGTTTACAGCCTTGACATACTCCTTTCCCAATTTGGAAGCAGTCTGTTGTTCCATGTCCAGTTCTAACTGTTGCTTCTTGACCTGCATACAGATTTCTCAGGAGGCAGGTCAGGTGGTCTGGTATTCCCATCTCTTGAAGAATTTTCCACAGTTTGTTGTAATCCACACAGTAAAAGACTTTGGTGTAGTCAATAAAGCAGAAGTAGATGATTTTCAGGAACTCTCTTGCTTTTTAAATGACCCAGCGAATCTTGGCAACTTGATCTCTGGTTCTGCTGCCTTTTCTAAATCCAGCTTGAACATCTGGAAGTTCACGGTTCATGTACTGTTGAAGCCTGGCAACCAGTCCATCCTGAAGGAAATAAGTCTTGAATATTCATTGGAAGGACTGATGCTGAAGCTGAAACTCCAGTACTTTGGCCACCTGATGTGAAGAACTGACATTTGAAAAGACCCTGATGCTGAGAAAGATTGAAAGCAAGAGGAGACGGGGATGAGAGAGGACGAGATGGTTGGATGGCATCACCAACTCGATGGACATGAGTTTAAGTAAGCTCTGGGAGTTGGTGATGGACAGGGAAGCCTGGCGTGCTACAGTCCACGGGGTCACAAAGAGTCAGACATGACTGGATGACTGAACTGAAATGAATGACATACGAGTATATGAGGTTTGAAAGGTTATGTGTGATTAGGCATATCGTTGCTTCTACTGGTCTTGGTAATTAAGGTGGAAAGAAATATGTGCTCTGAATCCTGAGTCTGTCCTGGGTATGAGAGGCAGCTGTGGCAATGCAGGGCTAGTAGCACCTTCCTTGTTCTGATAGTACACCCTTAAAATTCTACAGCCTGATGGAGTCCCCCAGATTTCTCTCCTTTTGTTCTTCCTAGTGTTGCAAACACTAAGTACTTAAAAAAAAAACACACCTGAAAAGTAAACGCTGAATTCTGACTTAAGAGCATATTTACAGGGACTTAAGGTTAAATGGGATTGCAACGTACTGGTTCTCCCCGTTGCAGGAATGGGTAGGGAACTTTGTTCCCCACCTCTCTCCACCCCACCCCATACAGGAAACATCCTCCTATGTCTATAGACATTTTTTTTGGGGGTCATAATTCAGGAAGATGATGCTACTAGCATCTGGCAACTAATGGGTAGAGACCAAGGATACTGCTGGATATCCTATAAACATAAGACATGAGAGCACAGAACAAAATGACCTAGCACTAAATATCAGTAAAATAATGCAGAGAAATCCTGGACTAAAGTCAGTTTCAACTGTTATAGCTAGAGAATTAGGCTCTTCATTGTTGAGCAAGACCAGATCGTATGCAGCCACATACAGTGTTAAAAGTGTGAACAGATCTCTCTCTCTCTGACACCTCTCTATTTGTCTTCTCCTAAGTTTTCGAAAGTTTAAGGCTCTAAATTCTGGATTTTAATGTGTAGAACTTTAACAGATTATACTACTGTGAATTTTCTCTATAGAGACTAGCTTCTAAGAATTTCCTGACCTTAAGACAAACAATAGGAACTGACTTTAGTATTTCCCTTGTAAATTTAAAAATTTAGTAAAAGTTCCCTGGGCTTCCCTTTTGGCTCAGCTGGTAAAGAATTCACCTGCAATGTGGGAGACCTGGGTTCAATCCCTGGGTTGGGAAGACTCCCTGGAGAAGGGAAAGGCTACCCACTTTAGTATTCTGGCCTGGAGAATTCCATAGACTGTATAGTCCATGGAGTCACAAAGAGCCAGACACTACTGAGTGACTTTCACTTTTACTTTAGTAAAAATTGCTTATAAGGATACTGTAATCATTTTGTTGCCTACAAATGCCTCCAATCTGGAATACCTTGAGAGATTTCATGCATGCTATCATTTTGGGAGTTGTTTGGAATTTTTATTAAACACTCTATGAAAGGATATTAATTTTAACTCATCACTTGGCTACAATGATCTGAAAACTTAAATGGTTTAAAAAGTACACAAAAACAAGAAGAGGACAGCATAAAAATACTTCTTATATGTTTATCTCAGCCCCAATATTTTTTAGTGACTACAAATGAACAAATCTTGAAGGTCTTGAAGGAATTAGAGATGGTCCCAATTGTTTACCATAAAAATCATTCAAGGGTTAAAAGATGGCTCTTCTTTGATAATCTACAATCTCTGATCCTACAAAGCAAAATGCAGAATGATGCTAGCACAATGAGAGACAGGACAGCTGGGATCAAGAGATTTAAGAAGCCACAAACAAAAACTTAAACAAACAAAAAGCATGTCAAAAGTGAATTTCTAAATATTCATTTTGGACGACTGAGTTTGAAGTGCTTTCTGGGCACTGCAGATGGCTCAGGGATTCAGGGCAAACAAAGCAACAATTTCTGCATAGTCACAGCTACTCAGCCATGATAGCCAGAGGCCCCAAACTCCAGGGATTTGAGATGATTCAACTAGATCCCTTTACCTGCCAAATTCTATGGGATCTTATGGAGAAAAATGAGGGTGAAAGGATTGTAGGAAACACGTTGTCTTTACTTCAACATCCACATGGCATTTATCACCAGGGAATGACCTTTTAAATTCCAATTATAGATTCATTTATGATAAAAAAAANTTTTAAAAAGTACACAAAAACAAGAAGAGGACAGCATAAAAATACTTCTTATATGTTTATCTCAGCCCCAATATTTTTTAGTGACTACAAATGAACAAATCTTGAAGGTCTTGAAGGAATTAGAGATGGTCCCAATTGTTTACCATAAAAATCATTCAAGGGTTAAAAGATGGCTCTTCTTTGATAATCTACAATCTCTGATCCTACAAAGCAAAATGCAGAATGATGCTAGCACAATGAGAGACAGGACAGCTGGGATCAAGAGATTTAAGAAGCCACAAACAAAAACTTAAACAAACAAAAAGCATGTCAAAAGTGAATTTCTAAATATTCATTTTGGACGACTGAGTTTGAAGTGCTTTCTGGGCACTGCAGATGGCTCAGGGATTCAGGGCAAACAAAGCAACAATTTCTGCATAGTCACAGCTACTCAGCCATGATAGCCAGAGGCCCCAAACTCCAGGGATTTGAGATGATTCAACTAGATCCCTTTACCTGCCAAATTCTATGGGATCTTATGGAGAAAAATGAGGGTGAAAGGATTGTAGGAAACATGTTGTCTTTACTTCAACATCCACATGGCATTTATCACCAGGGAATGACCTTTTAAATTCCAATTATAGATTCATTTATGATAAAAAAAAAAAATGTTTTTGAAGGAAAAGAAGGACATACAAAATTTCTGAGATAGTTTGATCCCAAAATTTAAATTAACAAAATTAAGCAAATGGAAAATCATGCCCATTGTAATCAAGTGGAAATTGTTAACTGATTACAGGGAATGGTCTGAGAGGTTTAAGTCTAAGAAGCAACCTGTTTCTTTGTTCGAGTCAGGGGTATGACCTCATCACACAGAGCTAATTCTCTGCATAATAGCTTGGAGGAAAGAAAGAGCCAAACTACATCACTTACTGCCTGTCTTACTGTCAAGGGAGAGCTAATACTCATACAGGATAATAAAACACAGTATTAAACTGCATCTTTGAACAATCAAAAATAACACACAAAATGGAATCCAAATAAAAGGCTAACAGCTCTTTCTGTAACAGGAGATAATTTTGCCATTTACAATGTATCAGAATGATAGACCAGACTTTTCATTACACAGATATTTTATTGAGCGCCTACCATATGCCATGCACTGTTTAGATGCTCTGGATACATGCACAAGTCAATAAGAGAATGCTTTTGTTCTGAGTTTAGTAGCTAAGATAAAATAAAAAACAATGTAATAAAAGTCTGTATATGGCACATATAAAAGAGTTAGAGACTATATCAGCATGAGTTGGAAGATGTCAGGGAGGATTTGATGGAGAGGGTAATAATGAAAAGAATCTTGAAGAAATGGAAACATTTGAACTGACAGAAACAGAAGAGAACCTTTTGTAAAAATAAGTCAGTTATAACAAGGGAATAAAAACCAAGACACAGTCGAACATATGCACAGATCAGTATGTAGTTTGGTTTAGCTGGGACTAATGAAACATGTATGAAACTGACAAAATAATATATAAGGAAGGGTTAAATCTGAGACACATGGACTTCTATGTCTATAATAGATTTTAGGGACCCTGGAGTTTAACTGGGCTTCCCTTGTGGCTCAGCTGGGAATGAGTTTAATTAATTTCCCCTACCGTTGAGATAACAAAGTCCCAGAAAGATGAAATTTACTTATGCCAGGTGATGATGCAAAGTGATAATCCTAGTAGCCATGGATAAATGTCCATGTTTTTGCTATGGCATCTTCAAGAGTAATTTCTGGGTGTTCTTAAATACCAGGACAAAAAGGCTGTACTAATTGCTTTAATTTGGTAATAAATCCTAAAGGAACACTAAAGATCTTCGAGAACAAAAATGATACCATTGAGAATGAATCTTGGGAAACAGAGGAAGGAGAGCAGAAGAGTTTTGGAGAGATGTGAAGGACAGATTTTAACAGTAAATAAAACAGAAGATTAATCTCCCCAAGGTCTACTTAGATTACATGTAGACATAACAATCATCCTTCGTATATTCTTTAACATAGCTTTGGCCAATCTTTATCATAGCTTTGAGAATGTGCACTGGCAAACCTGTTGCAGAAATCAAAGATGTCTATGTCTAAAAGCATAGCCCAATTGGTTATGAATTTTTTTTTAATGCTGTTTGGTTCTAATAATTTGTGATTCAGTCATAAGCATATGAAAACCTTGGGTAAACAAATCACTCAAAGGAATTAGGGGAGAATTCTAGCATTTATTAAAGTAGTCATATTTCATAAACTGTAGGTTTGGGGAATAGAAAACAATATTTTTATTGTAGTTTAAAATAATCTTCACTAAGAATTCATAATATTCTCCAAAGTTTGATAGCACACGTGGCACATATGTACAGATATATAAAATACGTACTGTTTGCCTCTAATTAGAAAGCAGTGAAAGAAATGTATTACCTAATGTAAAACTGGAATAGTCAAAATAATTTCAGTGTAGTCAAAATCATGATCAAATATAATTTAATATCTATTTTGATTTTAATCTCAAAAAGTATTACCTAATTTCTCTGGTCTCACACAAAAGCAAATGAATCAATGATTCATATGATGACTTTCCACTTAGAAACCCCTGAAAAAGCTCTCTTCACTCACATACCAGATTCAGTTTTGCTTCCCTTTTGAAGATTCAATATCTAAGGAAATATACTAATAAGCTCTTGTTTTAGGTAAAACTGAAAAGAACATTAAAAATCTTGAGAAACTTTTGGACCATGATTTCATCAAGGAATCTTGAGATTAGAATAAAAGTAGTCATCATTTGGGGGCTTCCGGGGTGGCTCAGATGGTGAAGAATCTGTCTGCAGCGCCAGAGATCTGGGTTCAATCCCTGGGTCAGGAAGATCCTCTGAAGAAGGAAATGGCTACCCACTCCAGTATTCTTGCCTGGAAAATTCCATGGACAGAGAAACCTGGTGGGCTACAGTCAATGGGGTCACAAAGAGTTGGATACGACGGAATGATTAACATCATCATTTATCGTTTCAATAACAGATGCCATTTATTAAGCACTTACTTAGTGTTTTGCTTGCATTCTCAATTATTCCTTAAAACAATCATGTGAAGTAAATATAGTTATTACCTCCTTCAAAATACTAAGTTGCCCAAAGTAACCCACATTGTAACCCGGTTTTTTCATCTGGCTTTGAGCTCATTCACTATTCAACCCATAGCCACAGTGCCTCCCATCATCAGGGATTATTCAGGTGCAAGGAAGGAGAAGTACTACACTCAAGACAGCTTGAGTAGAAGGGATTTAACAGGAAGAGATGGCAAAGCTTTGTGGAAAGCCTGCTGATGAGAGAGATCATGGAATGTTCAAAGAATGAAAGAGGCATAGTATGGCTTAAAAGGAGGAGGGGCAAACATGGGTGAAGCTTGGAGAGTGGACAGCAGCCACATCAAGGAGAGCTTTGTCAGTCATGCATTCAGAACATGTGTTTGCTGGTGAGTTAGGCACCAGCATAGCAGTTACGATCATAGACTCTGCCAACAGCCAGATCTCAATTTCAAACCCAGCATCCCTCTAAACTGGCTGTGCAATCTTGGAAAGTTACTCTACTGTATAAGCAATGCCTCCTTCTATAAAATGGACACAGATTTCTTTTATTTCTTTTTCTGCTCTGATTGCTGTGGCCAAAACTTCCAGAACTATGTTGAATAGTAGCAGTGAAAGTGGGCACCCTTGTCTTGANGGAACTCTCTATTTTTTCTAATTTGCTTTGTAAAATGTGAATGCATTTGTAACTTGTAGCTGAATACTTCCATAATTACATATGACAAGACAGAAAAACTTTTTGAAAAAAAAATTCCCTTGAATATGTGCCTGAATTCATTTACAACTGTTGCTGCCTTAAACACTTCAGGCAGAATAAGTGGATGGCACTAAACAGCTTAGCTGCAATTATTATGGAATGTCTGAGGTATAATTTCCCCTGCGGTTTTGTTAGGCGTACAAAATTCATAATTCTGATTTGTGGCAGGTACTTATTACTCATCACAGGTGGGGATATGCAAATATTATTCTAGTAGGGGTGAACAGACTTTATTTCAGTATTCAGCTATTAACGAGATTTGTGAGTCTGGTACTCTGGGGCCATTTAATTAATTAGATGGTACAGATAAAATATAAATTGTTTTGTAGGCTACACAATTCCTGTCCTAGGAGGTGTAAAACTGAGGCTAAATGAAATTGGTGCAGATTGATTTGTTGTTTTTTATATATATCCCAGTAAATGTAAATTCTGCTCATTATTTTACTATATTAATTCCACTCATAATCCTCATATTCTCTGAGTTTCATTAAAATAGATGTGTATTTGACTGTTTTGTTAAGGAATTTTATCACTTAATCTTCATGTCCTTAGCAGTAAGCATATAGAAAGAATATCTACAGTTAACTTTTTGAAAAATTTTCATGTTCTAGAGTAATACTTTTTTATTAACTTATACTATTATGTGGAAATAACATCTACTAAAATAAATCCTGGGAAATTGCATGATATTTAATGAGTTTTATTGGAATCTGTCAAAAAGCAATTACACAACTACCTGCATATAAAGAGAATGATTTCCCAGGCATTTGATACCTCAAGGAGGTGAAAAGTTTACATTTATATGGAGAACAACACATGAGTTTAATTGCTACATTGCCTTTATGTATTTGGCATTGGATACTTAGCAGTCTACGGTAAGGATATGGAATCTTTTCTTGACATAGTGGGAAAAGTCACTGTGATTGATTGTGCTCTGGGTGTAATGGTGCTGTTTGTGCTTTATATTGGCTAATTTTAGCTTATATCTTTGGTGAAAACTCAATTAAAAATTCTTCATCATATTGTTGATTACCTTTAATTTGGCAAATGGCTTCTCTAGTGGCTCAGTAGTAAAGTATCCGCCTGCAATGCAGGAGACATGGGTTTGGTCCCTGGATTGGGAGGACCCCCTGGAGAAGGGCCTGGCCACCCATTCCAGTGTTCTTGCCTGGAGAATCCCATGGACAGAGCAGCATGGTGGGCTACAGTCCATGGGGCTGCAAAGAGCTGAAGATGACTAAATGACTGAGTAGGAGCTCAAGCATGAGCACTTCAATCTTACTTTGAATCTAGAAATTAGAAAATAATTCTGCAGATAAATGACCAAATATTTTTCCTCATTAAAGTTGGGCTTATCTTAAATTTTACTTTGGGGCTAAACAGTAATGTATTTCTTCTAACCTTCAAGACTTCATCTAAAGGTGAAACTTGGGCTAACCATCATAGTTTCTCTGTTCTATGAGCACTGTTTTCTTTCTTCTGCCAGCCTCTCTGCACTCAACTCTTTTCATTTTTTAATGAAAAGCAAGCATATTTCTCAAAAGAGATGTTCTTTAATAGCACCTTGAATAAATAAAAGAAGGGTACATAAGAAAATGCAACAACTAGAGAACAATTTCCCAAAGGGACTTAATAACCATATTTGAAATAATTGCAAAAGCAGAAGCCCACACATCATGTTGACAACCTTGAATGCAAAGCAAAATACTCATTCAAATCTGAGAGCTCTGTGTTCTAGGTCACATTTCAGAAAATATATTTTCAAGCGTTTCTGTTAATCTCCATAAAAAGCTAAGAAAAGATAATTTTTATTAATTTGAAAATTTATAAAGTGTTACAATCATATATTTTATATCTCCAAGGGAAAATTTAATAAACAGCAATGAATATTTTAGAGAAGGCAAGATAAAACTTGACGATCAGAAACATACTATTAGCAGAAAAATAAAAAAGGAATTATATACTGAAAAGATTGGTCAAGACAATACTACTGAAATGTTAAATTGTTTACACAGATAATGACATGCACTATTAATGGTGTATTTTCTATGAACTTAAATTCTTTTGAATCTGCAAACTTTAATTTAAATTGTCTGTAATAGTAGAACCTAGATTATCATTGTATTAATAAGAACAATTTGAGATCTATTAATAACACTAATTTGATAAATATACTTTATAGATATCAATAAATAATAAAAATTATATCTACTACTGTGGGCAAGAATCTCTTAGAAGAAATGGAGTACCCATCATAGTCAACAAAAGAGTCTAAAATGCAGTACTTGGATACAATCTCAAAAATGACAGAATGATCTATGTTCATTTCCAAGGCAAACCATTCTAAATCATATAATCCAAGTCTATGCCCTGACCAATAATGCTGAAGAAGCTGAAGTTGAATGGTTCTATGAAAACCTATAAGACCTTCTAGAATTAACACTCAAAAAAGATGTCCTTTTCATTATAGGGGACTGAAATGCAAAAATAGAAAGTCAAGAGATACCGGGAGTAACAGGCAAATTTGGCCTTGGAATACAGAATGAAGCAGGGAAAAGGCTACTAGAGTGTTGCCAAGAGAATGCACTGGTCATAGCAAACACCCTCTTCCAACAACACAAGAGAAGACTCTACACATGGACGTCACCAGATGGTAATACCGAAATCAGATTGATTATATTCTTTGCAGCCAAAGATGGAGAAGCTCTATACAGTTAGCAAAAACAAGACCAGGAGCTGACTGTGGCTCAGATCATGAACTCCTTATTGCCAAATTCAGACTTAAATTGAAGAAATTAGGAAAAAATATTAGACCATTCAGGTATGACCTAAATCAAACCCCTTACGATTATACAGTGGAAGTAGAAATAGATTCTAGGGATTAGATCTGATAGACAGAGTGCCTGATGAACTATGGATAGAGGTTCATGACATTGTACAGTAGATAGGGATCAAGACCATCCCCCAAGAAAAAGAAATGCAAAAAAACAAAATGGTTGTCTGAGAAGGCNAATCAAACCCCTTACGATTATACAGTGGAAGTAGAAATAGATTCTAGGGATTAGATCTGATAGACAGAGTGCCTGATGAACTATGGATAGAGGTTCATGACATTGTACAGTAGATAGGGATCAAGACCATCCCCCAAGAAAAAGAAATGCAAAAAAACAAAATGGTTGTCTGAGAAGGCCTTACAAATAGCTGTGAAAAAAAGAGAAGTCAAAAGCAAACGAGAAAAGGAAGGATATACCCATCTGAATGCAGAGTTCCAAAGAATATCAAGAAGAGATAAGAAAGCCTTCTTCAATGATCAATGCAAAGAAATAGAGGAAAACAATAGAATGAGAAAGACTAGAGAGGTCTTCAAAAAAATTACAGATACCAAGGGAATATTTCATGCAAAGATGGGCTCGATAAAGGACAGAAATGGTATGGACCTAACAGAAGCAGAAGATATTAAGAAGAGGTGGCAAAAATACATAGAAGAACTATACAAAAAATATCTTCATGACTCAGATAATCATGATGGTGTGATCACTCACCTAGAGCCAGACATCCTGAAACGTGAAGTCATGTGGGTCTTAGGAAGCATCACTATGAACAAAGCTAATGGAAGTGATGGAATTCCAGCTGAGCTATTTCAAATCCTGAAAGAGGATGCTGTGAAAGTGCTGTACTCAATATGCCAGCACATTTTGAAAACTCAGCAGGAGTTTTCCACAGGACTGGAAAAGGTCAGTTTTCATTCCAATCCCAAAGAAAGGCAATGCCAAAGAATGCTCAAACTACCACACAATTGCACTCATTTCACATACTAATAAAGTAATGCTCAAAATTCTCCAAGCCGGCCTTCAACATGTGAGCTGTGAATTTCCAGATGTTTAAGCTGGATTTAGAAAAGACAGAGGCATCAGAGATCAAATTGTCAACATCTATTGGATCATTGCAAAAGCAAGAGACTTCCAGAAAAACATCTATCTCTGCTTTATTGACTATACCAAAGCCTTTAACTGTGTGGATCACAACAAACTGTGGAAAACTGTTCAAGAGATGGGAATAGTAAGACCGCCTGACCTGCCTCTTGAGAAATCTGTATGCAGGTCTGGAAGCAACAGTTAAAACTAGACTTGGAACAACAGACCGGTTCCAAATCTTGAAAGGAGTATGTCAAGGTTGTATATTGTCATCCTGCTTATTTAACTTGTGTACAGAGTACATCACAAGAAATCCCAGGAAGGATGAAGCACAAGCTGGAATCAAGATTGCTGGGAAAAATGTCAATAACCTCAGATATGCAGATAACACCACCTTATGGCAGAAAGTGAAGAATTAAAGAGCCTCTTGATGAAAGTGAAAGAGGAGAGTAAAAAGTTGGCTTAAAACTCAATATTNCACAAGAAATCCCAGGAAGGATGAAGCACAAGCTGGAATCAAGATTGCTGGGAAAAATGTCAATAACCTCAGATATGCAGATAACACCACCTTATGGCAGAAAGTGAAGAATTAAAGAGCCTCTTGATGAAAGTGAAAGAGGAGAGTAAAAAGTTGGCTTAAAACTCAATATTCAGCAGTTAAGCAGAAAGGGTTCTCTCTCACTCAGGCTTTTCGTTCTTTTCAAATCTTCAGCTAATTAAGTGAAACCCACCTATATTGGGAGGGCAATTCCCTTCAACTGCTGTGTTTCCTTTTCCTGTCTTTAAAAAAAAAAAAATTCAATATTCAGAAAACTAAGATCATGACATCTGGTCTCATTACTTGATGGCGAATAAATGGGGAAACAATGGAAACAGTGACAGACTTTTTTGGAGGGCTTCAAAATCACTGCAAATGGTAACTGAAGCCATGAAGTTAAAGGACATTTGCTTCTTAGAAGGAAAGTTATGACCAACCTAAAAGGTATATTAAAAAGTAGAGACATTACTTTGTCAACAAAGGTCTGTCTAGTCAAGGCTATGGTCTTTCTAGTGGTCATGTATGGATGTGAGAGTTGGACTGTGAAGAAAGCTGAGCACCGAAGAATTGATGCTTTCGAACTGTGGTACTGGAGAAGACTGTTGAGAGTCCCTTGGACTGCAAGGAGATTCAACCAGTCCACCCTAAAGGAAATCAGTTCTGAATATTCATTTGAAGGACTGATGCTGAAGCTGAAACTCCAATACTTTCGCCACCTGATGCCAAGAACTGACTCATTGGAAAAGCCGCTGATGCTGGGAAAGATTGAGGGAGGGAGCAGAAAGGAATGACAGAGGATGAGATGGTTGGATGGCATCACCGACTCAATGGACATGAGTCTGGGTAAACTCCGAGAGTTGGTGATGGACAGGAAGGCTTGGTGTGCTACAGTCCGTGGGGTTGCAAAGAGTCAGAAGCAACTGAGCTACTGAACTGACTGAACTGAAAGTAGAGAAAATAAAGATGGAAAAAATATACACAACATTATATGTTAAGATTAGTTTTTGCTTTTCTTTCATAAGATACAAAAATATTTCATATGTATACATAATATTTTATATTACACAGATTTCTCCAAGTTTCAGGTCTTTGGTAACATAACCACTCAATGTATCTTCAGTTGGAATATTTGAAGAAAATGGCAGAATTGCCTCCATTCTGATTCTTTGGAGAACATTGAGGGTGTAACTTGATCGACATTGGTTGTGTGAAGAGGAAACGACAAGATGTGCTCTTGTTGCAGAACTTCTGTATGGAGATCTGGACCTGAACTTACCTTTCTGAGTTCAAAAGGAGTTGAGTGAGTGAGTGAGTGAGTGAGTGAACTCATTTAGTCATGTCCGACTCTTTGCAACCCAATGAACTGTAGCCTACCAGGCTCCTCTGTCCATGGGATTTTCCAGGCAAGAATACTGGAGTGGGTTGCCATATCCTTCTTCAGGAGATCTTCCCAACCCAGAAATTGAACTCGGGTCTCCCGCATTGTAGGCAGACAGTTTACCGTCTGAGCCACCAGGGAAGTCCAAAAGGAGTTGAACTGACTGGCAAATACATGTTTCTACACATATATCAAAAAGAGTAAACTTTAATGGAGGCAAACTAAAAGAAAACATCAATCAGTATGTTGAAGGGCAAATAGATTAAACTTTGTCACAAATGTATAGCTATCTGCACTGAAGGAGATAGGGTAAAATGAAGCTGCTGCTACTGCTAAGTCATTTCAGTCATGTTTGACTCTGTGCAACCCCATAGACGGCAGCCCACCAGGCTCCCTTGTCCCTGGTATTCTCCAGGCAAGAACACTGGAGTGGATTGCCATTTCCTTCTCCAATGCAGGAAAGTGAAAAGTGAAAGTGAAAGTCGCTCAGTTGTGTCCACCTCTTAGCGACCCCATGGACTACAGCCTACCCGGTTCCTCTGTCCATGGGATTTCCAGGCAAGAGTACTGGAGTGGGGTGCATTGCCTTCTCCTAAAATGATGCTGACCTATGTAAATTCAGAAAACAATGTTTCAGATCTAAAGCTAAGCTAAAAGAAAGAAAGAAAGAACTAAAGAGACTCTAATGCTGAAAACAAAAGGGAACTGTACAAATATACCTTACTCTAGTTGGTGATTTTTTTTTTTTCCTCATGGGACTTCAAGTTAGCAATTCTAAAAAGGTTGTATGTCCATATATTTGGGTTGGATAAATAAGTAAGTTTGGATAGTGAATGTTAGTTTTCTCACTGTTGGAGGAAGAAGATACAGATAAACAAGATGAGAAGGCTAAAATAAACTCCATGGTACTAGGTCAGAGTTGGAGACATCAGTGTGAACTCATGTTCAGCTTAATACTGATACAGATAGTAAATACAGAAACAAACATAGAAATATGTACATACATAAATTAGTATTTATACATGTATTACATCACTCTGTTTCTTGAGAGATCCTAGAAGCAATAACATCCCATCATCAATGAGCACTCATAGCACCCATATCTTTGTTTCTAAATACCATTTTAATCAAAGTAACAGTGGGTTCTGAGAGAAATAATTGATTTCAAGTTTCAGTTCAGTTCAGTTCAGTCGCTCAGCATGTCCGACTCTTTGCAATCCCATGAATCCCAGCATGCCAGGCCTCCCTGTCCATCACCAGCTCCCGGGGTTCACTCAGACTCACGCCCATCGAGTCAGTGATGCCATCCAGCCATCTCATCCTCGGTCGTCCCCTTCTCCTCCTGCCCCCAATCCCTCCCAGCATCAGTCTTTTCCAACGAGTCAACTCTTCCCATGAGGTGGCCAAAGTACTGGAGCTTCAGCTTCAGCATCATTCCTTCCAGGGCTGATCTCCTTCAGAATGGACTGGCTGGATCTCCTTGCAGGCCAAGGGACTCTCAAGAGTCTTCTCCAACACCACAGTTCAAAAGCATCAATTCTTCGGCGTTCAGTCTTCTTCACAGTCCAACTTTCACACCCATACACGACTACTGGAAAAACCGTAGCCTTGACTAGACGGA
>SJYA01000795.1:3691100-3820223 GCA_006410615.1 Neotragus moschatus | reverse complement strand
AGGCCAAATTTGTCTGTTACTCCAGGTGTTTCTCGACTTCCTACTTTAGCATTGCAGTCCCCTATAATGAAAAGGACAGCTTTTTTGGGTGTTAGTTCTAAAAGGTCTTGTAGGTCTTCACAGAAATGTTCAACTTCAGCTTCTTCAGCATTACTGGTTGGGGCATAGACTTGGATTACCGTGATATTGAATGGTTTGCCTTGGAAATGAACAGAGATCATTCTGTCGTTTTTGAGAGTGCATCCAAGTACTGCATTTCTGACTCTTTTGTTGACCATGATGGCCACTCCATTTCTTCTGAGGGATTCCTGCCCACAGTAGTAGATACAATGGTCATCTGAGTTAAATTCACCCATTCCAGTCCATTTTAGTTCACTGATTCACAGAATGTCAACGTTCACTCTTGCCATCTCTTGTTTGACCACTTCCAGTTTGCCTTGATTCATGGACCTGACATTCAAAGTGCCTATGCAATAGCCTGGGGGTGGGGAAGACCAAGTTTTAGAGGATTGGAACTATCAGTCCTATCTCCCTGACTTCTGGGAAGAGGAGAGAGACTGGAGGTTAAATTAATCCCCAAAGGCAATAATTTAATCAAGTACATCTATATAATGAAACCTCCATAAAATCCTAAAAGAATGGGATTTAAGACTTTTCAGGTTGGTGAATATATGTAAATGCAAGAAGAACAACTTGCCCAAAGAGCATTGCATAGAAGCTCTGTGCCCTTTCCTTGCATCTTTTCCTAGGGACCCCTTCCATTTGGCTATTTCTGAATTATAAGCTTTCTTAATAAGCTGGCAGTTGTGAGAGGAAAATCAAAATGGAGCCAGTATTGCTAAGAAAGACCTCTAAAATGGATATGGGAGGCCATTAACGAAGTGTGTCTTGTACACATCTCAGTCTGGATGGAATCTTACCTTTTGACCTGAGAACCGTATTAAGATACCGAGATTTACATCTGGACTTAAAAGTAGTAAGGAAGTTCTCTAGGCCATAAGTAGCCCATTTCAACCAGATAGACAACCACTGGCAAGTCAATATTGTCCCAGTTAATAATCAGATGGTAATCTGGGCCTCATTTATCTCCTTGTGTATATTGATTTAATGTGTACCTTTCTCTCGGGAACAAACAGGTAAATGAGAGGATGAAGGAGGACAAGAAAGTGAAGTTTAGGAAGATCTGAACAAACTACTTGGCTATAATAAAATCTAATACTTATTTCTGAAACACTTATGTGGTACATCTGTGTTCTCTTCATATAAAGTAGTATTTTCAATGCTTTATAAGTATTATTTCATGTAATCTTCATAACAACTCAATGGGTAAGGAATAATTTCTTTTTTCAGATGAGAAAACTAAGGTACAGAATGATTATTATTTGTCCCCTTCAAAAAATAAGGCAAAACCAGATTTTTGAAGATTGTAAACCCTACCCTCATCCTGTGAATTTCTCAGAAAGATGGAAGAAAAATGGGGGAACATGAATGAAATAGAGTAGCAGCAGCAAAGTGATGAGCAGTGAAGAGAACCTGGCACCCTGATTTTGTTTATTAGTCAATAAAACCCTAAGGGAATTGATCACCTTTGGGTGTGTCATGAATTTCAATTTGTTTAGTCTTCACAACTCTTTGATGCATTGATCTGCCATTTAACATATTTACATTGATTGTCTGGCCTCTGAAAGTGTTTGGGTTTTGTAAAAAGAAAATAAAATAAAAGGTTGGACTATGAGAGCAATGGAAATAAGAGAAATCAAAGAGTCCAAAAAAAATGAGAAAAGAAGAAGGAAGTATGAAAAAGCACATGATGAGAAGTGGATGATAAAGAAGCAGGCCTGAGCAAAATGGCCAACCACATATTTCCACTAAGAAATTGTTGCAGTAAAAAAGAATGAAGTACATTTTCATAGTGTTTCATTTGAAAAAAGAATAGAAAGATGGAAAAGGAATCCAAAAAATGAACTCTGTACTCTTCTCTACCCACTCAGTTTAGAATAGCTCTACCGATACTATAGATGAGTTTCCAGCAATACAAATGAATCCCTTCAACCTGTATCCAACTCTCTCTGGGACTCTTATCCAGACTTTAAACCTTTTGTATTTTGGACCAACCTACAGTCATCTGGAAAGGATTTTCTGAGCCACAATTAGTAATTCATTGATCTGAAATCAAATCTTCTTCCAAATGAAATAGAAGATAGGCAGTCTTTTCATCTGCTAGGGCACATCTTTTTGTAAGTGGTAAGCAGCTCTACATATAAGGTTCCTCAGACCTAAAGAAGAGAAGTAAAAATAAGTTAGAAAGAAGATTAAAAATTCCTAGCACTTTAGGCTCCATATCCACATTTAAACATGAAGAAAATCCTAGTCTTGGACATACACATATTTGGCATCAGAACTTGGATTGCTTCTTTTACTGATGTTTGCTCAGTCTTTCAAAATGACAAATATGAGAAAGCCTTGGTAAATGAGTTTATTTTGGAGATTTGTTAAGAGCCTGTTCACTGATGGAACAGCATACAGAAAAAAATCTAACATCATGAACACTCACACCAAAAATTAACAACTCTCAGCGCTGACACCCTTAGCATACTGCTTAAGAAAAGGCAAGTGTTTTCACCATTCTCTCAGGCTAGGCAAAGCAGGAATCAGCTACAAGAATAAGGAGATAGGCCTCATGCATACAAGTGACCCTTTCTTAGGTTTATTAGGAGAGGTGGGCAAAAGGCTCTTTGGAAAGCTGAGCTGTGAAAACTCAAATCTTAGCTTAATCAAGGCTTTTCTGCTGTCTAAATTTTAGCACAATCTTTGGATTTCTTAAAACTAGAATGACCCGGTATTATAGGATATTGTACTAGGTCACTAAGAAAAAGTTATTAGCTAGCTGTTAACAGAGAAAATAATTGTAACAATCTTACCCCCATATGGTTACCTTGAAAATAAACACTGACTATGATGGTTCCAAACAATGTTTTAACTCACTGTATTATTCTTTAATCAGGGTTGTTTTCTACCTCCTGCATATGTGTTAAGTTGCAATACTGTGGACTGTAGCTCCTCATTAAAAACCAAAGAAGCTAGATTTTGTATGAAGTGTATATAAATCTCACTCTTTCATAAAACTTTCAAATTTCATCCTTCCTATTAATATGATGATAATCTTCCCAAGAAACAATTCACTTAATTTTTTTTTAATATTTAGAGCAATTTCAGGTTTTTAGCAAAATTAATATAAAGTACAGTGAATTCCTATAGCTCTTTATCTCCACACCTACCCGGCCTCCCAAATATCAATATTTGGAACCAGTAGAGGACATTTGTTACAATCAACGAACATACATTGATACATCATTATCACCCAGAATCTATAGTTTACATTAGAGTTCACTCTTGGCGATGTATTTTCTGTGATTTTGAGAAATGTATAATGACATGTGGGGCTTCCAAGGTGGGAGATATGTTTATGAGAGGTATTGGTCTATAGTTTCAGCTTCTTATAATATCTTTGACTGGTTTTGGTATTAGAGCAATTCTGGCCTCATAGAATGAGTTATGAAATATTCCCTCTGTTTCTATCTTCTAAAAGAATTGTTGAAAATCAATATAATTTCTTTCTTAAATATTTGGTAGAATTCATCAGAGAAGCCATTTAGCCCTGGTGATTTCTATTTTGGAAGATTATTAATTATTGATTCAATATAATTAATAGATATTTAATTTAATTTTAATTATTTTTTTAACAACTACAATTTTTATTTTTATTGGTAGAATACTACAGCTTGTTTGAACACACAGTTTTGAATTATACATGCATACAACCAGTTCCAAATATATTTCTGCTTCAAAGTTTCCTAATTTAGTAAGAACACTGTTATTACTATAATTCTGTGCCTTCCCAAAATTTGTTTGTATTATGACTATTTAATTTTAAAATATTTTTTATTTAATTCTTTTGTTTAATTGTTTTTCTCTTACTGTGTGAGATTTGCATATTGTGTCTTTCAAAAAATTGGTCCATTTCCTCCAAGCTGTCAAATCTGTGGGCTTAGGTTTGTATTCTTTACCATCTTTTTAATAATGTTCATTGGATTCATAATGAACATTACAAATGATGTCCTCTCTTTCATTTCTGATGTTAGAAATTTGTGTCTTCTTTTTTTTATCCTTAGAAAGCCTGATTAAAAACTTATCAGTCTTACTATTTTTCTCAAATATCAGCCTTTGATTTGGTAGATTTTCTCCATTAATATCCTATTTTCAGTTTCATTGATTTCTAGTCTAATTTTATCTATTTTCTTCTGTTTACTTTAGATTAAATTTGTTTTATTTTTGTAGTTTCCTGAAATGGAAACTTGATTATTGTTTTTAACTTTTTCTTCTTTTCTAATACATGTATTCAATGCTATAAATTTAGATCTAAGCATTACTTTTTCTGCATCCCACAAATTTTGATAAGTTGTGCTTTAATTTGCTTCAAAATATTTTTTAAATTTCTCCTGAGATTTCTGCTTTGATCCCTGTGTGATTTAGGAGTGTGTTGTTTTGATGAGTTTCCAATTATCTTTCTGTTATTGATTTCTGGTTTAATTCTACTATGATATGAAGACAGATTGTTCTACTTTTCAGTGTACTATATATTTGCCTTGCCTCTCCATTCTTGAATACCTAAGCATCTTTTCATCGTTTTCACTTCTATTTTCAGTCTTGTGTCATATTCTAGAGGAAGACATTCTTGGTTCCAGATCCTCCCATTCAGTCACTCCTCTGTTGTCCCATTTTATGCGTCACATTTTTTTTCAGAGTGGCTAATAACAATAACTATGCCTCAAATCATGTGTCCTGAAATAATACAAATCTATATGGGGGGGGGGGAACTGCTCCAAGATAATTAGCATTTCAAACGAAGCCAGTCTGTGGAATCCACCCACTGTAGAGAACTCTGACCTAGCCACTTAACAGATAGTACATTTCTGTATACATGCAAAATTTGGCTAAAAATCTGAGATTCCATCTCATAGATTAGAAGGGCATAGGATGCTCAACTGTACCAAGTATCTTTGGGAAACAACTCAAACTAGGAGATGTTCAGATCAGATATAAGAAAGCTATTTTCTCTTGTCCAAGGCCTACTCCTAGAGATGAGTGAACACAGACCTCATCTTTCAAATTTTATCTCATTTTTTATGGGATATTTCCTTCCCCCTTTCCAAACTGACTGCTTTTTCAGTGTCTTACTCTTTCTAATACTTCCTGAAATTTTTGCAATATCGTTAATATTTCATTAAGTGAATCAGTAAATAATCCTCTCTATTCTCTCTCTCTCTTTTGTTTTTTTTTCTCTAGTGGTGGTATACTCGCCAAGTCATGTCCTACTCTTGTGACCCCATGGACTATAGTCTGCCAGGCTCCTTTGTCCATGGGATTTCCCAGGCAAAACTTCTGGAGTGTGTTGCCATCTCCTTCTCCAGGGAATCTTCCCAACCCAGGGATCAAACCCATGTCTCCTGCATTGCAGGTGGTCTCCTGCATTACTGGCAGGTTCTTTACCAACTGAGCCACCAGGTAATAAGACCTACATATAACTGTGCTGTGCTTAGTTGCACAGTCTTGTCTGACTCTTTGTGACATCATGGACTGCCGGGGTCCAGCCCCGGCAGGATCCAGGGAATTCGAAGCAGGGATGGAGTCGGTGAGAAAAGAACTTATTTATTTAGAGNGGTGGTCTCCTGCATTACTGGCAGGTTCTTTACCAACTGAGCCACCAGGTAATAAGACCTACATATAACTGTGCTGTGCTTAGTTGCACAGTCTTGTCTGACTCTTTGTGACATCATGGACTGCCGGGGTCCAGCCCCGGCAGGATCCAGGGAATTCGAAGCAGGGATGGAGTCGGTGAGAAAAGAACTTATTTATTTAGAGATATAGGATTAGATTAGGAAGAACTAGTGTAGTAGGAAAATTAAGTGGAGAAAAGAGGCTGAATAACTTGGTTTATGTGGAAAGCCAATAAAGTTCCAGACAAGGAGGTTGTACCATCTACGCTGGGCCACCAGCATCTGTTTGAATATCGGAGAGTGCCCCGCCTTGGGCTCTCTCTCTTATGGATATTAGCAGCTGGGATAAGTAAGTAGACATGGCGAGCCTCCATGCCCCAGATGGGAATTCAGCCTGAAAATAGAGTAAAGCGGAGAGACATGGGGGAAGCCCAGCATTGGTGCAAGACTTCAAAATCAGCCCATATACACCAAGTTGTGCATAATGGAATATGCAGAGTTATGCAGGGGCCACAGTCCTGACCCTCATTGAAATCAGGCTTTCTTTTTGCATACCCTCCTGTATACAAAAGGTCTCAGGTGGTTTATATTATCTTCTGGCCAAGAGGCCTGCCTGTTAACATTTTTATGGCTCTCTTCCTGGACAATTGTCTATTAGCCAGAAAACTCCTTTTCCTTAAAAGTGTTTTTTCTTTACTCTGCATTACCCTCAAAATACTAAACAAAGTTACATTCCTGTAGAACAAAAGTGCAGTGGGTTATAACTAAGAAAATACTTAACTCAAAATCTAATATTGCTAATATCAAGTCTACTACCTGTTTTTCTATATACCAACTATATCTTGCAAATAAAAGATATGAAAATTTGGCAGCAAGTATTGGCTCAACAAATAAAACCTTTAATCAGTCCTATTCTTATGATTTCGACTCTTCAGAAGCCCCTACATTCCTAGGATGTTTTAAGCTTCCTGTGCCTCCCTGCTGTCAGAGGCCTCAAACAATCACATGCGCAGCTGTAGGAGTCCTGCAGGCAGGCCAGAAAGCCATCAGAGGGGTTTTTGGATTGAAACACTCTATCAAATGCAGAAGACTACAGCTCTTAACTGACTTTTTCCGGAGAATGTCAGAAGGGTGGAAAAGTAGGCAGATTCTTATTTTTTGGAGGTACATGCTCAGGAAATGTCAGGGGAAAAACCTGAGATTTGACTCATCCTTGCCCATCAAATCTCCTGCCGCGTGACCTTGTCACGGGTGGGATTCCTCACGCTGGCTCCTGACAATGGACAATAGTCCTCCAGGCTCCTCTGTTCATGGGGATTCTTCAGGCAAGAGTACAGGGATGGGTTGCCATCCTCCTCCAGGGGATCTTCCCAACCCAGGGGTCGAACACAGGTCTCTCATATTGTAGGCAGATTCTTTACCATCTGAGCCACCAGGGAATCCTGGTTTAATATTGAATTTACAGTAAACTCCATTCTGTACTTATTTCTCTGGATCCAAGTTTCTTGGCAAGAATGTCCATGAAGTCCTGATTGAAGATAAATTGTATTGTATGTATATAATGTGCACAATATCACAGAAAACTTATTTTAGCTTAATAAAGTCTCCTTTTAATTTTTATTAAAATTCACAAAATTCATTCATAATATTTATTCACCATACTCTCATATAAGGCACATCCTCAATGCTTTAAACTAAAATTATTATCAGAATTTTTACTCACAACCTTTTTTTCCCCCTCTTTCTCTTTTCCTTATGAACATTTGCATGCTTCTGTCTTTTGGTGATCCTCACATGTCAGGCTGTGCACTGATTTTTTTTTTTCATGTTACCTCCCGAGTGGATCTCATCCACACTCATGGTTTTAACCGTAGCCATATGTTGATGGCACACCACATGTTCAGGGTTGACCTTTCTATAGAAATCAATCTCGCATTCATAGGACTACTGAACAAAGTTACATCAAAATCATAGGGGAACTATATTGTTGTTCATTTGCTAGGAAAGGTTTGTGTGCATGCGCCTGGTCATTTATGTGCTCAGGTCCTGTTCAACTCTTTGCAACGCCATGGATGGTGGCCTTCCAGGCTCCTCTGTTTATGAGATTTCCCAGGCAAGAATGGAGTGTGTTGCCATTTCCTCCTCCAGTGGATCTTCCCCAACTAGGTATGGAAACCACATCTCCCTGCACTGGGAGGCAGGTTCTTTATTACTAGCCCACCTGGGAAGCCTGTTCAGTTGCTAGTTCAGTTCAGTTCAGTCACTCAGTCATCTCCGAATCTTTGCAACCCCATGGACTGCAGCACACCAGGCTTCCCTGTCCTTCACTATCTCCTGGAATTTCCTCAAATTCATGTTCATTGAATCAGTAAAGCTATCTAACCATTTCATCCTCTGCTTCCCGCTTTTTCTTTTGCCTTCAATCTTTCCCAGCATCAGGATCTTTTCCAGTGTGTCAGTTCTTTGCATCAAGTGCCCAGTGTATTGGAGCTTCAGCTTCAGCATCAGTCCTTCTGATGAATATTCAGAGTTGATTTTCTTTAGAATTGACTCATTTAATCTTGCTGCTGTCCAAAGGACTCTCAAGAGTTGTCTCCAGCACCACAGTTCAAAAGCATCAATTCTTTGGTGCTTAGCCTTCTTTATGGTTCAACTCTCATATGTATGGGCTTCCCTGGTGGTACGGGTTATTTCAATACTTCTTTTGATGTTTTCCTGTGGTTTCAGAAGCTACTGAATTAATTCTTTCTGGGAATTTCATTGAAATTTACAGATTCCCCTCCTCCTCAGAACAGCAGATTTTGTAGACTCCAGGTAATCAATCAGTTCCTAGGGACCTTTTCTGACCCTATAATTCATGGGAATTAAATTCTAGTGTTATACTATTTGGCTGAGTTTCTTTAATATATTTTGTTGTTAAATATTTGGATGTCTCTTTCCCTTTTCCCTCCCTCTGTTACACACTTTCATTTCTGAAAGTTGTTGTCTTTCCAATAAATTAAATTTCAAATGGTCTGCAATATTTAACTCATTGAAATATCTTTGCAGTACAGTAACCTGTTCTGATATCATGAATTTCTCATTAGTATTTCACTTTGACTCAAAAGCTCATCTAGAGTTTTTATCTCCTAGGAGATGAGGGACTGAGGCTGAACTATTAGCACCCCTCTTTCGTTCTTTCGCTAACTAATCATTTTTAAATGCTGCAGAACCTTTGTTTTCACTTGGCTTTTCTCTGTAGCCACACAGTAAGAATAATTAGAGCTGCTTTCTCTCTGGTTGTTATGAGTGACCATGAGTATTCATCAAAACTTTCTATACTTGGTATATAGCCATAGTTTCCAGGATGACTTGAGTCAGATGCAAAGAAAGTTTATAAGTAATGACATAATTATTAAAAACTCAAAAATATATAACCAACTGTTTTATTAACATCCTTAAAAACTATATACCTCTTATTCGTTTTCACCCTTCATTATCACAAATCACCTTTGAAACAGTCTTTACATGAATTCCAGGATAACACTTTCATGGTAATTCCTGTCCATCTTTCATAATCTCCTCTACTAATTTCTTTTTCTTTTCTGCCTCATTTTCTCACCTGCATTTTCACATGCACACGCACACATACACAGATGACTAACAAATTGACATCATCAGAGGCCCAGACCTCTGGCCTCACGTTTCCTCTGCCTATTCTGCATCTCTTGAGTGCCTAGTAGGCAGCCCAAACTGATACGCTTTTAGTCTTCCTGCCTAACCTGCTTCTCCTACATGCCTTCCCAATACCATAAAAACCAGCTCCATTCTTTCTGTTCTTCAAACCACAATTAGGTCACTACCTTCAACATCTTTCTCACATACCTCACATCAAATGCTTTAGAAAATCTCATTCGTACTGACTTGGAAATATATTGGGATCTGACCACTTTTCGAGTCAATGCGATCTCTCTCTATGGCTGCATAGCCTCCTAGGTGGTGCCTCACTTCTGCTCTTGCCCCATCTGTGTCCACTGCCCACACAGCCACAAGTGGTTGCCCATTTGACTCAGGGAAGATTCAAACTCTCGCCATTGGCCTATAAGTCTCTACACGAGTATACTTTCTAGACATCTGACCTCATCTCCAACATTCTTTCCTCTGCCTAGACCACTCCTCTGTCTAAACCATAACCTCTTGGTTCATTACTTCTTTTCTGCAGCTTCTCCTCCCTGGCATATTTTAGCCTCTTTCTCTGATTTATTTATCTTTCTAGTACTCATCACCAAGGACATAGAATATTTTGCTTATTTATGTGTTTATCCTAGTTGCTTATCTTTCTCTTTCCACCAGAAGGAAAGCTCTAGTGACTGCTCCATACTAGGTACTCAATAAATACAAGTTGGATAAATACAATAAATAAATACAAGAATTATATTTAAAGGTACAGCATTTAAATTTGGATATCAATAAGAATTTCTGATCTTTCCCAAATTCAATTTACTCAAATTAACTGTGGTATCGCTGTAATTTTCAGCACGTACTCAAACATCAAATTGGTCAATTGGAGTTCCCTTTAACTTTACTCTTTTATCCTTTTTAATATTGCTTCTGCTGCCCTTGAGAACATTCTTAATGAATGGCAAAAACAAAATATCCAGGTACATTATACTTTTTCCTGAACTGAGACATGGAAGTAGCTCCCCTCCAAGCAGTGCTGGTATTTTGCAGTGGACAGCAGTATTAGAGACCACAATCTTGGTCCTAGTGGTGCCCTTAAAATTAATCACCAAGTCACATCCATCTTTTTCTGACCAAATGGCCTGTAGCCCACTAGGCTTTTCTGTCCATGGAATTCTCCAGGTAAGAATACTGGGTTGCCATTTCCTTCTCTGGGGATCTTCCTGACCCAGGGATCAAACCTGGGTCTCCTGCATCGCAGGAGATTCTTTATCATCTGAACCATCAGTGAAGATCCCTTAAAATTTGACAATGGATACGTTCTAGTACTGGGACTTTGCTGCTGGTTCAGTGATAAAGAATCTGCCTGCCAGTGCAGGAGAGTTCAATTCCTGGGTTGGGAAAATCCCCTGGAGAAGGAAATGGCAACCCATTCCAGTATTCTTGTCTGGAAAATTCCACAGACCTAGGAGTCTGGTGGGCTATAGTCCATGGTTTTGCAAAAGAGTTGTGCAACTTAGTGACTAAACAACAACTGAACTCTAGTACTACTGCTGTTTGTGCTATTGGGAAGTTTTAGTAGCATTAAACATTTTTTAAAAGGTCATTTTAAGGTCAGGACTTCACACCGATATTTCTAATTTAACTGATTTAGATTGCTTACTCTTCTTTTCTTCATATGTGATTTATTTCATTGTTCACTAAAAAAAAAAAAAAAAATCACTGCAGATGGTGATTGCAGCCATGAAATTAAAAGACACTTACTCTTTGGAAGAAAAGTTATGACCAACCACGATAGTATATTTGAAAGCAGAGACATTACTTTGCCGACTAAGGTCCGTCTAGTTAAGGCTATCGTTTTTCCTGTGATCATGTATGAATGTGAGAGTTGGACTGTGAAGAAGGCTGAGCACCAAAGAATTGATGCTTTTGAACTGTGGTGTTGGAGAAGACTCTTGAGAGTCCCTTGGATGGCAAGGAGATCCAACCAGTCCATTCTGAAGGAGATCAGCCCTGGGATTTCTTTGGAAGGAATGATGCTAAAGCTGAAGCTCCAGTACTTTGGCCACCTCATGCGAAGAGTTGACTCATTGGAAAAGATTCTGATGCTGGGAGGGATTGGGGGCAGGAGGAGAAGGGGACGACCGAGGATGAGATGGCTGGATGGCATCACTGACTCGATGGACGCCAGTCTGAGTGAACTCCGGGAGTTGGTGATGGACAGGGAGGCCTGGCGAGCTGTGATTAATGGGGTCGCAAAGAGTTGGACAAGACTGAGCGACTGAACTGAACTGAAATGAAGACTTTTTCTTACTTTGAACTTTTTAGTATCTCTAGAATCTAGTCTAGTGACAAACAGTAAATGCTCAGTGAATGTTTGATAAGTTAATTACTGTTTTTCAATGTGTCCTTGTGACCAAACGTACACTTGTATGCTCTGTTTCTGACATAAGTAAGTTTCTTGGGCTAGTTTGGGGGAATGATCAGAAAGCAAGTTTAAAAGACCAAGTACACCACCCTGAATTTCTTTTTGTCTACTGTGCTATAAGTACATTATTTTCCCCAAGCAGTAGAAACAGGACCTCTAACAGAAGAGATTCTATGCGGTATATATTACCCACTTGTATTAAAATTTTACTCAATATCAAGTTTTTCTCCAAGGGATTCAAAATGCTTTACACAGATTAGGAATGGTGATAAGTCACTTATGAAGTAAATAATGCTTTAAAATAACATAGCACTCATCATCGGAGGAGCCCAAAGCACTTCAAATGATTAATCTTATTTATCCTCACCATGTTCCTATGAGAAAAGCAGATATTATTTCCACTTTGTAGATAAAAACTATCACAAATTGGCTATGAAGTATGTCAGAGGCAATGTTAGATGAAGAGTGAAGAAATAGTGCCTGGGTGGGGATTTTCTTCTCTTTGACCAACACACTGTCAGTAAGATCAACCTTTACTGCATAAAGAGTTTAGTGGTATTGTCTTTCCAAAGAACTGGAAAAAGCATAGTTATCCAGTTATCATTTACCTGGTGAAGTAACAATACTCTAATAACCACTCTGAGTAAGGTCCCTGCACAGGAGATTGTATAGGTCTTGCAGATTCTTGGTATAAAACCTAGGAAAGTAATAAACTAACTTGCAGGTGACAGTGACCAGCAATTTCATCCATAGTTACTTCCCAACTTTTCTACTCTTTTTCTCTTTTATTATTGAAGCTTTTAGGGACTTTCAGGCATAGTTGCTTCTGTGTGTATGCTCAGTCACTTCAGTCATGTTCAACTCTTTGCAACAGCTTTGGACTATTGCCTACCAGGCTCCTCTTTCCATGGGATTTCCCAGGCAAGAATACTTGAGTGGGTTGCCATGCCCTCCTCCAGGGGATCTTTCTGACCCAGGTATCAAACCCACATCTCCTGTGGCTCTTGGTTTGGCAGGCAAATTCTTTTGCACTGAGCCACAGAGAAGGCCCATAGTTGCTTCAAAGTATCTGCAAATGTTTCATCCTGATTTTCACCAACAGCCACAGAACGCTTTCAAAAAAAGAGAAATTCAGACAACTGTTAAAATGTGTGTGCATATGGAGAATTTTTTATTTTCATATTTCCTTTACTTAGACTTCTTTTCACAGCTCTGACAAGATCCTTTTACCTGCAAACTTGAGATAGTTAGTAGCATAGCAATTTTCCAGACAATGGGGAACCTCAGAGGGCAGCAACAAAGGAGCCCTGTCCCAACCAGCAGGGGAAGGGATTTTGATCCTTGTTAGTAGGTACCTCCAAGAACATTACTGACTTTTCAGTCACCTATGGAATTGAAATATAGTACAATGGGAAGCACTTATTCAACACCTACTTGAAATGTTTACTTTGTTCTTTAACACTGAATAGGTTGCTTTCTGTTTCCTGATTAACTACCACTAGAAGAGTGATAGAATCATTCTGTGAGAAATAAAACAGCTTAATGATGAGGCAGTTAGGCCCAGTTGCTTCCAGGGTATTTTCTCCGGAGGATTCCAAGTGGAGTATGTGTGTGTCCATGAATTCCATATGAAGTTCTAGGTGTGTTGGTCAGAGTTTTTCAAAGAAATAGAACTAATAGGATGTCAATAGATAGATGATAGAGGAATAAACACACACAGATCTATCTATCTATCTATCTATCTATCATCTATCTATGTACTTTAAGGAACTGGCTCATACAATCATGGGACATGGAAAGTCAAAATCCACAGGGCAGTGTGGCAGGCTGGAAATTCCTTCACACACTTTAAAAAAATACCTTCACAGCAACTTGCAGACAGACCACTGTTTGATGGAACAGGTAGGCACCAGAGCCTAACCAAGTTAGCACACACATTTAACCGTTACATTTGATACATTTAGGAAAGTTTATGAAACTGCTGAAAAATGTCGGATTTAGGGTACATGACCTTTTTTGAGAGGTAAGAGTCCAGAGTTTTCATTAGATTGTCACAGAGTATTTTTCCTAAACCATGTTAAGAACAGTTGTATTAAAAGCAGTTTACAAATGTAAAGGAACATTGTGATAAAGCGCCATTTACTGAATGCCTACTCTATGGTAGGAATTTTAATATCTGATATGTTTATATAGTTAATCCTCACAGCAGCAACCACTTATTGAATATCAATAGCTAACAAGTGAGAACTAAATGAGGCAATGAGAACTAAACCCAATACCAAGGTCTTATTCATAATACACATACTAGCCAGGACACAATTTGCTCGTTATTGAGAGCCAGCTCCATTTCCTTCCTATTTTACTTCTCTTTGACATTTATAAAATAAGTGTTCTACATATTCTGACTAAATCTAATGCTAAAGCTTCACTTTCAAAAGCTGAAATTACCATAGCTATTCCCAGTGGTGTCCACAAATATTTTATCAAATTGTTCCTTAAATTGAAGCAGGGATGACAGGTCAAAGTGCACTGGCCTGAAATATTGTGTCATCATTATAACCACTCTGTGTTAGTGTTCCTCTTGAGAAAAGTGCACCCTCTCTGGCTGCTGGTACAACTTAGAAACTGCACCAAGCAATGGGTATTTGCCTTTGGAGGTTGGGTGTGAACCTAATAAGGTGGTGCAGTTGTGGGGGGTGAAAGTACTCTAACTTGTGTTTTCCCAAAGAAAACTGTCATTGATGAAAGTCTCAAGGGAATAAGTTTTAGGATGGATAGTGCCTTTCCTCCCACAGGAAATACACAATTTTCCTAATAGATGATGTTGAACAAAAATTCTACTTGATTGACGTTTTGTCTGTACTCACCTATCTTCCTTAAAATTATTGCCACACACTAAAACAACTGGCCTCACTCATCAAATAGGCAAAGCACTACCTATAGAATTGGTTTGAAAGCAGAGGGAAGACTGCTGACAGATGAATAACTGCATCACTGATGGTTAAAGTTCCAAAATACAACAATATATATTTCTGTGTTCAGACAGTTATCAGTATACACACAGAATACAAACATCCCTAGGAAGAATACTCAGAGACATTAAATGAAATAGGTTTTCACCTAATTTCCTTTGTGAGAGTGATGACCTAGGATAATGAGTTTGAATATGGAGAAGGGAAGAAGAACCCAAGAAACAGATATGTAAGAGGAGAAACATCATAGAAATGTGAGAGAAAGTTAAAATCAGATTTCCTAACGCAAACAAGAATGGCAAGTAAACCTGTCAGTTTTGGTAACTAGATTGAGGACATTTCTTGATAAGCAAGCACAGTGATGTGTTGGGCAGGTAAAAAGATCTCTCTACGTTTCTAGATTCTCTGACTTGTATAATAATAAAATTGACGTAAGACAAATCGACAGGAGAGAAACAAGTTTAATTATGTACTAATGAGGGTCCCACAAAGACAATGAGACCCAAGGATAAGTCGTGTAGTTGAGACTGCCAACTACAAACTGGCACTTGTCATCTACCTCTGTACAAAGATTAAATTATGAGCCACTGCAGCTGCTGACCTTCAACTTCTCCTGGAAAGTGTGCAGAATCGAGATCAAGAATGAAGCATTCTGTGCTCTTGGAAAAACTGGAAGAATAGGTCTTCAGATGGTTAGATATTTTCAGAAGAAGATTTTATGAGCCCAAGTCTGGCATCTCCTTGTGTTTAGAAAAGCACTAAAATCCTTCACAGTGACATCTGCTCCTCATGACTGGCAGTAACTTCCATGAAACTAACAGCCACTTTCTTCAAAAAATATGTGCTTGATTGTATATACTCCTCCTTCACCAAAATCTCATATATACTGACCTTCCCTCCTGTCTTTGGAGCAGTTTCTCAGAGCTGTCTGAAATGCTGTCTCCTGGCCCATAGTCTTTATTCTGCCCCAAATAAAACTTAACTCATGACTTTCACATTGTGCAATTTTTTTTTTCCAGTCAACAAAACTTCTGTGCTATTCTGAACTAAGAAACAGGAATAAAGGCCTGGGAGTTCAAAGGGGAAGAAGGTGATTCACTGGACAATAAGAAGAGCAGGTATTTAATAATAAGTTGCTTGTTCTTCCATCCAGATAGTTCATTCAGACAAAATGTTCTCTCTCTTTCTGGGCCGGACCCCTTATCTAAATTCTGTTAGTAATTAGGGGAGGAATAAGTTTTTCTTAAGTCAGTTGGATTTCAATTATCCTCATCCCAGTTAGTCCATATGCCAAAGTGGCACATTTTAGGGAGGCTCATTCTGAACCCCTTCAGAAGTTCATCCTGTTGCTACTTAATGCCCTGCATTATATTGATATTATACAAACATCTTTCTTTGAGACTCTTCCATAAGATTTGGTTAATGGAGTATTTAAATCCACTTCTTCATTTAAACAAATTTCTGTTTGGCTTTAAAACATGTTTTAATTGGATACTGTCTAGTTATTATTCATATGTTACATTACTGATTTGTCTTAAGGATTTTTATTAGTGGCCACTGGTACCTTTTTGCTAGAAATATGACTGCTCTTATCTTTAATTTATGTATTATAATTTATTGCATTTGCTGTTGCTAATGGTGGTGGTTCATGTTATACAAAAGATTATTGTCTAAGAGAAACTTTCCTACAAAATGAATTTGTAATAAAATCTTTAGTAATTCTTTACCAAATTGATTCTGACTTGAACAACTTAACGCACCCAAAAGCCAGTGGATGAGATGCAAGCCATCTTTCTCCTAATTTCATGAGAGCTATATATATTTTTTAATGTGCTTTTGAACAAAAAATAAAACATCAGAATTATTCTAAGTTCTCATTTTTCCTAGAAAAATTTATTTCTACGGGGAAAACAAGACTTTCTAAAACTTGGAAGCCTCAAAAGAGTTTGGTCTTATCAAGCTGAATAGACAAATAGAAATCCTATAAAGAATCACTCTAGAAAATAAAACACATCAGTACAAAGTGTCAGCATTAGAGCAGAACTAAATTTTATGTTTAAAATGCATGTGTTTCTCTGCATATCACAAAGAAAGGCAAAAACAAGCATTCTGCATTGTTTATAACATCACACTTTTCCCCTATTTTTCATATGCTATTCTGTCTTCCTTTATCCATGGTAGCTCAACTCCCTACTTTATGCAACCAAAGTCACTTTGTGAAATCAAAACACCACAGGAAAAGATCTGATCACACCAATTAATATTTCAATGAGAAAATAATTTAATATATGGCTACCATCTTAAGTTTTACCTCTAACTTGCATAATAAAAACAATTTACCAAGAGGAGAAGAAAAGCATCCCATTATAACGGTGTGTACAAAAAAAAAATCTATCTTACTTTCTACCCTAGCAAAAAAGATAGTGATTTCCCACTTCCGTGTTTTTCTTCATGTTCATCCCTTTAACTGGAATGACTTTGCCTTTGTTCATCCTTTAAAATCTGATTCAAGCTTACATCTTCTATGAAGTTTCCTGGCTGCAAATATTCTCTCTCTGGATTCCCATTGCTACTTACTTATCTTTGCTTATAATCCATCACTTTCTAATTTGTCTCAAACTTAATTATGCTCATGTCTTACAACCCTCTAATAAGCTAAATTTGTTGATAGGATTATCATGTATAATTTTAAAACCAGCTCAGTGCCTAGCAGAGGACAAAGCACACAGTAGGGGTTTAATAAATGCTTGTTGAAGAAATGAATTAAAATAAATATGAATTTAATTATATAAGTTAAGTAACAGAGTATAGTTTCAAAGAGTATTAACTGATTCTTTGTGCTAGTATTTTTTTTGATCAAATGTGGAAATATGTGTTTCCATCTCTGACAAATTACTTCTAAAACCCAGAGACTAAATTAAAATTACTGATTTTAATTTAAAATAAAACTAAATTTTGATATACTGTCAACATATACAGCAGTGATGTTAGATTCAAATGATATAATTTTAGTAGTTTCTGGATTTCCATACCTCAAGAAATGTGATGTTATGTTAAATGAAGGGTAAGAAGAGGTTGTGAATAAGGTGAAGAAAATTATAACTTAGCACGTAGCTAATAAAAGTAAAGAACAATAAGAGAAGTTCAGATAGAAACTATTAAACTTGTCTATGAACCAACAGAATAATCCGTACCTGTTACTGAAAGTAAATGATGCATTTCCTGAGCCATCAGTGCTTCTGCAGCTGAAGTCCAGCATTAGGGAACTGCTGAGATATAAGAAAAGGGATAGGACATAAACCCCTCTCATGATTTAAGCTGTGTCAAAAGATGTAGTTACCTTCCAAAGAAATAAAGCCAACTATCACCAATATTTGCTGAAACCAGTTTATAATTGTAGTGTCCTGGCGAGGCGGGGTTGGGGGGGGGGATCCGGGGAGGCAGCTAAAAACTGCAGCTGCCTCCTCAACTATTGTTTTCTAAGATTCATTTTAAAGAAGTTGGTACACCTTCATGCCACAGGATTTCCAAAGTGGTTCCTGTTTTACTTCCCAGCACATTGAACCTTGATTTTGCTCCTCAGTTTGTCTCTGCCTCTCAGAAGGAGACTTCCACCGGTTTGCTGTGGATTTTCCTATGTTCCCTTTATTTTCAGGCTTTTCCTTCATCTTACATGGTTGCAACTTTACCCCACGCAAAACCATAGGAGAGATCAAGTTTTGATTCAGCCTAAGTACAATTGTTCCTAACAGAAGATGTCTGGATAATGCTACCCAGCAGAGAAAGGCTGTGCTCTCATACAGTCGCTGATATCATCGGTTAATGACATAACCTGGTCCGTGTGCATGCTCAGTTCCTCAGCATATCTGACCCTTTGTGACTGTGGACTGTGGCCCACCAGGCTCCTCTCTCCATGGGATTCTCCAGGCAAGAATACTGGAGTGGAGTGCCATCTCCTCCTGCAGGGATCTTCCTGACCCAGGGATCGAACACATGTCCTCTGCATTGCAGGCAGAATCTTTACCTCTGAGTCACCAGGGAAGCTCATAACAAGGTGTACTCACCTCCACTTGCATCACTTACACAAGCCAGCTATAGCCCCTCTCTGGAAGAGGCTCTTGCCTCATCTATGGGGGATATGCAGTTAGGTCAGAGAGATGATGCAATCACCTCCATTTCTTCTCATGAAGTATTTAAGATCACCCTGGTACAATCGGCAAATATTTACTTTTCTAATGGCCAATATTGTCCAGACAAGCTTAAGTAGCAATAAATTTCATAAACTATTATAGGTCAGAAAGGGCTCCTGAGTGACTCCAGTTGGTAGCAGACTATGGAAAATCCTATAAAACTCTGCTTCTTTCTGTCCAGACAAGCCAGACTGGTTCACATAAAGCTGAGTTATCAAATCCTCCATTCACTCATCTGCTCTTAGAAGCATACAAGTAATAAACTAGTACATATATTCTACAGACAAATTGATGGCGGGGCATTTCCATGAAAAGGATACAAAATTTTGTACTTTGTTTTCTTCTTTCACAAATGGTTAGCTGATATTCATTTGTTTTTCATTTTCAGAATAAAATCTTAATTTATGGTGTGACCTAAATGCACCACATAATACAATATTCATACATTGCTAGAGAAGAATATTTGATTCTTTCCAATAAAGAGGACTGTGTTAAAGAAAAACCTATGGCTTCACAAGATATTCAGCTATTGTGCCTTTGCACCTAAAACAGCTTCATATTAAATTTCCTTTCTGGTTGAAGTGTTCACTTTTTGTCAACAATGTTTGCTAATATACCTGGGAGAGGAAAAATAGAGAAGCAAAACCACTTCGGCCTCGATGCATGACCCTTCTGAATTTCATTTTATGAATCACTTCAATTTCTTTTAGCAAAAGCAAATCTGCCAACTATCACGTATTCTCCAAGCCAGCGCATCATGCAAAACAGAGCTCCTGACGGTTCAATTATCTGATCATTGATACTAGTGAGCCTTCCTGTGTTCCACTCTCATGAGATGGAAAGAATAATATCTGAAGTTCAAGGTAGCTGAGGATCAACCAGAGAGTGTAATGAACACTTCCCAAGGTCTGAGAGGCAGCTTCTCTAACTAAAACAAATACCACCGCAGAAATGACTCTTAGAAAGCTGGGGAGCTTTCAAAGACTCTCTCTTTAAAGGAGAAGAAATCTCCAGGTCCTGGGAAATAGTGAGGGGATAATATGTAGAGAAGTGAATGGCTGTCAGAATCAGTACTTGCCTCAACAGTTTTTAGATTGCTAATAGCTACCTTCTACTGTGTTGGCTTGAAATTTGTGTTTTTCCATCAGGTACTGATAAATATTGACCAGACAGTGTGTCTGCTGCAGTGGGTAGCAGTGCTATGGAATACTGGATGCAGAGAAAAGGAACACTTGAGTCTCTCTCAACCAATAATTGGAAAGGAGGCATTTCTAATTATTCCTTATTTCCAAAAAGGAAGTTTCTATCTTAAATGAAGGAGATGAATTAAAATGAAAAGAGGGCTGGGGGAGCAACCTATTTTTATTCATTTTTTTGTTTCCTCCACATAGCATAAAAAAAGTCTTCTTAAAAATCATATTCTTCATCTGCTTAATAAAATCCATCCCAGAGTCCTTCAGATGCATCATTATCTGTTCCCTCTTATTTTTCAGCCTCATTTACTGACCCTTTTCTCCCCTTAGTTTTTTCACCCCTTCAACCTCTGACAACTCCCCATCTCTGTTCTCTGCTGCCATGCTTTTTAGTGCCCCCATGCCTTTGAACATGCTGCTGTTGCTATCTTAGGGCATGCTTGTCTATTAAGTTCTACCCCAGAAAACTTCTCCTACTCCTTTAAGATCCAGTGCCAATGAACCTTTCCCCTTCTTAATCTCTGGGAAACCTTAGGCACCACCTTTGGTGCCCAGTGTACACAGAGCATTGTATACATTCTTCTTTCATGGTAGTCATTCCATTAAGCTGTAATTATAAGTTTAAAATTTCTTTTGTTGGCCCAGGAATTTCTCAAGGGTAAGATCTTACATTCATAAAGCATAATAAAATTCCTGACACATAGAGTGCTCAGTTCAGTTCAGTCGCTCAGTCGTGTCCAACTCTTTGTGACCCCATTAATCATAGCACGCTAGGCCTCCCTATCCATCACCAACGCCTGGAGTTCACTCAGATTCATGTCCATCGAGTCAGTGATGCCATCCAGCCATCTCATCCTCTGTCGTCCCCTTCTCATCTTGCCTCCAATCCCTCCCAGCATCAGAGTCTTTTCTAATGAGTCAGCTCTTCGCATGAGGTGGCCAAAGTACTGGAGTTTCAGCTTTAGCATCACATGTACAAATATGAACTAGGGAATGACAGTGATGTATTCTAGTGTCCTTTACTTGGACTACTATTTGTGTGAAAGTTCTGTGCATCAAATTCTCCAGGTAACAGCTTCAAGGAATATCATGGGTGAAAATAACTTAAGGTTTATCAAAGATGAATCATACAGAAATGCGCAGTTACTGAAGCCAGGTTATTTCTCTGCCCTTGAAATACTCCAGTTAGATCCCCCAAGTTTTCTTTTCTCCAAAAATGTGTTTGCATTATAAATTAACTGATACCGTTCTTCTTCAATGTGAAAACAAAGCAAAAAATGCGTGTGCTTGAGCTTCATCACTGTCATGTCCAACTCCTTGTGACCCCATGAACAGTAGCCCATCAGGCTCCTCTATCCATGGGATACTGGAATGGGTCGTCATTTGTGTGATGATTACCAAACACTTGGTTAATTCTGTCTTTGAAGCCATTGACTATACCTAGGAAGAATCTAGATTCAGATGATTGAAATTCTGCTTGTAATTTGCATTGGTCTTGCAGTTCCTTGATGTACTCTCTTATATCCCAATTCTCCATCCTAACTCGATAACCTTTCCAATCACAGTATAAATATAAATATTAATGATGCCAAATGTAGAGTTTGACCATGAGCTTTGCAGCACCACTAAGTACACTTGTTCCACGATTTAAAATCTAGCAATTCTAACTGCTCCCCCAACTAACACCTCCTGTGTTTCCAGCTTCACCCCTTCATATATGTACCCCCACATTCATTGCTTTCACTAGAACTGCCATCGTGTACCTTATCTTTTCACTGTTTGTTTGTTCTTTTACCACATTCTTAATCCCCAGTATTTGCTTCTCTCCTTCATACTAATCTACAAAAATAAAAAAGTTAAATAAAGCTCTTTGCCAATTCTGAGCATACACTAGGATTAGCTGGATATTAGTGGGAAAACTCCCATATAATTATATTGTTACTCTCATTAAAAATTTGAGATAATCAACCTCAAGTGAGTTTTTAGCACTACCTCACAGCCTTACTATTTTAAAGCTTTTTCACTGTCTTCCTGAATAAACAGCAACTCTCATTTTCTAGTTATTCAGGCCCAAAACTCATTGTCATTTTTGAATGTCTTTTCTCCCACAGTCTATATTCAATCAATCAGCAAATTTTATAAACCTTGCTTTTCATATCCAACATATATCCAATATCCATCCAATTCTTACTGCATCTATTGTTACCACTCTCACCTGGCTTGAACCACTATCATCTCTTGCCTGGATTATTCCAAGAGTCTAAAAAGATTCCTTTCTTCTACCCTTGACCTCTCTATAAACTGTTCTTAAAATAACCAGAGAGTGAGCCCATTAAGACAAATGAGATCCCGAGGCAGGATCATTGTGAAACTAAAGAAGTTTTAGCTTCAAGTTCCCTCTCCTGCCATAGGTCCCTTCCAAGACCCTGAGACAGGTCCAAGTTGAAGCAATGTGGTCACGTGGTCGTAAACTTTCATAGCATTCCTAATATAATATTCTTGAGTACTTTTTTGGTAAGAGAGTCCTCAAATATATATATAATCTGAAATTGAGGCCTGAACAAAAACTGAATCAGATAGTATCATCTGTTTTATCAGGTCATCTCCCTCTTCTGCTCAAAAACCTCTAGTGGCTTTCTATTTCACTCAAAGTAAAATAAAGTAATAACAAAGGTTAAAGAAGCCTCCATACCTCTCCCACTCATTTCCTTTCACTAAATCCAGCTCTCCAGGCCCCCTTGTCAGTACTGGAATCTGTAAGTACACATCGACATCAGAGCCTCTCCATGTGTTGTTCCCTCTTCCTGGAAGGCTCCTCCCTGAGCAAGCCTCATGGGGAGAGCTCCCTTTCTACCCCAGGTCTATCTGCTCAGATGTCATATTTATTAAAAGAGAATTTCACTCACCAAACTATATTTTAATACTCTTCACCACTCATCTGTGACATTATCGCTTTCTGTTAACTTTAATTTTTTTTTTTCCTTAGAACACTTAGCACTTTCTGTTTGGTTAGCTTTGTGTTCTCATTATTAGAACATAAGCTCCATGAGGTAAGAAAATATATTGACATATACCACTATTTCCTCAGCACTTAAAACACCATTTGGCATACAAGTGGAGATCAAATATTTGTTTCAAGATTCGTAAATAAAAGTTGGAGGACTGTTGGAAAACTGACCTTTGGATTCATTTTTTAAACAGACACATGTTTACGGCTCAGCCACTAAGGAGAAAACAGTAAAAGAACTGGCAGTGTCCCTCCCTGTGATGCACTCATCCTTATGGATAGAATGCTGCTGTAACTTTTTCATGGCAAATTATGAATGATCCAGATGTACCTAAGGCCTTAAATGCTTGTATTTTTATCATGAAATAATGAATTTTCCCTATTAGATATGTCTCATTTCCACCAAAACCCAGATAGGATTCTTTATTTGTACTATATTTTGATACTTAAGGGAAAAGATTTTTATACTTATATTAACCAAGCTATAAGAGTGTAAGCATATTTTAAATAATCACATTTACTAAAATGAGAATATTTGTACCCCTCTATGGAGCAATGCTCAAAATTCTCCAAGCCAGGCTTCAGCAATACATGAACTGTGAAATTCCAGATGTTCAAGTTGTTTTTAGAAAAGGCAGAGAAACCAGAGATCAAAATGCCAACATCCACTGGATCATGGAAAAAGCAAGAGAGGTCCAGAAAAACATCTATTTCTGCTTTATTGANTCCATATAATTTGATAAGGCCGAAGTCACTGAGAGAATGTTCACAAATGGAGATGACTCATCAAGACCTTTGCCAAAGCAAATGGGGTGTGTGGGGTCAAGCCCACAAAAGTCCATAATAAGATTTTAAAAATTGACCTTAATTACTGAAAGGGCTAAGTAGTCATGTGATGTTTGCAGAAATTTCAAACTGAGTATTAAAATTCTCACATAAGGACTCAATTAGAGTAGGTATTCAGCATTTGGGGAGGAAAGAAGCCAGATACAGTGGCTATTGTGTATGGATATTACATTCTTTGTTTGGGCTTCCCTAGTAGTTCAGCGGTAAAGAATCCCTGCCAATTCAGGAGATGCAGGTTCCATCCCTGGGTAGAGAAGATCCCCTGGAGAAGGAAATGACAACCCTCTCCAGTATTCTTGGCTGGGAAACCCCATGCAACTTGGCGGGTTACAGTCCATGGTGTCACAAAAGAGCTGGACATGACTTAATGACTAAACAACAACAATATTATGTTCTTGAGCTAAGTTAGGACCCTTGTTCACTATTTGGATATTTGAACAACTTTTTTTGTTGTTCTAGTTACTGTTGCAAGATAGCATGAAAACTATTGGTAGTGCTGGTAAAATTATTTTCGATTTTTTGCATAAACTGTGTCAACAAATAAGAACCATAATAATCACAAAGCCCTTTTTATTTACAATTACTTTTCTAGGGGCTATAGAAGGGGACATCTTAATTCAGGACCCTCAGGGCACTCAGGCAAGACTTACATGTGGAAATCCCTGACTCCAAATGCTATGTTTCTCTCAAAGGATAATTTTAGTACCATGTAGAGCATTTGACATGACTGAAAGTTTGTGATAAGAAATCAAAAACAGAGACCAAAGAAATAACAATTCTAATATCTCATTGGAGACACTAAAGTGATATCAAAGTCCTATCCTGGGTTTAAACTTGGCCTTAAAATGAGTCCCATCCTCTTCTTCTTTGAGTGTGGAGCAAACCTTTCTGGAAGGAAAAATATCTAATTGAATTGGGTAAGTAAAGAATTTAGGGAGAGAAGCAAGACAATGTTGAAGACAAAGGGTAAATTTAACTACAAGGTTAGAGGCTACAGGAACAGAGAAGTGTCACACAGTGTCTTCAGATAATTAGTTACAAAATATTGTTGGAGTCATTTAAATGGAGTCATGTGTATAAAAGAAACATAAGAACAGGCTTGTGGAAAACTCTTATGGACAATAAAATAGACATTACCAAGAGTTCTATGTTTACAGACATGTTTATAGCCTAAATATTTTTCACAACGACATGGTATAAGACTGAACATGAAAGACTTTATAAGGAGGATCTTTCAGAGTATTTTGGCAAAGCAGAGAGTGATAAACTAAAATGTATACGGGGATTGTTCTACATAAATATCAGTCTATTGTGTTTTAAAGTAAATTAATGAGTGCTAAATTAGAATGTTGGCTGGGAAAAAAAAAAAAAAACATGTAGCAAAAAGCATCTTATATTTAAAGGTGGCTGTACTCCAGTACTCTTGCCTGGAAACTCTCATGGACCGAGGAGCCTGGTAGGCTGCAATCCATGGGGTCGCTAAGGGTCAGACATAACTGAGAGACTTCACTTTCACTTTTCAGTTTCATGCATTGGAGAAGGAAATGACAACCCACTCCAGTGTTCTTACCTGGAGAATCCCAGGGACGGGGGAGCCTGGTGGGCTGCCATCTCTGGGGTTGCACAGAGTCGGATATGACTGAAGCGATTTAGCAGCAACAGCAGCTAATTTTAACATGTGATAATTCAAAGGACAGCATTTTACATGAAAATAATTTTGAAACTATATTCCCATGTGAAATTTTAAAACCAAGCATTAGAATCTATAAGAATATTATCAGAGACACATCTGATCACTCTGAAGTTGAATATGCCCTGTAGAAATGAAAGGACAACATAATCAAAGAAGAGCAAATGTTCTTAGAGCATAGATGGTGTGGTTTGAAAGATTATTTTTCTAAAAGTAGAAAGAAACAGAAACAAAGAGATATATCTGTAAGATGAAAAATGAAAGCACTCTAGAGCAACAGAGCTGTTTCCTCATTCATTTTCTTATAAACCCAGGTGAATGCACCATATATGTAAATGCATTAATTGTCAAATACCATACCTTGCACCATGTAGTCATCAAAACTTGGAGAGCATTCATGATTAAAATGCCCTTTCCACTTTGGAATATTCAATACAAGTATTTGGTTTCAGCTTTTAACTTATATATATATATATACGTATATATATATATACGTATATATATATATGTATTTCCAGCTAACTTTAGCAACACCTATATTTTCTGTCTTTGAACTTTAGAGGTAAGCACTGTACAATGGATTAAAAAGTAATGAATTCTAATTCAGCATTTACCTCCAATAAGGTGTGAATATGAGAAGGTCCTATCAGCTCATGGAAGTATAGTTTCTTCTTCCATAATTCAAGGAAGTGGAGGAGAATAGAAAATTTCTAAACTCTAGGAAATCCAAGATTTTTGTGTCACTCATCAACTACTTGGCTATATATCATTTTGAATTATTCAGTAGTCTTCTTAGTTAGATTTTAAGTGCCCTAGATATACTTTCTGTCACCTAGCACAGTGCTGAGTGTTAACTAGATGTTTTAAAAAACACTTCTTGATGGGATGACTGTTCACTGAAAGAATACTGGAGGCCAAGAAAAGGCTTATCACTGTGCACTTGGATATTCTCGACTCTAGAGCTGCCCTCTTTCAGCAGTATAAAACTGGATGGTTGAAGAGTTTGTTTGAAAAAAAAAAAAGATTTTCATTATCAGTTTAAAATACATTATCTTTCAATGGTTATGTTATATCATCTATAACCTAGAAGACTAGTTCATGCATAATTCTTTTACACATCTGAAAGTAAAATGAGCTAATGTGTGACCTACCTACAGAAATAGCAGAAAATCATTTTAAGACAGCCTAGAGAAGATGGAGAACTTTCAAACCACATTCTTATTTAGCTAGCATTTGTATAACTTTTTGTCTTTTCTTGTCCATTTGGATGGTAAATGTATGTATTAGAAGAAAAATTCTACCCCACAGTTAGCTCCTTTCTTGGCCCTGATAAGACAATTACATAATCCGTTTTTTTTCTTCAGGTTCCTCATTGAGGATGAGCTGTGATGTTGTGATTGTGAATAGACACTGGAAGCATCAGCTAAGTAGCATATCAGTGAATTTCAAATGTTGCAGCAATAGTTGCAAGGAAAATATGCTAAAAGTACTAAGGAATCCAGCAGGGTTATCAGAAACATACGTTATTTCTTAAAGTTTTCTTGCATGCATCAAGGGCTCTGGGGATTCATTAAGGAAAGAAAAATGATGAAGGGAAAATGTGAGTGAGAAGTAATGCTTTAGCCTGTGAGCCTTTTTCCTCTCATCATGCCTGCCTCCACCAAATCACACTACAAAAGACACATTTATTTTTTGAAATTTAGTAAACAATTTAGATCTCTTGAAAAAATTTGCAATAGATGCTTACTCCTTGGAAGGAAAGTTATGACCAACCTGGACTGCATATTGAAAAGCAGAGGCATTACTTTGCCAACAAAGGTCCATCTAGTCAAGGCTATGGTCTTTCCAGTAGTCATGTATGGATGTGAGAGTTGGACTGTAAAGAAGGCTGAGCGCCGAAGAATCGATGCTTTTGAACTGTGGTGTTGGAGAAGATTCTCGAGAGTCCCTTGGACTGCAAGGAGATCCAACAGTCCATTCTGAAGGAAATCGGCCCTGAGATTTCTTTGGAAGGAATGGTGCTAAAGCTGAAGCTCCAGTACTTTGGCCACCTCATGCGAAAAGCTGACTCATTGGAAAAGGCTCTGATGCTGGGAGGGATTGGGGGCAGGAGGAGAAGGGGACGACAAAGGATGAGATGGCTGGATGGCATCACTGACTCCATGGGTGTGAGTCTGAGTGAACTCTGGGAGTTGGTGATGGACAGGGAGGCCTGGCGTGCTGCGATTCATGGGGTCACAAAGAGTCGGACACAACTGAGCGACTGAACTGAACTGAGATTGCACTGACACTGAAGAGTGAAATAGAAGAGTCACCTACTGTGCAGATTTTCTGGTAAGACAATACATATGAGAAGCATGGATTGTAAATACAATTGTTTTGCTGTCAAATTGGAAATGTCTTTAAAGTTATAAGAGAATATGAATCATAAAGGAATGAGTGTGTATATGCTTAGTTGCTCAGTCATGTCAGATTCTTTGTGACCCCATGGACTGTAGCCAATCAGGCTCCTCTGTCCATGGAATTTTCCAGACAAGAATACTGGAATGGAATGCCATTTCCGACTTCAAAAGGGATGAGTACTTTTCATACATTAGAAAGTCATACATTTGGATTGTGTTTCAGGGAACAAGAGACAGTTTTCATTTGAGAAAAGATGCATGTTCTTTGCAGCACATTTTTTCTTTTCAGAAGAAAACATGCCCTCCTTTTCTGCAGGGTGGCATGTAGATCCAGGTACTTTCCAGTTTGGGAGCTCTTTTGCTCCTATATTAATATTCTTCTCCAGTACTTCCTTACTGTTTTCCCTCTGCTTCCAAAATGCCCATTTCCAGTCTTAAGAAAGCCTGTACCTAACTCCTAACTCTGAAAAACCTCTTGGTCATTGGTTTCCTGTCAAAAGATCTTGAAGGAATTATCAACCTCTACACAGCTCATGCCTACAGCTCACGTTTCGGAAAGAAACTGGCTTCTTTCTGCCTCGCACTACTGAAGCTGTATTCACACCTTTCATGTGTTCGTACTTTGTCTTCCCATCTAACATGAAAGTTTTTTTCTAGGAAGAAAACTGTATCATGTACTTTTTTGGTTTCCTTACACTGATGGGACTCAGACACTCAAATTACTTTTGCGCTGAAACAGTCAAGGCCCAAAAGACTCGGAAGGAACATTTGTCCTCTCTTACTACCTACAAGAATTTAAGATAGAAGCCCTGTCCCAGGAAGGAGCTGTGACCATAGATTACTTCAGTGAAACAGTAGGTATGATAGACAGTAAGGAACCCAGCAAAACCCATTTGATCAAACCCATTTGATCAAAGTCCTCTCTGTGTCTCATGGTCTTTGAGTGGCCTAGTAAACATTTGTTCACTAAACATTGACTCATTTCATCTTCCTGTGAACTACTTCACCTCCCTTTAAAGCCTCAGACTTCCACTTCCTCCTTGGTGCAGTTGTGCAAGTCTCTTGAGCCACGTCCGACTCTTTATAACCCTATGGAACATAGCCTGTCAGGCTCCTCTGTTCATGGGATTCTCCAAGCAAGAATGATGTAATGAGTTGCCATACACTCCTCCAGGGGATCTTCCTGACCCAGGGATCAAATCTGAGTCTCTTAAGTCTTGGGCATATGAGAGGCAAGTTCTTTATCACTAGTGCCACTGTATACTTCATTTTGCCTTGCTGTTTTTGAAATTCTTCACACTTACGTGGATTCTCTATGCACAAGTAGTAAATCTGATTCCCTCCTGTCCATCTACCTTATATCATTTTAATTACTAGCCAAAAGAACCAGGGAGAAGGCAATGGCACCCCACTCCAGTACTCTTGCCAAAAATATCCCATGGGTGGAGGAGCCTAGTGGGCTGTAGTCCATGTGGTCGCTAAGAGTCGGATGCTACTGAATTACTTCACTTTCACTTGTCACTTTCATGCATTGGAGAAGGAAATGGCAACCCACTCCAGTGTTCTTGCCTGGAGAATCCCAGGGACAGGGGAGCCTGGTAGGCTGTCGTTTATGGGGTCGCACAGAGTCGGACATGACTAAAGCGCCTTAGCAGCAGCAAAAGAACCTGGAGGGGAGAGAAAGAAAACCCACCCCCACCATACCACTATACCCTGAAAAATAAAAGAAGAAATTAATGAATTAAATTCTTAATGACCTTTAAGAGCCCAATTGAATCTACACACCTACTAAAATAAGCAAAAAAAACTTTCATTTCCATGACTTCCTCTTTGACCTGGGACATCTGGCCCATTGCAGATTCCCAAATGGCTCTTTTGTTTAGGTAGAAAAAGTCACTATTCTTTCTTCTTTATATATTTGCTGTTGAGTACTCAGAGTTCAAGCCAGGGAATTACAAAATAACAAGTTTGGAATCGTGATTTATTCAGACTGAATTTGAAGAAAACAGGGAAAACCGCTAGACCATTCAAGTATGACCTAAATCAAATCCCTTATGATTATACAGTGGAAGNCCACCTCATGCAAAGAGTTGACTCATTGGAAAGGACTCTGATGCTGGGAGGGATTGGGGGCAGGAAGAGAAGGGGATGACAGAGGATGAGATGGCTGGATGGCATCACTGACTCGATGGACAAGAGTTTGTGTGTATTCCAGGAGTTGGTGATGGACAGGGAGGCCTGGCGTGCTGGGATTCATAGGGTCACAAAGAGTCGCACACGACTGAGCGACTGAACTGAACCGAACTGAACTGAATATAATGGGAAAACAGGCTGGCAACAAGAAAGAAACTCATTCTTCCTAGGCTTCTATCAAAATATTTAGTACATGATGGCTAGTCCTGAGAAAGCTATACTATATATATTTGGATATGGACCTTATCTGTAGGAGATCACTTAGTCAAAATGTGAATAAGGATATGATAAATAATTTTAAGATAGAATGCCCAAATTTTCTTCTAAAAAATGGGAAAATTGTTAGCTGCTCTGCCTAATTTATGATATTGCTCTGAAAATTGGAAAAACAAGAAAACAATTAAAATCATAAAGTTATAAGCTACACATTTGCAAATAATTTCTGGTGTCATGTTACGTTTTTATAAAATAAATATACAGAATTCTTATTTCTTCAAATAGATACAGACTTTTATAAATGCCATCACCAAAATTAAAGACCTGAAGACTAAGCTGAAAATGACCAAATCAGAGTATACATAATTTGCTTAATTTTATTTTTAACAAAAAAGCTCTGAAAATATTTTCAGTTAGCTTAAAATATTCTTTTAAACCTCACATAATCTCAAAAGAATGTAACCTTGTTTCTCACTCAAGAGAGAGTAGGGATGTAACTTAGTAATAATGAATAAAGAGGTGGATCTAAATGCTTCCAGAGACTTAACTACTTTTGATTTACATGGTAGTGACCAATCATTTCAAATCTATTTACACATATTGGATTACCAGGTGCAGAGCTTAGCTTTAAGATATCTTTCTAACATCGTTAGATATTATGTACATGACCTTTAAGCATCAGTGAGAATTTGAAAAGTAAAATAAAATACAGAATCACAAGCGCTATAGTCAGACGAGACTTTATGGGGGCTCCAGTCTAATCTATACGATACGAAGCAGTGGATCGCTTCCTTCAAATCCCAAATAGGTAATGATCCAAGGATGTTTTGCATATCTGTAGTATAACAATACGTCCTCATTAGCCTGCTGCTCTATAGGTTTCTACACGACAGAGTGATTCTTTCAAAAATCTAGTAAAATCAAGTCATTCCTCTGCCCAAACTGCTTCTCTTCTTACTCAAGTAATCTTGAATCCTTCCCTAGAAGTCCCTACGCAATCTGCCATGCCTCCCGGCTTTCCCAGTTCCAACTTCTCAGACTTCACCTTCTACAACTTTTCGTCTTTCTCATGCTAACCTAGCTACTGGCCACTTGCTAGTCTTCAAATCTACAAGCGCGTGTAGTCCAAATCTTTTATACTTGCTGTTCCCTTTGCCTGTAATACTCTCCACCCTATTAACACAAGATTCTGTCCTCACTTTTATAAGGATTCTGCTCAAATGTCATCTTAACAAGAAGTTTTTATTAAACTCACCATAAATTCCCACTCCTCTTGAACACTTTCACCAGGTGTTTCTTTACTGTTCTTCATGGAATTTTATCACAGTGTAGCAATATTATGTATATACTTATACTTAAATATATTTATTATCTGTCTCACTCCATTAGAATGGAAATTCCCTGAGGGCACAAGATTTGTGTACTCTGTTTACACATGGCTATATCCTAGAAAAGTGACTCCTATCAGATTTGATGTCCAGCAATTACTGATTGAATGAAAGGAGAACTCATAAACTCTTATTTGAATCTATGTGTCCTTTTAGATATGTATAACATTTAGAACGGGCTCCCCTGGTGACTCAGCACTAAAGAACCTGCTTGCCAATGCAGGAGATATGGGTTCAATCCCTAGGTCAGGAAATGGTAACCCACTCCAGTATTTTTGCCAGAGAAATCTTGTGGACAGAGGAACCTGGTGGGCTACAGTCCAAGGGGTCACAAAGAGTCAGACATGACTTAGCTACTAAACAATGATGATTAGAACCTTATTTATAATGCTAAGCTAAAACTTGCTGCCTTGTATGGACATTCTCTACCTATAGACCTATAGACCTGGTCCTGCCTTCTAAGTCACAGAGAACAATTCTAAACATCCCTCTCACCCAAACAATCTTTCAAACATTTGAAAAAAATGCAAATCACTCGTCAGTTAATGTCATCTCTTCCTTTAGTCAGTTTCCGAATGAGGTGGATTCTAATCACTTCACACATCTTTTCTGTCACCCTCCCTTGGATATATTCTGTTTCATTATTTTTCAAGCTGAAGGTCATGACTGTAGAGTGGTTTATTGAATAAATATGGTTCAGTCTGGGGAGTCAGTACAGTGTTGTGGCTTAGCATATGGTCGGTGACGCCAGATGATTCTGGATCATACACGTTCAGTCACTTGTTAACGGCCAAGTGCCTTCACCCTTTTTTACCTCATGTTTATCATCTTTAAAAAGAGAATAATGATCATCTTAGTTACCTAATAGAATTATGGTGCGGATTAAAGATTAACACAGGAAATTTAAACAGTGCACTCTCCCATATCAACTGCCCAATGGGAGAAGAGGATAACTCCAAAAAAGAGAGGAGAGAAAGAAGAAAGAATGGGTCTTCTCTCCAGGCAGCAGGCTCCAGGCCCTGCCTCACCTCCCCAGACTCAAGGCAAGAAAGAGAGAAAAAGAGGAAGAGAAGACAGGCTGGTGCCCTCTCCCCTCAAGAGGGAATGGCCAGCTCTCCTTATTACTCTTACTCTGAGGAATCAGGAGAAACCAATCGACCTGAAAACTAAAGCATTTGACACTGAAAATGAAACTATTTTGGAATACTTTGTCATAAAACCTAGTTGACAATGCCATGTCTACTGTATTAAGCACTTAGCTTAGCTCCATCACCGATGATATTTGCCTAGCAGGACTTGTATAGGGAAAAAAAAAGTATCAAATAAATGGAATAACGTTGTTCCTCATAGATTTTAATGAGGTGGACTCCAGTTTCTAAAGTTAAGCACCATGCAGTCGACATGTTGAATACTTTTTTTTCTTTCGTAAAACAGGTTTTAAAGAAGCCTCACTAGCCCAATTCATCGTTGATTTCTTCCACACGCCAAACCTAGTAAATAGCAACCATTGCACTATTTTAAAATTAAGTTAAAATGGTCAGAGTGTTATGTGATAGGCTTGGCATTGGGGCTAGTTTCCTACTTGGAATTGAACATTTTAGAAGAAATGTTGTAGTCTGCTTCCTGGAGTCAGGGCTTCTTTCATGGCTACCAAGACTGGGTTGATACAGTCTTGTAAACTGAATGAAGACACAGCTTTTCTGAGACCAGCACCCCTGGGAAAAGAAACAAGAAATGTTTCTTCTTTTTGCCAAGAGATACATAACCTGCTGGTGAGAAAATCTGCTACAGTGCTCTCTGAAGGCTCAAACTCTGCTCACCTCAACGCTGATTTTCACACTTTCAAGAGCAACTCGTGAACAAAGTCCAGGACTATTGTTTTCAGTAGCATTTTACTTCAGGTCTGGTGTCCTCACTTTTTTCCACCACAGTTGCATCACAAAATAGTGAGGATTTTTATGATTATTATTTTGGCATAATTTTATTTAAATCTTTGACTGGATCACAGCTATTAGATGAGCCTTTTAAGCTTCCCGCCTGCTTTATTTTGGAGGCTTTCTAATTTGTTATTCCAGCTCAGGTCTCTCTCTCTCTGCAAACTACACAGCACAGTCAGATCAATCATCTGCTAATCACATTCCAGGGGCCAAAATCTTTCTTTTTTCAATAATTTCCCTTCACAGTCTGAAAATATATCAGATCTTTGATGTTCGATCATCTGGCATCGAACAATGGTATCTCCCACTATCTTCTACTTCCTTATACATTTAGATCAATTTCTGAAACAGAAACTTCATATCATTGTTCATATTGTTTCCTTTCCCTAAATCCCTTTCTATCTCCTCACTGACGGACTTTTGTTTAAATTCTACATATCCTTCTAGCAACATCTTTTCTACAAAATTTTCTTTGCCACCAATTCCTTAAGCTTGGCATTGTTTTCTTCTCCTCTTAACTTTCTAGCATTTTATTTGTATCTTTCTTTATAACACATCTTATATTTAATCTCATTAAGACTGTAGGTGTATACAAGTACCTCTTGCTGCTGCTAAGTCGCTTCAGTCGTGTCCAACTCTGTGAGACCCCATAGACAGCAGCCCACCCGGCTCTCCCGTCCCTGGGATTCTCCAGACAAGAATACTGGAGTGGGTTGCCATTTCCTTCTCCAATGCATGAAAGTGAAATGTGAAAGTGAAGTCGTTCAGTCATGTCCGACTCCTAGCGATCCTGTGGACTCCAGCCTTCCAGGCTCCTCCATCCATGGGACCCTTCCAGCAAGAGTACTGGAGTGTGTTGCCATTGCCCTCAGGTACCTCTTACCAACTGAAATTCTTTGGGAATAAGGACCATGTCCTGCTTATCTTGATGTCTTTCACTGCTGTTCGACACAAGTTCCTGCCACGTGGTCCATTTCACCTCCAATAAATCAGTGAATGTAGCTTTCATCCATTAGATGCTAGACTGTGAGCTGAGAACAGGAGAAACATGGCTATAGATAGATAGATCATCTTTTTAACCAGCTACCTGAAACAAAATAATGCTTCATAAATGTTTGCTGACTCAAAAAACAAAAACTTAAAGTCTATCCACTGACCTTCTTAAGGAATTACTAAAAATAATATGTTCCATAGTCAGAAATTCAGATATTAGCCCTTATTATGCTAGAAGAAAATCAACCACAAAAGAAAAAGCCTCTATAACAACTTTTTTCATTTTCTTCATATGAAAACCTGTGATTTTTCTTTTGAAAGTTCAAGGAAATGTCAGGGATATTTTCCATTTATCCCTTTTCAAGATATCTTGGATGCACACACTTTCTGTATAAGCTTCTTAACTTGAAAATATTTAAACATGTTTGCAGGAACTACAATGACCACTGGTACATAGGGGAAGGGGTAAACAAAATAGGAAAGAAGGTAGAGTTTTGAAAGTTAAGTGTTTCTTATAAGTTGTTGACAATGCTTCACCCAAAATGATCAAGGCTATTGCTACTCTGCTACCAAGCCCCACCCCCACTCTATCTTTATTATTTGCTACTGCATTTTCCTAGGCAGCTCTTTTTATGCTTACAAATACACACACACACACACACACACATCAATTCTTTCGCTTTTATTGAAAAATAATGCACAACAAATCGTAACTATAACCTAATCTACAAGGTTTAATGTAGGCAGCTTTGATTTACTGGCCCATTCATAATCTGCTGGTGATTAGCCTCCCTGGAAACAATCCACTCACTGTCTAAGTGATATCAAGGTGTTTGTTTTTAATCTGTCCAAAATCTTCCTATGGACAAATGCATTATTGAAGAATTATATTTTAATTTATCTTCACCCGTGCTTTTGATGGGTATTTGCATTAACACAATATGATTATGCTTCTTTACACTGGTATCTATTCAAATCAGAAATTACCTGCACACACAGTCTCAGATGGTGGTCAAAAATTGTACAAAGAAGTAAGAATAGGACTCCTTAATATCACACAGCCCTGCTGCTCATCAATGAGGCTTTTTCTGTTCTAATGCTTTTGTCATGTATATGAAAGTCATTATGTAGTTTAGAAAACAGAAGATGAAGTGAAAAAGGAAGATCTGGGACCTAGGATGCATTAATATTCCACCAGCATCAAAGATATTTCCCTCGAGGGGCTCCTACAGGCCACGCCGTTATTACAGTGCCTATCCATTATCTTGTGCTGTTCTCGGTATTAAGACAATAATGGAGAGAATAGGATTATGTGCAGATGATAGGAAATGTGAAGGCAATTCAGCAAGATAGGAAATGAATGGAGACATGATTCTTTCATCGAAGCCAGGGATGGTTTAGCATAGGGTAAGAGAGAAGATAAATGAAGCAAAATGGAATCTTTACAGGTTAGCAGGGGTAAAAGTGAGTGTTTTCATATAATTCTGTGAGTTTAACCTTCTTGATAGAAAAATGCCATGGCATCTTTTTTTGAAAATCCAAGTATATGTGCCTAAGGAGATGATCAGTTTTTGTTCTAAAAATTCACTTCTTGTCAGAAAAGATGTCCAGTGCTTGCAAGATCAGAAGGTGGCCTAAAGGAGTGGCATAACCTTTTAATTCACTCCCATCACTAACAAATGCGAGCGGTTATTTAAGATTCTCCTGTGGAAATGAGGAGCCCCACAACTCTCTCAACCCATCCCTTACCAAACAATGCCCGGTAAGTTGGGGTGCGTTAAACTGAAGGCCAGACAGGCAAGCTCCATTAGGAAAAATGCTTAATCTAATTTCTCCAGGGCCGTCTTTCTTTTGACAGGAACCCTCCCTGTCTGTACACACACACACAGCTCACAGAGGCAATCACCCAGACAGACTTTGAAAACAGGAAAGAAAAGCCCTGGCTTTTTGCAAAGATCACCTATATTGAATGCCCAAGGCTAATGTGACTCAAAGGTTGGCATTTTACGATGATGGCGAGGAAACAAGAGCGGCAGATTGTGTCATTTGCAGACAGGGCACTGGCATAAATAAATGTTTCTGTTTATATATTAAAAAAAGAACATTTAATTAAATGAAGGCACATTCAGCTACAGACAATATGACAGGGCCTGGGAGAGTGCTTTCTGTGTTCACATGCGCTGCTTCCTCTTCAAACATTGCATTTGATCCTGACTTAAATTGGATAGAAATTTAACCAAACTGAGATCAACAATATAATAACATTCTCTAACTCAAAGAGTTACCAAGGGGAATTGAAGAGAAAATATTAGAGGAAATCAGCATGTAGATACACTGTATCTATAAGCTTGTCTAAGAATATGAAAGCTTTGGATATTCAGGCTGCATATGAAATGTAGATTAATATATCCTGCATGGAATAGCATTGCAGTCATTACAACTTCGTTTGAAATACATATTTTCTAAATAAGGTTGAGGACTATTTTTTAAGTGGAGATATATATATATATGCATATATGTATATTCCTTCAAAAGACACATAACCAAAGCATCCAGGGGGAAGAGAAGGAGAAGAAAAAGAAAAAAAATATATATATATATCTTTATATGAAGCATGGACCAGCTGTTTGTATAGGAGAAAACTGTATATATAAAGAGGAAACTGTAATCAGGACCTTGAACAGCTTTTGGACCTTTTCTTCCCCCTCCCCCAGCTCTTCTGGGCTCTATGGTGCACCTTCCTAGTTCTCTGGTTTTAAAAATGGCTCCATACTGCTCTCTGCTGCTGGTTTATAATTTTCTACTTGGAAATAGAGCTTGTTGCTCTGGCTGTATGTCAGGTCCTGATTAGAGCTTATAACTAAAAGGACTGTCTCTTAATTCAAAACAAGGCAGGCTGATAGTCTGCAGATTTGGACTGCTGAAGCTAGCTTCCTGGCTACATTTTTTTCCTCCAAATTATCTGGACTCTTTGACCTTAAAGAGATCTCATTCTAGCCATAAGAATCATTTAAATTTAAAAGATTGCCCTCTTAAGGATATTATGTATTATCAAAAAAAAAAAAAAATCCCTCTGTGGATTCACATTTCTAGAAAGGAAAGTGGAAAGGAGAGGACATTGGAGATGGATGTGGAGATTAATTAATATTACTACTTAATACCCACATCGCACTGAACTCAATTTCAAACAAGGAAATTAATAAAATAGTGTACATATAACAGAGCACAGCAAAGCATATACACTCAATAAATGTAAGTGAGATGTGAACCACATCCAAGCAACTGAAACATCAGATAAAGGACTGTAATTTGAGGGAAAAATTAACCTCGGGAAAAATATATTTCAAGCATTAGATAAAATATTTGCAGTGTATTTTACTATCCTTTGAAAGCAAGAATGAGAGAAGAATGATTTATTTATCTTAATATATAGTACCAGAAAGTTAAGATTTTACCAAAGATCATATCATTTTATAAAGGTTAATAAATTCCAGCATAAAAATGTTCACTGGGTGCTTGTTTAGTGATAATATATTTCTCCCTCAGAAATAAAAATAATTACGAAAGACAGTTAAGAACTGTGATTGGATGCTGTAATGTGTGGCAACGTGACCACGTGACTTAATCCAAGAGCATGTGGTCAATTGTGTGACCCTGCTTGACAGACAGGAAGTTGCTTTAATCCATGTCATTATTTGGAATTGCATCTAAAGCACACAACCCTATTACCCCTGCTCAACAGACACATGAAGGAAGGGAATGCAAAGAATGATAGGAACTAATACATATAATTGGCGGGTATCATTTACCAGGGCTTTTGCCTTTGAAATTTATCATAATTTAAAGAGATTATTTTGTGTGAATTCCCCACAGAATCAGGGTGGACTCCCACCAAAGATTTGGTTTGAATGTTGAAACATAATGCCACATACATATCAAGAAGATGTGAAAAGGTTTACTATCATGTCATGAGGCTTTCTGGAGAAAGCAAGGTGGCTTCCAACTAGCTCTAAAAATAAGCTTGAAAAAGCAGGGAAAATCCATGTGCTAGAACGTTCGACTTGACTGCACCTTTTGAACATTATAAAAATCTGGAGTTTTTCGGTGTTTCAGATATGCACCCAGGATGAGGGTTCCAGCACAGGGTTTAACCTTCCCACAGGTGCCAAAGGAAAAAACACTTGCATTTTCTTATCAGTTTGCTCAGAAGTAGAGCAGAAGGCGAAAAAAGGAAGAGTGAGGCTTAAAAGTTGTCAGCAACCAAACATTTTTAAAAAAGGAATCACTTTACTACAAAAACCTTCCGTTTATATTAGCAACAGTTCTAGCTATTTAGATAATGGTGAAAAACTCTTTTAACACCATCCAAGATACTTCTCTGAACCTAACTGATAATCTTTAAATTCAGATCATCTCTAAAGGTGATAAAATCAGTTCATTCCACTCCTAGAAATTGAAGCCTTCAGATCCTAATTTTTGAAGTGTAGAAACAGAGAAAAAGAGGAGATAAGTTTGTTTTATGAACACTTTTATCAAAGTGATTTCTAAAGCAGTTGTATATTAGAGTGTCCGACTGGTTGAGGTGAAGCTGATGAATAATACTCNAAAAGGTGATAAAATCAGTTCATTCCACTCCTAGAAATTGAAGCCTTCAGATCCTAATTTTTGAAGTGTAGAAACAGAGAAAAAGAGGAGATAAGTTTGTTTTATGAACACTTTTATCAAAGTGATTTCTAAAGCAGTTGTATATTAGAGTGTCCGACTGGTTGAGGTGAAGCTGATGAATAATACTCTGGCCCTGTCCTCAAGGAGTTTTCAGTCGACAGATGGAGAGTACATCCATAAATAAATAATATCAGTATTGGCGGCATCAGAAGTAGATACGAAGGACATAAAGAGCATACAGAGTTGTTAACTCTGTCCTGATGTCCTGAGGGCTAAAGAAAGAGTAACAGAAATTTCTGAAAGCAAGATAAATGGAAGATTACCAGCCAAATAGAAAGCAAAAGGGATTCGAGGCAAAGAAAAACACCACAGTGGTAAAGCAATGAAGGAATAAAATGCCTTGCCACTTTCAGGCAAATGTAAGCTGTTTGGTATCACTGATGCATAACATATAAAGAAATGAAGTGACCAACGGTGAAACTGAAGAGGCAGACAAATGCCAGAGCCTGGAGGAAATGACTGGTCATGGGAAAGTATTTGGGCTTTATCCAGTAGCTCAACAGTTTTCAGCCTCTTTGATCATCAGTACAAACAATTTGATTTTTAATACCCAGTGTAGATGCATGAATCTCCTAAATTATTTATAGATAATAATGCCTTTCACAGATATTAAGATACAGTAAACATCTAGGACAAATTTCCCCCAGACGCTCAGTGGTAAAAAAAAATACGCCTGCAATGGAGGAGCGGCAGGAGATGCTGGTTCCATCCCTGGGTCAGGAAGATCCCCTGGAGGAGGGCATGGCAACCCACTCCAGTATTCTTACCTGAAGAATTCCATGAACAGAGGAGCCTGGAGGGCTACAGTCCATAGGGTCACCCAGAGTTGAACATGACTGAAGTGACTTGAAGTGCCTTTGAAGCATGCATGCAGATATCTGGTACAAGTTCATCATTAATGATATTTCTAAGTTAATCCAACTCGGTGTGGCTATCACCAAGACAAAGAGTACAAATTTCAATGTAGTCAAAATTAATCACTTGAAAATAGGGGCTAATGAATGGAACTGAAAGTTTAAAACAGAAGCCTCAGCAAACCATTAAAGTGATAATTCCAGAAGCTTGAAAATCTTGGAAACAACCTGAGTGTTTGTCAAGGTTTATTAACCCTTGCTAATTTTTTTTTCACTTCCTTTACAGCTTTTGTTATGGTTAATTGTGTATATCAAGTTGAGTAGGCCAGGAGATGCCCATTTAAATGTTACTTGTGCGTGTGTCTGTGAAGGGGTTTCCAGATGACTCTGTCTTGCTCTCTCCAGTGTGAGTGCACATCACACTTCATTGAGGGCCCAAATAGAACAAAAAGTGGAGGGAGGGAGGATTTATTCCCTTGCTGCCTGCTGCTTGAGCTGGGATTTGCACCGTCAGCTCCCCTGGTTCTCAGATCTTTGGACTCAGGCTATGTTCACACCATTAGTTTTCCTGGGTCTTCAGATGGCATATGGCAGATCACGGAACTTCTCAGCCTCCATAACTCTTTGATCCAATTCCTCATAATAAATCTCCTTTTATAGATGCTATTGATTCTGTTTCTCTGAAGAACTCTGATACAAACCTATACAAGCAACCTACCTTCCCTGGGACAGAGAATAAAATCTGCCTTCAGCCTATCAGTAGACACAGGTCTTATAAGGCTTGGGGTTTATACAATTTAAGGAACACTTGAAAGGAAAAGTCCCCAGCATCTCCAAATAGCCCCCAAGTTATTAGAGGTTTCCTGGAGATTGCCTACAAGGCAGGAGAGCTGGGTTTGATCCCTGGGTCAGGAAAATCCCCTGGAGAAGGTTATGACAACCCACTGCAGAATTCTTGTCTGGAAAATTCCATGAACAGAGGAGCCTGATGGGCTACAGTCCATGGGGTCGCAAAGAATCGGACGTGACTGAGCAACTAAGCTTTTCACTTTCCTTCTTTTAAATGAAAAGTAATTTTTAAATCTGCTTTTGCAAATTTTACAATATATAATCACGTAACATTTTGCTAGGACCACACTCTCAATCTTTGTAAGTGGTCCTTGTATGTGAAAGGGCTAGAACTTAAGATTTAGTAGATTGTGAATTATTCTTTCTCTGGTGTTGCCTGTATCTCAGACTCTCTGGAGTGGTGGCCACCTGTTCCTTGCTTGGTCATTTCACTTAAATTCACGAGGAAGTTGAGTTCCTTAAAGATATAGATCAACACTATAATGAAATTTTTCATGTCACCAAGAGACTGAAATATAACACTTGAAAAAATAACTAACAAAACAATATCTGGGGTATTTACTTTTAGGACTACTTTACTAGCATTGGGCTTCCCTGGTAGCTTAGCTGGTAAAGAATCTACCTGCAATGTGGGAGACGTGAGTTTGATCCTTGGGTTGTGAAGATTCCCTAGAGAAGGGAATGGTTACCAATTTCATTATTCTGGCCTGGAGAATTCCATAGACTGTATAGTTTATGGGGTCACAAAGAGTTGGACACTACTGAGCAACTTTCACTTTCATTTTGTTAGCATTACTCAAGGATTAAAAATGAAAACATCAAGGATGATGTCAACAACAGGCCTAACAAGAACAATGTGAATTTTATAAAGACACTGCAATGCAGTTGGGATCTAAGGTCATGTTAGAAAACTGCTTAGAAGCCATTTCTCCTCCAACTGCTTTCTTGTAATGAAAGCTTGGGGTACATACAATATGTTATTAAATTTGCGGATAAATATTTGCTGCCAGCTCTTTGCATGGGTCCATGCAATATGTTCAGTAGCATTTGAAGCTAAACCCATAGCAGACTTTTGCACCTGGTCCACTCCATCCAAAGTAATCCTAGAGCAGAGATCTTTCTAGTTTAGAAAGGACTAGGCAATATCCACTTAAAAATAAAGCATGCAGCCTTTAAACGTACATACATCAAGCTTTGTATCAAAGTACTTCTTTAATTTCTGTTTTGTTCCATACTTCTACTAGATGTGGGATGATGCAAAGAAGATTATGCATGACTGTGCCTTATGCTTTAATAAATGAGAAATGATATGTCAATATTACATTTGTTTTCTAACAAAGTCACTAATAATTATTATTTTCCCAAATATCCATATTATCAATTGTTCTTCTATTCCCAAATATTCATATTATGATTGTTCTTGATATCAGTTACCAATAAGCATGGTCAACACAAGCACATATTATATAAAATATGGTTTTTACACTAAACCAGGATATGCCACCCAGTCAAGTATTATAAAAGTATTCTTACCTTCTGGGTCGAGAGCCAAAGGGCAGAAAATATTGTTACACCTAAGTGTGAGTTATCCTGGAGCAAATTAGAAACAAAGTTTATTCTGCACCACAATTACTAATGTGCATTCTTAAGCACTAACAAGATTCTTGGGCTTTACAACTGTCTTCCTGTGGAACTTACTGAAGCAAAGGAGAATGAGATATAGTATGCTTCCTTTCTTACCCAGGGGCTATACAAAAAAAAGAAAAAAGAAACCACTGTACGTATATGTTGATGCTCACTGAGTAAACATTCTGCTTATTCATTAACGAAAATGATGTCACCAATCAATAGAAATCCTGCTTTAAGGAAAAATTGTTTTCTATTAATTAAAGAGGTTACAAGCTTTTGGTGCTATTTTTACTTGGAACAAAGAGTTCCAAAGACTTTAGTTCTACACAGAAACAAAGCCTCATAAAGGTTAGGTTCACCTCAATCCCCTCCCAAAACCTTAAAAATCTCTCATTCTGCATTACAGTATTGACAGTAGGATTTCTTTTTTCCTGTTGTTTGTTCCTTTCACTATCCTAGTTTTAATTAATTTTATTTTTCTCCTATTTAACAATTATTCCTCATCTTAATTTTCCTTTTCTTCAGATGGCAGAATTTCTTCTTCTATGACATTTAATTTTCACTACTCCCATTTTATTTTGTGTACATATTCTAATTGATTTCAGTCTCCCTACATTGTAGTGAGATCTAACCACCTAAGAAAGCATTTTTATCTTCCACCAAGTCAGCTTTTCTTTGAAAGTGTCAATGATTGACAGCAAGAACCGCTGAGGGTGGTACTGAGTCAGCAGAACTATCACAGGGTGAATAAGCTATGGGAATGTTCAATGTAAAAGAAAGAGGAAGCTGAAATAATGGACTAAACTGAATAACAAGAAAGTAATTGATTAAAGCTGAGTTTTCTGAATTCCAGATATCCATAACTACAGGTTTCAATTTAAAACATCCACTTAAAATACGGCTGTATATTAAGTTGCCAGTCATTAGTTCAAAACTATGCCATCTTAAATGTGCAAGTTTATATTTTTTAAATTGTTTGCATATACAATATGTAATAATCTTATTTTATGGCAATCTAAAATATATTTGAGCAGACCATTCAAAAGATACACTTAAGTGAAAAGAATCTTTTTGAAAGGCTTTTGTTATTCAGGTGATGAAACAATGTTATCAATGTCACATAGTTCATGGCCAATTAAATATGACACCACTTGTTAGGATTAAATGGCAAGATTTTCCTGTTTACCTATTTTCCTAATCTATACATAGTTTATACAGAAGGGTATTGTTTTCTTTAACAAAGGCGTAAAGAAATTTCTTGTATAAAAAGATGTGTGAAGAAGAAAAAGAAGTGCTTGAGCACATGCATGCTCAGTTCAGTTCAGTTCAGTTCAGTTGCTCAGCTCAGTCGTGTCCAATTCTTTGCGACCCCAAGGATGCAGCCCTTCGGGCTCCTCTGTACATGGGATTTCAGGGACAAGAATACTGGAGTGAGTTGCCGTTTCCTCCTCCAGGTATCTTTTCGATCCAAGGATTGAACCCACATCTCCTATGTCTCTTGCCCTGGCAAGCAGATACTTTATCACTGAGCCACCTGGGGAGCCCTGCTAGAAGTAGTTAAGAAATTTTGATATGTGCCCTAATCTCCAATCTCTAATAAAGAAGACATCAGAGAAAGTTTTAAAAATACATCAAATACTTTATATTTTATATTTGAGCCTAAAATCAGATCCTGAAATTCAACGGAGACAACTTTCATTTACTGAAAAATAAAAATATGTTAGGCACAGTCTTTTAAATACTTTAAATATGAAATTTAATGTAATATCACAAAATTTTCTATTAGTTAAATTTTATCATCCCCATATTATAGATGAGGAAACTAAGACTTAGCAAGGCTAATTACTGTAGTTGAATGAAAATTAATAGTAAATAATAGAACTAAAATAGCAAGTAAAGTCTGGATGACATATTCAGTTAATATCTACTAGATTGAAAATATTGTCTAGTTTTAAAACCAATTTAAGCTTTCTTATCTTGAAATTTAATCTTAGAGTCTGTGTCAGATTGGATTACTCCTGAGAAATTGGTCTTGTCAAATTTGTCTGGCCAAATCATGCAGTAGGAACACTGGGGACCCACCACCCAGGTGATGTGGTTATGTCTGGCCATCCTTGACCAATCAAAACAAATAAATTTTTCAGCATTGGTCAAGTGGACTCAGGTTTAACATGTCTATTAATCACAACAGGGGCTATACCAGTGAAACATAAATTTTGTTTTACTAGCATATAAACTTTTACCTGTAAACTGTTCAGTAGGGAGCTCATTTTAGATTCTAATCTCTGTGGGGGAATATAGGGAAAGTCCAAAGGAAAACCAACCAAGTGCAAGTTAAGGGCTGCATAAGTGGATCTCGTTATGCAAGGGTTGGGCAACTAGGTGAGCAATAGGTGGGTTTGGGAGATTACTTAATTGAAGAAAAAGCCCTGAGGCAACATATTGCTTGGATTCCTGATACTTAAATCTACCTAGAGTTTGTCATTCATAAAAATTTTCACACTTTATATTGTCAGCAACATGGATAAACCTAGAGATTATCATACTAAGTGAAGTCAGTCAGAAAATGAGAGCCAAATACCACATGATACCACTTACATGTAGAATCTAAATATGAAATCCATTAATTTATTTATAAAAGAGAAACAGACTCACAGACACAGCAAACAAGTTTATGGTTACCAAAGGAGAAAGGGGTTGGAGGAAGGGATAAATTAAGAATTTGGGGCTAGCAGAAACAAACTATTGTATATAAAATAGATACACAAGATAGTCCTACTTTATAGCACAGGTAACTATATTTAATGTTCTATAATAAACCATAATAGAAAAAAATGCAAAAAAGAATATGTATATGTGTGTGTATCACACATATACACACATTGAATCACTTTACTGCTCAGAGGGTAAAGTGTCTGTCTACAATGCGGGAGACCTAGGTTCGATCCCTGGGCTGGGAAGATCCCCTGGAGAAGGAAATGACAACCCACTCCAGTACTCTTGTTTGGAAAACCCCATGGATTTGGAGAAGCCTGATGGGCTTCAGTCCACAGGGTCGCTGGGAGTCAGACACAACTGAGCGACTTCACTTTCACAGTTCAATTTTAAAAGTTAAATATTTTAATTATGAAACTAACATAGAAATTTTAAAAATAAGTTGAACAATAATTTTAATGAACAAAAAATTAGTTAATTCACAAAAGTAAAAATATAAGAATTGTTTATGAATTTAGAAAAATACTGCTTCACTAGCCATTAAGCAAATGAAAATCAAATGGCCAATTCATGCATTTCAAATTTAAGTAAGCATGACTTTTTGTAAACAATTGGACACTCGTAGCAGCAATTTCTTTTGCTGTTAGTTGAAAATAATTTAACAAATAGGCAAATGTGCATGCATCCATATGTTCAACCAACAATGTTTGTAAAAGAAATATCTAAATGTCTAACAGTTAAGTGTTAGTTGAATACATTTTGGAGCATTTAGAGTTGAATATATTTAGATTATCATGTAGGCATTAAAAATAATCATGAAAACAATTTCAATTCAGTTCAGTTCAGTCACTCAGTCGTGTCTGACTCTTTGTGACCCCATGGACTGCAGCATGCCAGGCCTCCCTGTGCATCACCAACTCCTAGAGTTCACCCAAACTCAGGTCCATTGAGTCGGTGATGCCATGAAGCCCTCTCTTCCTCTGTCGTCCCCTTTTCTTCCTGCCCCCAATCCCTCCCAGCATTAGAGTCTTTTCCAATGAGTCAACTCTTCACATGAGGTGGCCAAAGTACTGGAGTTTCAGCTTTAGCATCATTCTTTCCAAAGAACATCCAGGACTGATCTTTAGAATGGACTGCTTGGATCTCCTTGCAGTCCAAGGGACTCTCAAGAGTCTTCTCTAACACCACAGTTCAAAAGCATCAATTCTTCAGTGCTCAGCTTTCTTCACAGTCCAACTCTCACATCCATACATGACTACTGGAAAAACCATAAAACAATTTACATGAATACAAACAGGAATATGGCCTAATGTACTATAAAGCAGAACACATTTTTCAAAAATATGTTCAGTATGATCCATTTTTTAAAAAAGACATGTCTATGTGATATGTCTTTTACAGAAAGAACCTGGGATGATTTCCCCAAATATTTCAGTGACTATGTTTGAAGAGTAAAATTATTTATGATATGTCCTTTCTTCTTTTTGATTACCTGTATAAATCAAATTTCGACAACAAATATGAGTAGGATTTATAACAGAAACATTTCTATTGAACATTTAAAAATCAAATTCAATTTCAGATTCAATTATAGTTATATGTATACAATGGGTTTTGTAGCAAGTAACTAAGATTAAACAATAATTCAATAAAAGAACTAAAGGTAAAGTGTTCTAAGTTAGAATTTTGGTGTTCTAGTTAACTTTTCAAAAGAGGAAACTTTTCCTGTAAGCAGAAGATGTAAACAAAGGTCTAACATTATTTTTCACAGTCACTGAAAGAAAAGGTGAAATATACATAATCCATATCCTAAAATTCGATGAGATTCACATGCTTGAGACACACANTAAACAATAATTCAATAAAAGAACTAAAGGTAAAGTGTTCTAAGTTAGAATTTTGGTGTTCTAGTTAACTTTTCAAAAGAGGAAACTTTTCCTGTAAGCAGAAGATGTAAACAAAGGTCTAACATTATTTTTCACAGTCACTGAAAGAAAAGGTGAAATATACATAATCCATATCCTAAAATTCGATGAGATTCACATGCTTGAGACACACAAATTCAGCTAGCTTTTGTGGAATGCCTGCTTTTTTTGCTTATACTTCTTTTGTGAATGTATTTATTAAAACCTTAACACATAAGAAGTAGAATTATTATTCCTAAATTCTGACTGAGAAAAAAAATGGCTGTATCCGAGTGACTATTGACTATACAATACAGGAATATCTTGAAGGAGATTGTCCATTCCTGCTTCAACAATTTATCAGAATCATTCCTGAAGATGTTTAAAATCACTGATTTCTCAACCCCACCTACCTCAGACTTAGTAAATCTGAATCACCTAGGTTATTTGAATGGTTAGGCTGGGAATCACTGGACAGTATCACTCAGGATGTTCCTTTAAAGGCATAAGGTAGAAATCTCTCTCTTTTCTGAATTTTTTTTTCCTGAGATTTTGGTATCTTTAAGCGAGTGTGTTCATTAAACCCACCATGAGGGGCCTGGACTCTGAGCTCTACGCTCTAGTGGGCCCTCCATTTCTCTCCACAAAGTTAAATTTCTTAAAGAATATTCCAATTCATAGCTCTGGAGAAATGCATGAACTAGTAGAGTATCCACAGCTGCTGTATCTGGTGGCTCAGGAATATTTTTTCAGTATAGATAATGCAATAAAATTTTCCTGTTTTATCATTTTGAAAGTATTTTTTGTCAAATTGGGATATAGTTTATTTTAAATGTGGGATTAATTTTAACCTTAAAACAGTTGGTCATATATGAGTTTCCATATGTCTTCTTGCCCTGGAATTCACAAATGTTAGGTTAAGAGCAGATTGTACTCTGCTCTTAACCTATGCACAATATACATTTGATCATGCTTCCAGTATTTGGCAATTTAAATCTAATTTNAACTTTGCTTCATCTCTCTAAGAAGGCCTGCAAAATTTCAGTGGTACTTCACATGTCAAAGCTAGGCATGTGCAAATCTCTACTCTTGATAGAAAGAAGGAAATATTCACAGAGGTGCTAGGCTCCATCTGGTGTAAATTCCTGACTGTGAGGGAGATAATGAATCTATAGTTGAATTTACAATATGTTTGTTTTTTTATCTTTCTTTTAAATGCAGCTTCTATAGTGAGAATGACGGGAAAAAAGGAAGGAAGTAGTCAGAGAAAGACATAATGAAAAGGTGAATAAGGGTTAATTAAGGGACTTATCAAGGCTAGAAAGATAATCTCATGATACATCTTACAGGAACTCTTTTGGAATCCAAGTGAGTTGAAAAAACTCCAGGCTTTCTAGGTCAAGGGAGGGGAAAAGAGGCAGAGAGAAAAACTACTCTTACACATTTGGAATGACAAAACCTGCGGCTCTCAGGTTAAACAATAATGAGTGAATCAAGTAAATGCATGATTGCATCCTCTAATGCTGTGATTGAGGGCAGTTTTTATTAAATCACAAAGGAGATGACTGTCCATTCCCAAGCAAAGAGTCGGAAAGTGGAGGGCTTGTCCTCCAAGGAAAGCAAAACCAATGCAGTGTCTCTCTCTTCAGTGGACACTGACTAGTGCTGTTTACTTTTTTAAAATGATTATCAGTAGTTTAAAATTTCCTAGTGTCGGGTGAACTGTCTTTCATTTAAACATGTTAAAATATATTGAAAACAAACATTTATATCAGTTTAGACTTGAAAGTAGCTACACGAGCATTAAAGTTGTTTGGAGTTGGATGTCTATTTGGGTAAAGTTAATTTATTTCTTCAGGTTCCTGAGCCCTCTCATACCTCTATCATACAGGGATGCCTTTATATTGGCTATGCATACATACATACATAAAGATTCAAATACAAATATAAAAAGCCTACTTGAAAGGATAAAGAATCAAATGATTATTTGCAGCATATGAGTGTTAAAGCAGCGTTTCACAGAGAATTATCCAAGGACAAACTACATCAGATTACCTGAAGATGTCTATTAAAATGCAAATTTGGGGGTGACTGAAGACCCAGTGAATCAGAATTTCCTAGTTTGTGCCTAGGTAGGGCCTGAGGAATGTTTTTAGCAAGCAAACCAGGTTACTTTTGTGTACATTAAAGTTTGTGAACCACTGTTCTAAATGTGTCTTGGGATCCAATTGTAGCTCCAGCTGACATGTGCAAATCAGTACATGTCTACTAAGCACAGTTATTAACCCTTACAGGTGACAAATATTACATGTTCTGCCGTAGAATTCAGGCAGCCACAGGGAAAGAAGAACGCATATATCTCAGAAAAGACTTCCTATCCTCAGTGTAGGTGTTGTTGCTATTGTCTGTATATAATCCTACCATTCCACATTCAGTTACCATTGTACAGATAAAATAAAGTGGCTTGGTATGGATTCAGCCAGAATGCGCTGATCTGAAAGTATGTGGGCAAAGAAATCACATAAAATAGTTCCCCCAAATCAAAATATCTAAGCTCTCCTGCTGAATGTGTTGCTGTCTCTTGCATTTATTAAATGCCTCCTGCATGCAAAGCCTGTTCAAAAAGATCTTGTGATTTTTATCCCCTTAGGCACAAATCATAGTGTTTTCTCTTGGTAAATTCTTCCCCAGTCTAACTCTGGCACTAGGAGTATGGAAGAAGTAAAATAAAAACTCCAATATTGGCTTGATAGAGGAAGAAGCTGGAACTGTATGAAATATAATCAGGAATTATCTACAGATTTTCCAAACCTTCCATTTTGTGGGTGGTGATAAATAATGAGATATATATGTATTAATCCAGATATAGATTAATAACAGTGTCCATTACTTCAAAGTATTTTAAAACAATAAGATTAAACATATTATAATAGGCCCTCTGAAAAACACTTTAGCAGAAAAGAAATGGTGTGGTGATTATTTGGCAATACATTGTATATATTCACAGAATACACATGTAGTATCACTGAAAGTCCAGGGCCAAAGGTCTAATTATATGCTATTTTCAGATCAATAACTGTACTCAATTTTACTTCAGGCACAAAGAAAAGAGGCAAACACCTGAAACTTCTGTGAGTTATGAGGATTCCCAGATGGCACCGTGGTAAAGAATCCGCCTGCCAATGCAGGAGATTCAGATTCAATCCATGGGTCAGGAAGATCCCCTGCAGAAGGAAATGCCAACCCATTCCAGTATTCTTGCCTGGAAAACTCCATGGACAGAAGAGTCTAGCAGGCTATGGTTCATGGAATGGCAAAGAGTCAGACACAACTGAGCGTGCACACACACTCAATCCTTTAAGTCATAAAGGAGAAAATTGATAATTAAGGAGGTCCAAAAATGGTAAAAGATGATAATGAATAAAACTGGGAAGTGTGGTGAGAAGCAACAAGGGACTGAGCAATAGTGAGTGAATGGAACAGTTGCTGAGTCTTTGTGTTATACAGTGTTTGAATTTATGCTCTCTCTTAATCATTTCTATCTTTCCATCCATTGTTCTCCTACCTTCAAGAAAACAGAACTAATAGTCAGATTCCTTAAAGACAAGTGGATCCTGCCCCCTTGATCCTAGCACTATCTGCATCATCAGGAAAGCTGATATCTGATAAGGCAGTTGTTATGAAAACGTGGCACATAACAGGAAGACTCCTCTCCCCACACAAGACTGCCTCCTGAAAGCTCTGGAAACAACTCCCTTTTGTCTTTTCACCTGCCACGATTTCATGAGCTCAGGTTTCTGTACTAAAACTGACTTAGAGAATCAAATGAACATGTAGAATATCTAGGTTCAAATTCATCACTGGGACTGGACCAAAAATCAAAAGGGAATTTCCATTTTGTTTGCCATCCATTCAGTATTGCAGAGAAAGAGGAATGTGAAAGCTTCTCAGCAGTTCAGCCTATCTCTAGGAACATCTAGAGATAAGGATATTTTTAAATTACACAGAACTCAGTTTCCTTTTAACCAATGCCTGCTGAACATAGACACCAGTCTGTGAGAGGCAAGTGATATGATCACATGAGAATTCTGAAGGGAGATGCCATATTTCAGCCTTCTCTGTATTACTTTCAAATGCATCATAGTGGTGGGGGTACTCTGACTCTCAAAGATTTATGTTCCAGTACATTCCGTTGATATCAGATCTGAATAGAATCCTCAATAGAAGTGTTTTTCTGTAAGACTAGGCTAATAAAAAAAAATGAGACTACTGGATTGCATCTTATGGAAAAATCTAGTAGGTGCCTGTCTTGTTCCCAATGTACCCATTTATTTCAAAGAAAACTTGAAAGGAATACACTCAAAAGTCCACATATACATGAAAAGAATTCATGTGACCAGACTACATTGTATTTCCCAAAAACTTGGGCTCATTTCGAATCCTTGTCATTCCCTCTGGAATCGGAAGTTCAAGAACACTGAGTTAATTTAAGAACTAGCAAATCTGATATGTGACAATGGGGAAAACTGTGCATGTATGAGCATAGGAGGACATACGCCTGTTCATATACACATATCCTCAAATATGCTAGATGCCAGGTGAATTTAGACATGGCTGATACGATCCTTGACTTATTCCTATTTGACCCCGTTTATTTTACACCAATATTTCTGTTCTTAGCTCTATATTATTATTTCTACCTCTTCAATATTCCTTGCTCTTTTCTTCCCACAGAATTGTTTCTAAATGACAACTGATCTTGCTTTAGCTCCTGCGACAATTTTATCCAGGGGCTTGGGTGGATTAGCCACAATTATTCCTCTGACCCAGGAACATTTCAGAAAATGTAAGTACCCAGCAAAATGTCCACATATGCAGTTAATTATAACTTCCTGGGTAGGACTATGGCCATAGCATTCACACCCAGGTTCCAGTATATTTGCTTTTTTAAACTTCTGGCATTGGCTAATGAGAATTTCTAGATAGATATGTAATTCTAGTACCCCCATCAAAATTTCCAGCTCCAAGGAGTTTCTAGATACTGAACTGGTTTTGTTTTGACAACTTTCTATTCCACCAGTTGAAAGTTGTTAGGCTAACTAGATGGGAGAGTGAAATAAGGTCTACAATTCTTTTTCTGAATTCCTGAATCCCCCAAAGTTCTACAAATGAAGATTTTGAATGAATTTGGCTCAAATTCTGGCTTGAATTGAGAGGAGACTATTCATAGATTTCATTTTCACCAGTTAACATGAGTATTCATGTTTTGGGGTTTGCCAGGTGGCGCTAGTGGTAAAGAACCCTCCTGCCAATGCAGAAGACATAATAAATGTGGGTNCAAATTCTGGCTTGAAAGCCTGATGTTAATTGAGAGGAGACTATTCATAGTTTTCATTTTCACCAGTTAACATGAGTATTCATGTTTTGGGGTTTGCCAGGTGGCGCTAGTGGTAAAGAACCCTCCTGCCAATGCAGAAGACATAATAAATGTGGGTTCGATCCCTGGCAACCCACTCCAGTATTCCTGCCTGGAGAATTCCATGGATAGAGGAGTCTGGCACACTCCAGTCCATAGGGTTGCAAAGAGTGAGACATGACTGAAGCAACTTAGCAAGCATTTGTGTTTTTCCACAGAGATATTAATGCATTTGATAATGGCTCAGTCTTTCCTAGGCTCTGAACTCCTTGAGGATAAGATAGAACTCTTCTTCATTTTTCCATTTTCGGTATCTGGTAACAGTGCTTATTTCAGGATGTGAGATCATTAAATACTTATTTTAAAAAATTCATAAATATCACACCCAATTGAAATAGAGAAAATAAGCTCTTCAACCAAGAATCTTCTAAGAATCATTAATTACCTATGAAAGGTAAAAACTTACCTAGAAGACTGGTAACTAGTCTTCCCTGTTTTGGTCTTAAGTATTAACTTACTAATCTATAATTGCTAAATACAGGATATGACAACACCACGATTTAATAGATGATATTTTGCAAGAAGCATAGTGGAAATGTGAACTAAGGAAATTGAGAATGACACTACTCTCTCTCTTCTACACCCCAACATCCACTTCTAAATCCTGGCAAGGTAAGTTTGTTCTTAGAAATGCCAATCCTTTTTGAGACTAACCTGAAGAGAGACTCATTTCAGAACACATATCACCATTAGCTGAAAGTATCTTAATAATACTTCATCATTCCTGATCCACCTTCTGTGCTTTCACTGTCTTTGATTACTCAAATTCCATTGCATTTTATTTTAACTGGAAATACTCACATCTATGCATGTATATTGTACGCATTATACTAGAATGGCTGGGGCTGCCTATGTAATTGGGCTAAGGCTTTTCCTCAGGGAAATTCAGTAAAATTATCTTTCATTACATTTCTAAAATACTACTCATTAAAAGCAGAAATAAACTTTTATACTCATGGCTAACAATGNAGGCAACCCACTCCAGTATTCTTGCCTGGAGAATCCACATGGACAGGGAACCTGGCAGGCTACAGTCCGTGGGATTGCAAAGAGTCGGACACGACTGAGAGACTAAGCACAGGAATTTTACAAATCTGCATGTTCAACTTAAGCCAGTGTCTGACACATACTAGATGCTTAGTAACTATGTGTTAACTGAGTTAATTAAACTGCTTCCACTATCTGCTGGCTTGTAATCCTAGTAAGTCAGCTATCTTTGAACGTCATTCTCCATAAACGCAAAGTGGAGCTCAGGACTGAGATGAACTTAAGACTGTGATGAAGCTCAGTCAAGATAATGCAGATAAAATATATGGTATTATTATTACATATACACTATGAACTATTTTAACATGTATAAAACATCAATTTTTAATTAATTATGACACTTTGATTTCATTTCTACTCAGGATGTTTTAGGAACTCTTCTCCCTATAAATTACTCAGCATCCAGAATTATCATTAGGAAGTAAATGCAATACTGTTGCATATTTTATAAACATAAATTTTTATTATACATCATTTCTCTACTCCACTGACGTAAANTATAAAACATCAATTTTTAATTAATTATGACACTTTGATTTCATTTCTACTCAGGATGTTTTAGGAACTCTTCTCCCTATAAATTACTCAGCATCCAGAATTATCATTAGGAAGTAAATGCAATACTGTTGCATATTTTATAAACATAAATTTTTATTATACATCATTTCTCTACTCCACTGACGTAAAGTGAAAGTTACTCAGTTGTGTCCAACTCTTTGCAACCTCATGGACTATACAGTCCATAGAATTCTCCAGGTCAGAATACTGGAGTGGGTAGCCTTTCCCTTTTCCAGGCGATCTTCCCAACCCAGGCATCAATCCCAGGTCTCCCACACTGCAGGCAGATTCTTGACCAACTAAGCTATCAGGGAAGCCCCTCTCTACCATGTTATCAAAGTTGATTAAAAACTGACAGATGAACTTACACTTCTATCATGCATGCTTAGCTGTCAAAAAAAGATAGGCTCTCACTGCAAATAGCAAGGCAGTAAAAAAACGGGAAACACAGGACTGTGATCCTGAGAGAAAGTAAACAAAGTGACCCCCATAACCACACAATTTACTGCCTGGAAGCAGTTTACAGACCACAACAGAGAGTGAGGGGAGCCACACAAAGCGTGACAGTCTCAGTGACTTGAGGATACAGAGGTCTGAGTTCATGAGCACAGTCACTTAGGTTGGTAGGTGGAACATGAGTGAAAAAGGAGCTGAACTGAGAGGTTGTCCTGGAGAACTGCATATAGGTCCCCTTCAACCTTTAGTTGAACACGGGTCTATACATTAGGTGGAAACATCCACAAAGCTGAGATAAGAACTTCTAGGAGACGGTATGCCAAAACACATCTAGAGTTCACACAAAGCTGGGAATGTTTGTAGTCCCATCAGCCAAAAGGGAGTGACCTCATAATACATGAGGACATTGGGCAGAGTCCTTAGCACAGTATCGATTTTAAAATATTGTTTGAAAGTTTCAAAACGATCCCAGATAATTTAACTATGAGATATTTTATCAAAGAGAAATAAAAACACACATCTATAAAAACACACATCTACACAAAGATCCGTTCTTGAATGGTCACAGCAGCTTTATTCAATACAAACAAACAATGTCCCTCAACTGATGAATAGATGAAATAATTGTGGTCTATCCATACAATGAAATACCATGCCAAAAAAGAAACATAAGAAAACAACTATGGTTATACACACAAAAAGGCATGTATGAATCTCAAAAACATCATGTGAGGGGTAAGACACTAGAACCAAAGACTACATTCTATACAATTTCATTTATATAAGATCTTTTGAAAAGGCAAAGTACAGTGAAAGAATGTAGATCAGTGTTGGAAAATGGCTAAAGGTGAGGAAAGAAGTTTTTCTGCATAAGAGAATTTGGGGGGATGATATGAACATTCTGTCTTTGTTTTGGTGGTTATATTTGAGTATGTACATTTTTTCAAAGTTCATCAAGTTGTGTGTTCACCTAAATGGATGAAATTCATTGCATATTAATGATAATTTGATAGTTTATTTAAAAAATTGACCATATGTCCAGAAAGTATCATTTAGGCTTTTTATTTATGTATCTTTAGTCCTCCACCGAACTCATTTTCAAGCTTTGCAGTTTGGCCTCAGTATCCAATATGTGCCATATAGCCATTGTTAGTTTCAACAAAGACTAATAAAATGAATATGAAAAGTGGAATTTTTTTCATTCTCTGTGATAGAAAGGGCAAGCTGGTGAGAACTGGAAATGGCTACTGAGTAATTCAATCAACAGGTTCACTCTAAATTTTAAATATAAAGCAGAATAATTCTTAATATACTAGGGATATCAAGTTTTCTCAGGATAAGATAGTTCAAACAGTCAAAGCATGATGCATTTAGTTAACTGTATTGCCTAATTAACTAGAAAAGTACTTTGTTTAGTTTCATAAAAACTTTTAGACACAAGAATCTTTCTTTCCTGATTAAGTACAAGATAAGGAATATATTAAAATTCTGTTTTCATTCATACTGAATCTTCCAGGGCTCAGATTTGTCACCCTGTGTTCTTATAAGAATTACAAGCATTGTCTCTAAAGCATCTAGCATAGTGCCAAATGGGGAGCAGATTCCCCAGAATTCTAATTTAGCACCAATTTAGCATCATCATCATCATTACCCTTAAGCGGCTTTCTTTCCAGAAATTCTAGAATTTGAATTTGCTTATTTATTTAATTTTCCCCTAAATTGTCTATGAATTCTTTTTAAATAAAATGCACCCCTTCTGCTCTAAAAGGGAGTGGGGGAGGCTGATTAATGAGGTTTCAGTCTTAGTCATTTCTAGTTAGCCAAAGTCTTATTATACTTTGGACAATAGCATCACATTGCTGTTTCGGTAGGGTTATTGGACTCTAAAACAGTTCTCTAATGCATTTTAGGCTAAAATAAAGTTCATAGCTTTTATTTAATTGTCCTTTATTCTTATGAAGTTATGGAGATTCTTAGGTATTATTTCCACATTTATCATAAGCATCTATAGGGGTTTCTAATTGGAGATCTGTAATAATATATTATGGCTCATCTGGTTGTACTTTTCAAGATCTTATTCTGTCCATAATTGTGGGTCTTCTTTCACATTTTTCCAGTGGTAATAATAATAATAATAATTGATGATAGCAAAAGTAATAAAACTAGTCAATATTGTGTACTGTAAAGCAGTGGTTGTTTAAGCTTGTCAAGACATTTTCTAAATAAATGTTTTCAAAAAGCAATAACCAGGCTCTCTGAACCATCATGTAATGCCAGAGAGAAGGTCATATAACTTTCCCATAAAAATCCTTTTTTTTTTTGCATCAGGTAAAATGCTCCACAATAATTGTATTGGCTGTCCATCACAGCACCTCAGGGAAGCATGCTGTTAACAGGGTCATTTCTGCTTCACAGTTGAGGATGCTGAAGCATAGACACATTAGCGGTAACTTGTCCAAATCAACACCGTGAACTAGTGAACCACATCACTGTGTGACAACGACTCCACTCAAAGGCAGGCGCCACACAGGAAAAGGCGTGGTGAAGGTTAATTTCAGATTAAGCTGGGGCAGCATGCGTGTTGGGTCATCTTGGGAAGATGTGCTGAAACTCACAGAGACAAGCTTCGTCATGGTTCGTAAACCTTACCTGAGAGTCTTCTCTGATGTATGTTTAGGCATTCAACTTTATTTTCACAAAATAGTTGTGGCAGGAAGACTCTGTCTTTTATTGCCAAAGTGAAGACAGACTTCACTTTTCCTTCTTCCTAATAAGTATCAACAGCTTCATCCACTTTGTTGAGTCTATTCGGTTCACACACACACACACCAAGATTCTCAATTTTTTTTTACTAAAATCATATGAAAGTAATAAAGTTATGCCTGTTGGTTACACACTCATGAGCTGTTTCCAGTAGCATAGCTCCACAGCAGCTGGACTCACTCAGCCAGAGCAGTTAATTGCAGAGAGCAAGCAGAGCCTTTCTTAGCAGCCCCATCCAGAAAGTGCCAAGGTGCAGGTTGCCCTGCACAGACTCCCTAGAGTGCCATGAATCGCAGACTCATTTCTCTCTCTCTGTCTCTCTCTCCACCCCTTCTCTTTCCCTCTCCCTTACCCTTTTCCTCTTTTTAACTTTATTTCTAGGTTTAAAAAGGAAAACTAGAGTGCAGCAAGGATGAATTCTTTCACAATTATTCCACACTGCAGAGATGTGCATCTCGTTATTTTTCATGTCTCCAGACTTGCAAGATCTAAGGGATTGACTACAACAAATGGTAGACAATGATGGATATTTCCAGGCTCTATATTAATTCCAAAGCCACTTATAGTTAAGCATTCTAAAAATGTTGGTATTCATCTTAGCAAGCTAATATCAATTCATGATATTTCATTGAGGTAATGGGAATATATACACTGATTTATCGAAGGAAGATAAGGATGAATGCCAATGACATCCATTTTATTGTATGATGAATACTAATTTTGTAGGGCATGCCTCTACATTTAAACCTTGCAATAATGCTTTGATTCCTACCAGCACAATGTGAATATTTGTGCATAATTTTACATCTTGAATGATTTCTGTCTCAAATTTTCTTTAAGTTAAAGTGTATAACTTTAGCAATACCAAATGCTGGTGAGAATTTGAAGCAATTAGAACTCTCATACATTGTTGATGGGGGCATAAAATGGTGCACCCAATCAGGAATAATTTGACAGTTAAACATATATGCATGTTCATCAGTTACATTCCTAGGGATTTACTCAGAGAAATAAACACATGTCCACATAAAGAACTGTATAAGAACGCTCATAGCAGTTTTATTCATAATAGCCAAAAATGAAACAAGTCAAGTATTCATCAATTATAAAAAGAGCAAACAAATTATTGCTCTTTACACACAATATAATACTTCTCCGGTATACAAAAGAATGGACTACTGATATAGCCAACAGCAGAGATGAATCTCAAAAGCATTAAGCTGAGTAAAAAAAGTTGGACATGAACATGCATAATGTATGATTTTATCAATGTAAAGTTTAGAAACATACAAAAGTAACCTTTGGTGATGGAAGTCAAATATTGGTTGCCTATGGTAGAGAGTGATTTTATTAGGAAAGAGGTCCAGAGAACTTCCTGTGATTTTGGAAACGTTCTAGGTTTTGTTGCAGGTGTAAGTTATATGGATTAATATTATTTGTCTACATTTGTTAAACTATATACTTTTAAGACCTGTGCATTTCACTGTGTATAAATTACACCAACACCCCTGCCTCCAGTAGAGCTTCAATTCTGTTTCTGCATTCTCTTATCATTAGGGTTTCCTTGTGCCCTCTCACACCTCACCTTGACCTCTGAAACCTTTCCCTGGGTTTCCATAAGAGCCTGCTGTGAACTCACCTCACAGCTTTGCACTGCTTATATGTCTTTCCCATCAAGTTACATTTCCCTTATAACTTAAGTGATCCCTTTCTGGGATTTCTAATTTCTTTTCACCATCATAAATAAATCAATATCAAAACTTTTTTTTTTTCTCTCTGCAGCTGAGGCTTCAGATCTTGATGACTATGACAAGTTTACCTTCAAAAAGAGCTCATTTCAATATGGTAATTGCTTTAGTTGTGTTTAACTCTTTCCCACCATGAACTGTAGCCCACTAGGCTCCTTTGTCCGTGGGATTCTCCAAGCAAGAATACTGGAGTCTGGCAGAGGCCAACACAATATTGTAAACCAATTATCTATCCTTCAATTAAAAATAAAATAAAATAAAAGGAACACTAGAGTGGGTTGTCCTGCCCTCCTCCAGGAGATCTCCCCACACAGGAATCAAGCTTGCATCTCCTGTCTCCTGCTTTGGCTCCTGCCACCTGGGAAGCCCACTCAGCACTGCACACATCAGCTCAAGTGTCTGGCCTCTCATCCTCAGTTTCTGCACTGTGTGGCCGGGGGCCTGGCTCCAAGCAGGTCTGCTTCACAAGCGGTCACCTTCAATAGAAGTCTCACCAGCTGCGCTAAGCATCAGTGGGCTTTTGAACTCAGCTGCAAAAGAGTCAGACTCCGAGGACAGAGGCAGAGCAGGGCTGGGGTGGAGAGAACCAGGCTCTAGAGCCACTTGGTCCACGATTTGAGAGCTCACTTTTCTCGCTACCTGCCAGTGACCTTTAGCAAGGAACCTGGCACACTTAGTCCCACACAGCTGGCTGTGCTGGTGAACAGACGCAAGATGAGCACAGGCGTGGGAAACAGAGTGTGATTGTGCCTGCTTAAGCCTGCCGAATGTCACCAGAGCCCTCCCACGAGGGTCCTGAAGGAGGAATCTTGAGCCCAGACCAGCGGTCAGTTCTGGTGCCCATCAGGAAGCCCAGATGGAGCACCTGAGGGCCTGAGAAAAGGAATGAAGTCGGTCTGTGTGTGCTGGGCCTGGGCACATGTCCTCTCAGTAATACGATGGTTAGCAGGTTACCAACACCCTTAATAGATGTTAAGCAGAGAAGGGTCACCATATAGTATGTGTTTTATAAAGTAATGTGTGAGAATTAGGGACTTCGTTGGTGAGCTATGAAGGAGGTAACACTAAGACAGGTGGATGCCATTTATCTGTGTCTCTTCTACACCAAAGAATTTGTCATTTGTAGCCTTGGGCAATGCCTTCCTGTGACAGTAGGAGTTTGCTCTTCACTGTTGCAGTACCAAGAAGGTCACCTGCAGTCGACTTTGGCACTTTCTAAGTTCCTGGGGGCTCAGATGGTAAAGAATATGCCTGCAATGCAGGAGATCTGGGTCCATCCCTGGTGGGGGAGTTGGCCTGGAGAAGGGGATTACCCGCTCCAGTATTCTTGCCTGGAGAATCCCATGGGCAGAGGAGCCTGGTGGGCTCCATTCCATGGGGTCAGGAACTTACACAACTGAGCGGTTAAGCAGAGCAGCATCCACACTTAAGTCACTGATGTCAGTCTTGCCACAGTGCCTGGCATTCTGTGAGCAGTAACGTTTTTTCTAGGGGTTTGAGTTTGCCAAAATGAGAACAAAGCAAATAAAAAAAATCGCCAGACTTTTTACAAATGCTAAAGTGTATGGTGTCTTACTGTATTATCTGGCCGTTACTATACAGTCCCGGGACATAAAGTCACACCTTGGTTTCCAACATGATGATCTCCATAGAACGATTTCACTGAATTTAGAGATGTGGGGAAGCAAATCCCACTTCACACTTCATAAATTTGGGGCTACTGTTACTTTAGTGTGGCTTCTTTATGTTCCACTTTATTATGACTATATCTCTATAAATGCAAACACTGTTTCTGTGGATATAATTTCATAAAGCAAAACTATCTTCTATCTTTAGCAGTGAAATTCAAGTGGCAACTATGACAAGCAAAGAAAAATGAATGTAGTTAACTTCAACCATCCCTGCTCATCTAAAAGCTTATGTCAGTTTCTAAATAAGCTTTTCATTTTTCTATTCAGTCTGCTGATCTTTGTTGATTTACAGCATGAATGAGCATGGCACATTGCAACTTGTATAGTGTATTTTTCCTAAATAATAAAACATTTATTGCAGACACATCAAGCTAACTAGAGGCTCTAAATTATTGTGGCAACGAAGTGCCGTGTTAACAACTCATTTACATCCTTCTGGTGACTCTCCATTACCAAGGTAAGTAATTTAATTTCATCTAGAAACAATGACTTTACAAAAGTGTAGTTACTGCAATTTGGAAAAAATATATTTAAATAAGATTAGAAAGTATGATTAGATCATTCCAACTAAATACAAATAAAATATTTAGCCAGGATAGAATGAATTATCTCATACAGTTTTTGGTGAAGATTAAAATACCTTCAGAAAGCTTTATATTATATGCTCAGCCATCTAAGCTCAATGTATATTACTTATGAATGTCTGTTTTATCAATTCAGTATGATGCGCTCTCATTCATTTTAATTTTCACTTCTTACTCTGAGTAAGTTACAAAAGGTTGAGTTAGTAGTATATTCCTCATGATCAGGGCTATAACACTTCAAAAGTGAAGGGGTACATCCACCTTATTGGGCTTCCTAGGTGGCTCAGTGGTAAAGAATCCACCTCCAATGGGAGACACTTGGATTAGATCCCTGTGTTGGGAAGGTCTCCTGGAGAAGGAAATGGCAACTAATTCCAGTATTCTTGCCTGGGAAATCTCTTGGAGAGAGGAGCCTGGTGGGCTACAGTACATGGGGTCACAAAGAGTCAGACATGATTTAGCAAATAAATGACAACAGTCCCCCTTATTGCCTGTGCAGGTCTCTTTCATATATGTGCACAAGCCATCATGTTGATATGAGGCCATCTTTTATTTAGTCCCCTCTTGCTTCACCCTAGATCCTGATTCTCATTGATGTTCCTGTACCCCTACTAAATACCTGTTTTGATGTATTTAGATATATCTTTATGCATGCATTGTTTTCAAATATAGTGCTTTTGTGACTATGTATGTGTTTTGAGTTTATGTAAACAATATTGCTCTGTTTCTTACTTTATTCCTTCAATACAATTTTTATAAGCATCCATTTATCTCTTATACCATGAGTTTGTGGCTGCTAACTGCAGCTTCCACATTTCCTTAAGTATTCCCCAAATAGACTCCTTCCAACTCCCTGCTATGCTAGATAATGAATACCTTCATAAGTCTTTTTATAAACCTATGAAAGAATTTCTCTGGGTTATATTGCAGAAGTGAGCTTCCTGAGACCCACTCAGATAGCATGTGCATATGTTCAGCGAGGATGAACACATAGCAGTAAGGATGAATCCATGCTCGTAAGTATGTATACATCCACAGCAAGGTTATGGAGAGGTGCATAGAACTGAAGAAGAATGAAGACTTGTTAAGAACATGCTAAGAATGGGCAGTGATAAACACATTCTTAAATCAAGATGGCCAAATACACAGTACATACACAGAATGTATATACACTTAGTTCAGATGACCAAGTATACACTCGGTACAGATGACTGATGTACTGATGTAATTAAGTGTGCAGATGTACATAATTGCTGGTAAGATTGTTGTTTAGAATAGGCATAATCTTACCAGCAGGGCATGTTCCTATCTCTTCATAATCGCCGCAAGTTATGCTGTAATGATAATTTCATTTTGCTTTTAACATGGATAAATCATTATTTTATTTTTACTGTATTTATCATATTTCTGATGAGTCTGAGTATTTTTACGATACCTGCAATCAGTTTGGGCTTCCCTTTCTGTGAATTATAAGTATAAAACATTTGCACATTTGAATTGCTTTTCTGCCATTTTTTGATTGTGATTTTCCGTATATGTTTTATTATAGGCTTCCCAAGTGGCGCTAGTGGTAAAGAACCTGCTGCCAGTGCAGGAGATGTAAGAGACATGGGTTTGATCCCTGGATTGAGAAAATCTCCTGGAAGAGAGCGTGGCAACTCACTCCAGTATTCTTGCCTGGAGAATCTCATGGACAGAGGAGCCTGGGGGGCCATAGTCAATAGGGTCACAAAGAGTTGGACATGACTGAAGTGACTTAAATGAAGTCGCTCAGTTGTCCGACTCTTTGCAACCCCATGGACTGTATCTTACAAGGCTCTTCTGTCCATAGAATTTTCCAGGCAAGAGTACTGGAGTGGGTTGCCATTTCCTTCTCCCTGGGGTCGAACCCCAGTCTCCTGCATTGCAGGCAGACACTTTACCATCTGAGCTACCAGGGAAGCCACCAAAGTGACTTAGCAAGCATGCAAAGATGTACTGTTAAATAATTATATAGAAATACAGCATATTATATATCACATAATATGTAGTATGTCATTCTTCATGGATAGTGATAGTTAATTCCATACAGTAAAATCCATTCATTGTTTTGCACCATGATTTTGTTTTGGGAATTTTACCCAAGACTATCCCTATCTATGCTCCAAGTTACAGGAGGATTCCTCCTTTTAGTACAATAGTTTCATAGTTTACCTTTTGCACATAGATATGTACAACATCAGAACTGGGTTTTTTTTTTTTTGTATACAAAGTAAATTAGTGATCCAAGCTTATTTATTTTTAATAAATAGTAAGCAGTTTCTAAACACACATTTCTAAATAACACATGCGCTCACTTGTGCTATATTTATCATCATTTTTTCTCAAGTATAAGTGGATCTTATTGTGACTTCTATTCCTTTGATATACTTATTCCTCAGAAAACAACATGCTATTTTTACAAAATAGTTTTGAAGTTTATCTAAATATTTGGAAGAGAGACTCCCTCTTCACTCTCCCTTTTATGGATCATTATTTTACCATGTAAAGGCTAAAAGGAGTTTACCAGTTCCTAAAAATATTCCTCTGTTTTTATTTGATTGCCTTGATTTAAAAAATTCATTTAAAGAAAATTTATATCTTATAATCAGCAGTCACCAATCTTTTTGCTACTAGGCACTGGTTTCATGGAAGATACTTTTTCCAGGAACAGGGGATGGGGTGGGGAGAGGAGATGGTTTTGGATGGTTTTAGTTTTATCCTTTGCTCACCTTTTACTGTGCAGCTGATTTGCTCATAGGCCACAGACCAGTACTAGTCCATGGCCCTGGGAGCTGCCCTGATAAGTTGCTCCATCCATAAATATGGATAATCTTCCCATACAGTTAGATCTGTTTTTAAATCCTGTAATAAGAACATTAATTATTGATATCGTCAAGTCAGTGTTGATCCTTTGTTAGGTTAATTTATAGATATGTAACAATTGTTACTTTTGTAAACTGCACCTTATTTAATCTATTGCATTTTTCATTTGGTTTTTGCTGCTATAGAGCAGGGATCAGCAAGTTTGTTCCTGTAAAAGACCGGATAGTAAATAATTTGGGCTTAATAATGAGGGCCAGTCTCTGTAGTAAATATTCAACTCTGCCATATTAGCAAAAAGCCCGAGACAATGCATAAACAAATGACCATGGCTATGTTCCAGTAAAATTCTATTTACAAAACAGGTGAGGGCCTGATTTGGCTAGCAGGCAATAGTTGGTCAATCTCTTGCTACAGAAAAGCAGTACTAATCATTTCTGCAGTAAATTTGCTGAACCCTCTAATTGGAATAAATAAATGTAGTGTTTTTAAAATATTGATAAACATACTGTCTGTAAATAATGACTATTTATCTCTTTGTTTTTGATTATTTAACTTTTATTTCTTTTTCCTTAATTAGAAAATTGCTATGATCATCAATGCATTAAGTGATATCAATAATAGTGGGCATCCTTGTCTTGATCTTACTTTTTTGGAAAATACCTCTAGAGTTTCTTCATTTATATGATATTTCATATTATTTGTTTTATTAATTTTTATCACTTGATAAGGACATTTTCTTCTATTTCTGGTTTAATGATATTTCATGAGAAATGGATAGTTTATCTAATATTAACCATAATTATATTTTAAAAATAAACTTCATTAGGGCAAAATATATTCTTTTCCTCATATCAAGTTTTTGACATAAAAATTATATACCAGACAGTGCATCCATTTTAAGAGTACAATGCAATGATACCTAACAAATGCATACTCCCATGTAAATTCCACTCCAGTTAAGGAGTGGATCATTTTCCTCACACACACACATACAGAAAAATTGAGTTTATATATTTGCAGTCATTGCATTCCTATTACTAAATTCAGTAAATAAATAACTGCCTGTGTCAGCATAGATTCTTGTTCTTGTTGTGGTTGTTTAGTCACTAAGTTGTGTTCGACTCTTTTATGATCCCATGGACTGTAGCCCTCAGGCTCCTCTGTCTATGGGATTTACCAAGCAAGAATATTGGTCTGGGTTGCCATTCCTTCTTCAGGGGCTCTTCTCAACCCAGGGATTGAACATGCATCAGCTACATTGGCAGTGTAGATTCTTTACCACTGAGCCCCACCATAGATTAGTTTTACCTTTTTGGATTTTCATATAAATTAGATCATACAATATGTTCACTTTTGGTATTCTTTCTTTTTATTTAATTTTTTCTTTATTTTTTAAATTATGAAAATAAGATAATATAGAGGAGACTTGGAAAATATAGAAAAAAGTTACATATAGTTCCACTATATATTACAGTTATTCTTTAAGTAGATAAATACATATTTTTATTTGGAGTTTCAATATCAAATTCTCAAAAATTGATAGAATGAATACACTGAAAAGAAGACCTGAAGAGCACTGTGAACCAATTCAACATAATTAAGATGTGTGTATACTTTACTAGATGTACCTGTTTTTATTTTATCTTGTTATGCTTTCACTACATTTTTAAAAATATGAAACATAAATGGTTATGTTCTTTTTTTCCTGATAATTCTATTATTTCTATCATATGTCTGTTCCATTGATTTTTATTTCTCCATCTTATAGGTAATAGTTTCTTGCTTCTTTGTATACCTGAGAATATTTTTTTGGATGTCAAATATGCATTTTTTTAAATAGAAGGTATTTAAGGTAGAACCATAAAACTTTAACAGTGGAATTAAGGAGAGGGACAAGATTTCATAGGAAAGTTACAATGAACTAAATTATGGTGTATTAAACAAAGGATATCTATTGAAATTAAAATATAGTTCAGTTCTTATATAACAGTGTCATAAGCAGTAAAGTTATCTATGTTTTACAGAAGAAATGGTTGAGGTAGGGAGATGTTGGGATTCCTAAGTGGCTCAGTTGTAAAGAATCTGCCTACAGGGCAGGAAATGCAGGAGATGCGTGTTTGATTCCTGGGTTAGGAAGATCCCTTGGAGGAAGAAATGGCAACCCACTCCAATATTCTTGCCTGAAAAATCCCAGGGACAGAGGAGTCTGATGGGCTATACAGTCCATGAGGTGGCAAAGAGTTGGACACGACTAAGCAACTGAGCACACACACAGACACACACACACAGACACACACAGACACACACACACACACACACACACACACACACACACACACAGGGAGATGTTAAGTAAGACACTCAAGCTTACCTAGAATATAGTAGTCAGGATTTGAAACCAGGTTCTCTGACTTGGAAGCTCTTGTTTTCAGCTGCTATGTTATATAAGTGATAACCTGAGGTTTCTTTTTTTGCAGTTAACCATTAAACCGAATTTACTGATTTGTGACCATTGATATATGATCATAATTTTTCAAATATTTAGAGATAATATATAGAGAAAAAAAAGTGCTTTTATAATGTCCAGAGAACAATCTTAAATCTTTCTATTGATAATGCAGTCAAGTCAGGGGTTAATTAATATGATCCAAATAATTGTAATCAGAACAACTTTCCTACCTTAGACATTGGCACATGCTATTTGTTTCCCTTCTCTGAGATACTCCTCCTCTAGTTCAACATTGGCTAAGAGAAGCTATGAGTCACATGTGTAATTTAAAACTTTATAGCAGTCACATTATTAAAAATAGAAGTGAAAATGATATAAAATGTTAATATTTTGTATAGCTAATTATATCCAGAATAACATTTCAATGTGTAGTTTGTATATATATTAAGATACTTAACATTTTTTTATATTAAGCCTTTGAAGTTCAATGTGTATTTTATACTTATTGGACATCTCAAGTGGGACCATCATAGGCTGGTGGAAAACATGGTTTCTGTCATAGCTCCACTATTATGGCTAAAAGGCAGCCAAAGTTGATGCACCAGAAAGGTAATCCCATGATGAACTCCTTCTTATCATTTAGAGTTCAGTTCCAGGGCCTCCTCTATAGTGAAGGCTTCTTTGATCACATCACCTACTAGGTCCAGTTAGTCATTCTCCAGCCTATTACCCAGTTTTGTTGATTCATAATATTTTGTTGTTCAGACACTGAGTTGTGTCCAAAACTTTGTGACCCCATGGACTGCATACAGCACATAACATATTTGCTGATTTTAATTAATTATTAATAATTGTTTTTGTGTTAGTATCTATGAAGCATCACTATGAACAAAGCTAGTGGAGGTGATGGAATTCCAAGTTGAGCTATTTCAAATCCTAAAAGATAATACTGTGAAAGTGCTGCACTCAATATGCCAGAAAATTTGGAAAACTTAGTAATGGCCACAAGACTGTAAAAGGTCAATTTTCATTCCAATCCCAAATAAAGGCAATGCCAAAGAATGTTCAAACTACTACACAATTGCACTCATCTCACACACTAGCAAAGTAATGATCAATATTCTCCAAATGAGGCTTCAGTAGTACATGAACCAAAAACTTCCAAATGTTTAAGCTGGATTTATAAAAGGCAGAAGAACCAGAGATCAAATGTCCAACATCTGTTAGATTATTGAAAAAGCAAGACAGTTCCAGAAAAATATCTACTTCTGTTTTATTGACTGTGCCAAAGCCTTTGACTGTGTAGATTACAACAAGCTGGAAAATTCTTCAAGAGATGGGAACACCAGATCACTTTACCTGCCTCCTGAGAAATCTGTATGCTGGTCAGGAAGCAACAGTTAGAACTGGACATGGAACAACAGACTGATTCCAAATTGGGAAAGGAGTACATCAAGGCAGTATATTGTCACCCTGCTTATATAACTTATATGAAGAGTACATCATGAAAAATCCCAGGTTGGGTGAAGCACAAGCTGGAATCAAGATTGTTGGGAGAAATGTCAACAACCTTAGATATGACCATTATGTCAGAAAACAAAGAGGAACTGAAGATGAAAGTGAAAGAGGAGAGTGAAAAAGTTGGCTTAAAAGTCAACATTCTAAAAAGGAAGATCATGGCACCTGGTTCTACCACTTCATGGCAAATAGATGGGTAAACAATGGGTACAGTGACAGATTTTATTTTCTTGGACTCCAAAATCACTCTAGATGCAGAGGCATTACTTTGCCGACATAGGTCTGTCTAGTCAAAGCTGTGGGTTTTCCAATAGTTGTGTATGGATGGGAGAGTTGGACTATAAAGAAAACTGAGAACTGAAAAAATTGATGCTTTTGAACTGTGGTATTGAAGATTCTTGAGACTCTCTTGGACTGCAAGGAAATCAAGGCAGTCCATCCTAAAGGAAATCAGTCCTGAATAATCACTGGAAGAACTGATGCTGAAGCTGAAGTTCCAGTACTTTGGCCACCTGATCCGAAGAACTGGCTCATTGGAAAAGTGTCTGATGCTGGGAAGGATTTAAGGCAGGAGGAGAAGGGGAAGAAAGAGGATGAGATGGTTGGATACCATCACCGACTCGATGGACATGAGTTTGAGCAGATTCTGGGAGTTCGTGATGGACAGGGAAGCCTGGACTGCTGCAGTCCATGGAGTTTAAAGAGTCGGACACGATTGATCGACTGAACTGAACTGAACTGATGTATGACTTGCCACTAGATTAGAACACTCATGTAGGCAAGGACAGCACGTCATCTTTAGCATTTTGGACAACTGAAAATTTTCTAATGAGTGAATAGATGAATGAAATACTTTTTAAGGCAGTTTGCTAAGTATTTTAGAGATTGTGTAATTTAAGCTTACAGAAATGCTACATCAGGAAAACATCTTTATCCTCATTTTTAAAAAATTTTATGAGACTATAGCTGCTTTACAATGTTGTGGTATTTTGTACTGTACAGCAAAGTGAATCAGCCATATGTATACCTTGTTGCTATTGCTTAGTCTCTAAGTCGTGTCCGATTCCTATGTGACCCCATGGACTGTAGTATTCCAGGCTCCTCTACCCATGGGGTTTTCCAGGCAAGAATACCAGAGACTCGGTTGCCATTTCCTCCATGGGATATTCCGAGGTAGGAATTGAACCCATGGCTCCTGCCATGTCTCTTGCATTGTAGGTGGAGTCTTTATCTCTGAACCATTGGGGAAGACCAGATGTATACATATATTCCCTCTTTTTTGAATTTCCTGCTCATTTAGGTCACCACAGGGTGTTGAGTAGAGCCAAATTATCAGATAAAGTTTACAAATCAGTTAGTTGATTAAAATTATAAAAAAATGACCTCCATGTCCATGCATTCCAAACATCTAAAGTTAGATATTTGAGATAGAAATTAGGAGATTAATTCTAATAGTACTCAATAGGAGAAAGTAGTGAAAGTGTTAGTCGCTCAGTCGTGTCAGACTCTGCGACCCCATGACCCCACCAGGCTCTTCTGTTCCTCAAGTTCTCCAACCAAGGTTACTTGAGAGGGTAGCCATTTCCTTTCCAGGAGATCTTTCCAACCCAGGGATCAAATCTGGGTAACCCACTACTGAAGCATTTTCTTTACTATCTGAGCCAACTTCACAAATCTTGGCAAATTCTTGCCTACTGTACCTAAAGAAACATAAAGTTACAGATAACATAGATTTCTAGGTAGAACAATCTAACATACATGCTATTAGATTTTTCTAACACTTTTACATTTATTATTTTATTTAATTCTATAATTAACTTGTAAATAAAACAAATATATTACATTTTCATTTTTAACAGATAGAAGAAGAAAAAGGTTAAGGTTCAAGGTTAAGTGAATTGTCCTAAGTTAAACAGTAAATTAGCACCAATGTATACCAAATCTATAACCTAGACCTTCTATTTTCTAGGCAGCTACCTGTCCCACTTGCTACTTCTGGCATTAACAGTTTCAAAAGAAAAAAAGAAAGAAAAATGGAAGGAGGAGAGGAAAAGACTAAGGAAACACATTTATTGAGTTGCAGTGTGCTTACTGAGAAGTGCACACAAGTGTTCAGCTCCATGAATTGCCAAAAAGTGAATATACCTGTGTAATCAGGTGAGGACATGGAACATTACCAGCAAAATGGAAGACTGCTGTCCATCATGTCCTACAGCAATCACCTTGATTTTCATCAATTTTGCCTAATTTTTAAATTTATATGAATAGTATCACATAGTATGTATACTTATAAATCTGGCTTTTTTCCATTATCATTATGTGACAGAGATCTATTCAAGCTATTGTGTGGATTTGCATTGCCAGAATTGTATACATTTTATGACTATGCCACAAATCATTTTCATTCTACTCTTGATAAGCAATTGAATTGATTCCAAGTTTTGGCTATTACCAATAATCCTATTAATATTCTTGTCTATTCCTTTTGGATATAAATGCAACCACCTTTACTGGGTGCATACCTAACAGTAAAACTTCTGGGTCATAGAGTATGGACATATTGACTTTTAGTCTTATCTAAGAAATGATCACCCATACCAAATTCATGAAAATATTCTCTAAAATTTCATTATAGGAGTTTTATCATTTTATCTTTTACATTTTAATCTACAATTTACTTTCATGTAATTTTTGAGTAGCATGTGAAGTAGAGATTTGCCTTTGTACTTTTTAATACATCCATCTGTCCTTGGATCAATATCCCTCTAGCTTATTATGTAGCTGTATAGTGTCTTGATATCTGGTAGGAAAGCCTCCAAATATTATTCTTTTTCTTCAATATTGTCTTGGTTTTTCTTAACTATTTACATTGTGACATAAAATTTAGAATTAGTTTGTTAATTTCCACTAAAAAGAAAAGTTGTTAAAACTTAGACTGATATTGTATTGAACTGGCAGAATTGCAATGAAAGTATAGATCAGTTTGTAGAGAAGTGCTATCTTTAAAATGTTTCATTTTCCAGTGGATGCAGAGAATACATCCCACATTTATTTAGATTATCTTTAATTTTCTCATTAAGTTTTCAAACTTCTGAGTGTAGAGCTCTGGTTTAGCTTTTATTATATGTATCCCAAGTGTTTGAGCTTGAATTGCAACTAAAAATGATTTCATTTGAAATATTCATAGAATCATGCTGTTTTGCTTATATATAGAAATAGCAATAATTTTGTATTATTTCTAGACATGTTGTTGAATCCACACATTAATTCTAATTAAACCTAATTATAGTAAATGTATAATTCCTTTTATTTTTAAATATACAATTCATGTCATCTGCAGTGATATTTTCAATCCCTTTAACTTTTATTTCCTTTTCTTGCCTTGTTGCCCTAAGTAGGATAGCTAGTAAATATTTAGTAGAACTAAGTTTCAAGATCATATGATTTAATTCTCCAGTTGGTAGATACAATGGATTAAAATGGATTTATTTTTATGATAAACCAACAGTACATTCCTGGAATAAATTTAATCTATTTTTAATCTTTTTTAGCATATATATATATATATAGAGAGAGAGAGAGAGAGAAGTATTTCTATAAAATATCAGAAACTGATATTTTATTCACATATTTGGGGATTTTCTAATTTTATGTAATTTATTCTTTTATTCTTTTCTAGCTTAAATACACTGCAATTTTCAGAATGATTTCAGTACTTCAATTTTATTGAGAAATGTTTTAAAGTTCAGCATACAAACAGCTTTGGTAAGTTGTTCAGTTCAGTCGGCACGCCAGGCCTCCCTGTCCATCACCAACTCCTGGAGTTCACTCAGACTCACACCCATCGAGTCAATCATCTCATCCTCTGTCGTCCCCTTCTCCTCCTGCCCCCAATCCCTCCCAGCATCAGAGTCTTTTCCAATGAGTCAACTCTTCACATGAGGTGGCCAAAGTACTGGAGTTTCAGCTTTAGCATCATTCCTTCCAAAGAAANCACTCAGACTCACACCCATCGAGTCAATCATCTCATCCTCTGTCGTCCCCTTCTCCTCCTGCCCCCAATCCCTCCCAGCATCAGAGTCTTTTCCAATGAGTCAACTCTTCACATGAGGTGGCCAAAGTACTGGAGTTTCAGCTTTAGCATCATTCCTTCCAAAGAAATCTCAGGGTCGATCTCCTTCAGAATGGACTGGTTGGATCTCCTTGCAGTCCAAGGGACTCTCAAGAGTCTTCTCCAACACCACAGTTCAAAAGCATCAGTTCTTTGCGCTCAGCCTTCTTCACAGTCCAACTCTCACATCCATACATGACCACTAGAAAAACCACAGCCTTGACTAGATGGAACTTAGTCGGCAAAGTAATATCTCTGCTTTTGAATATGCTATCTAGGTTGGTCATAACTTTTCTTCCAAGGAGTAAGCGTCTTTTAATTTCATGGCTGCAGTCACCATCGGCAGTGATTTTGGAACCCAGAAAAATAAAGTCTGACACTGTTTCCACTGTTTCCCCATCTATTTCCCATGAAGTGATGGGACTGGATGTCATGATCTTCGTTTTCTGAATGTTGAGCTTTAAGCCAACTTTTTCTCTCTCCAGTTTCACTTTCATCAAGAGGCTCTTTAGTTCCTCTTCACTTTCTGCCATAAGGGTGATGTCATCTGCATATCTGAAGTTATTGATATTTCTCCCAGCAATCTTGATTCCGCTTGTGTTTCTTCCAGTCCAGCATTTCTTATGATGTATTCTGCATATAAGTTAAATAAGCAGGGTGATGTGCACTAAAAAATATGTAGATTCTGCAGATATGGTGTGAACCATTTTATAAAAGCTTATTTAGGTTATTTTTTAGTCATGCTTTTTAAATGTTCTACAGCTTTAATAATGATTTCAGTTAGCCTGTTTAACTCATTACCAACTTACCAACTGAGGCAAGTTAAAACTTTATCGTTTTTATCTATTTCTCTTTAAAATTTTATCAATATTTAATCACAAAGATACTAAAGTTATAATTTGGTTTATATAAATTAAGAACTACTGAGCTTTTCTTGTGAATTTTCTCTTATTATTGTCATGACACATTCCTCATTTTTGTTTAATGTGTTTCTTACCTTAAACTAGGCATTGTCTGATATTGGTACAAGTACACAAACTTTATTTGCTTCATATTTGAACGGGACATTGTTTCTGTGCTTTTACTTCAACTTTTTAAACAATTATATAATTAAGATATAATTCTTTAGCTTATCATGTTAGTAGTTTTTAATATAATTTTGCAAGCTTTATTTTTAATTATACTATTTGGTTATACACATTCAATAAAATTAGAGATACAATTTGGTTTAAATATACCATTTACTGTTTATTTTTCTATTTGCCCCACTTTTTTTCCTTCTCTTCTGATTTCTTTTTGAAAAAAAAATTTTTTTTGCTCTTCCATTTTTAATTGTCAGAAGCCTGGTGATTAAAATGGTAAAGAATCTACTTATAATGCAGGAGACCTGTGTTCATTCCCTGGGTTGTGAAGAACCCCTGGAAGAGGGCATGAAAACCCATTCCAGTACTCTTGCCTGGACAATCCCCATGGACAGAAGAGCCTGGCAGGCTACAGTCCCCGAGATCACAGACAGTCAAATACGACCGAGCAACTCAGCACAGCACACATTGATTACACATTTTTAACTTCTCTTCTAGTAGTTACCCTAGAAATGAAAACATACATCTTTGACTAGTTAAAGATTAATATAAATGGAAAAATTTTCCCGTTTTCAAAAGAATAAAATAAACTTAAAACAATTTAATTATATTCATTTACTCTTTCTCTCTTTTTTGATGTTACTAAAATTTTTAATCCTATATATCTTAAAATCTTGTATGTTATCGTTATTATTGTTGTGTTTCTATATAATCAATACTCATCTAGATTTACCAACATATTTCTTCCTCCAAATGGCTTTTATTTCCTCCTGCTTTATCTGAGATTATTTTCCTTCTGTTAGAATAGCTCCTTTTAATGATTCCTTAGTATATTTTTGCTTGTGGAAAATATTCTGTTTCAATTATCTGAAATGTCCTTAACTTTTCTCTGCTTATGAAGGATATTTTAGGGTATTGAATTATAGACTGTTAATTATTTTTATTAACTACTTTGAATATCTTTCCGATGTCTTCTTGCCTCTTTACTTTTCTTAAGAAATCAGATGTCAATTGCATTATTGGTTTAATCAAAACAATGGATCATTTTCTCTGACTGCTCATTATATTTCCTTTGTCTTTGCTTTTCAGCAGTTTTCTTTGTTGTTCCTTCATATGATTTTCTTTGTGATTTATGGCTTGAAAGTTTATATCAATTTTTCAATCTACAACTTGGTATCTTTCATCAATTTTCAAATATTTTGGCCATATCTCCTTAACTATTTTTTCTACACTGTTATTTATCTAATCTTCTGTTGAATCCTTCCATGAGATCTTATTTTCAGTTATTTTGTTTTTCAGTCCTATATTTTCGATTTACTTTTTTCATAATTTCCCATTTTCTCTCTTTTGCTATATAGAAATAGTAGAAGAGAAAAGGTGAAGAAAGAGAAATGAGGGAAAGCAATATTTCTAGTTGCTGTCCATGGAAGAGGTATCTGCAATAAGCATTGCTGCCATTGCTGGAATCATAGTCGTCAGCTTTTAAGTACAAAAAAGATGTCTAGTCTCCCTTGTAATAAAAAGTGTATATGATAACTACACTATAATACCACCATTCACATATCGAATAAATAAAAATAAAAATTTGGTGATCCTTTGTAGATCCTTTGTAGAGATTATTTAGGGTAACCAATAATTTCATGCATTATTGTGGGAATAGAAACTGATCATTATATGGTCCAATTTGATGATATCTATCAAAATTAAAATGCACCTATCTCATGACATTGCAATTCTCCTATGTACAAATTAATCTACACAAAGTTTTCTATGTGTGAGCAGAAATATCTGTGGCTCTAATCTTCTATTAACAGTGGCTTGAAATAACCTAAATTCTCCAAATGAGGAACTGGTAAAATAATTTTTTTAACTAGCAAAAGAACAAAAGTAATCTAAGTCCATTCCTTGTGTACTGGTTAAATAAATTGTGAAACTAAATTTTAACACAATAATAAAATGGCTTTAATCGAAAATAAATTTAAAAAGATAAAAAGTAATGAATTATGGTATACATTATATGTAATTTTTATAAACTGGATCTCTATGTACCTATTTTGAACTAATTCTGAGGTATGTTTTTAAGTTTTAAAAAAACAGAAGAGAATATATAATGTAAACATATAGTTGCATACTTGCATATGAAGAAAAGATATATGAAAGTGGCTTTTAACATAGAACAAAATTATTTTATTCCCCTATCACCACTTGGCTAAATCTTATCTGGCTTAAATTGACAATTCTCCAAGAAATCTTCTTGGGCCTCCATTCAAAGATAATCTCATATTACTCTGAACCTGAAAGGACTTATTTCTGTTAAAAAATATTATCCAGTCAACCTTTAAAAGGAGAATTTATGTGCTTGCCTAAAACTGCTACTATATATAAGCTCTTTGATAATGAAGTTCTTTTTTTACAAATCTTTAAATCTTTATAGCAATATATTTTTAACTTATCACATATTAGAACAAATAATATTAGTTGAATTGAGTGGAGTTCCTATTAAGTGAATGAAAGCAATCAACGAATGATATTTTACTGTATGTGAAAAATTTTCTACCTTACAGGCTATGAAGAACAGGCTCAATTGAGAGCATTAAATGAGTTCCACCTTATGAACATCATTTACAATATTTGATTGCACCTAAGATTTGAAGAAATCATTGAAGCTTGGGTTTTTATGATCAGCATATTTAGTGTAAATGGCAATTGCTTCATAATATGTAAGGGCTTCATATCAAGGTTCTCTCAGGCCTCTTGTTAATAAAATTAAACACAGGTTTAGATTTTTCTGAAAAAAAAAAAAAAAACAGTATGTTATCCTGAATTTGATTCTACTTAATAGAGACTCCTTCACTTGATTCTCTGAAGCACTATAAAGAGGGAAGGCAGATAATTTAGGGATATCATTTACTCAAATTTACAACCATTCACCCTGACAACACAATTAGGTATACTAAACTGCAGGGGAAAAACAAACAAACAAACAGTTCCTTATTAAAACTTAGCTGATAAAATACTCCATGCAAAAGTCTTGACTTTGGTTTCTATCTTGAGCCTTCAGGACAGATTCTGAATAAGAAATAAGAGACAGAACTTTTGAAATCTATGTCACTAACTAAATTAAAATAAGAAAGAGCAGTTTTTTAATCCAATATTTTAGAACAAATGGCTGAAAAATAAACAATGGCTTAAAATGCTTTGGGGTTTGAGATTCTTTCCCTTTAAGAAAGTTATTTGCACATACACAGCACAAAAACCAAATTATGCAAATTCCAACTCAAAGGAATTCAAGCTGTCCTATTGGGATTGTTTCACCTCTGAATCATAGGAAATTGATGTGGGTCAGGGTCAAGATCAAGGTCAAGATACTAGTAGTTAGTTAACACTTCAGTTCAGTTCATTTGCTCAGTCATGTCCGACTCTTTGCAACCCAATGAATTACAGCACACCAGGCCTCCCTGTCCATCACCAACTCCTGGAATACACACAAACTCTTGTCCATCGAGTCAGTGATGCCATCCAGCCATCCCATCCTCTGTCATTCCCTTCTCTTCCTGCCCCAAACCCTCCCAGCATCAGAGTCTTTTCCAATGAGTCAATACTTCNTTTTTTTTTCCAAGGAGCAAGCATCTTTTAATTTCATATCTGCAGTCACTGTCCACTGTGATTTTGGAGCCCAAGAAAATAAAATCTGTCAGTTTCCACTTTTTTCCTTCTTTTTTGGCTAAAGATCTGTGGCTCACACTTTTCCAGGAAACTACCTTGATTTTGAGCTCAATGACTTATTAGTAATAACAATGTGGCTACTCATTGATATTTTTTGTACTTCTGGCAAAGTAGTATATTACTTAATAGTCTGAATAAGCATACATTTAGGGTTTTATCCAATGCAGGGGCACCAAACAATAGACTTTTGTAAAATAAGAATCAGATATTTCCTAAAAGAAACCAGTAATCATTGTGACACAAAGGAGAAACTTAGACTTAATTCAGAACTATTATTTCAAAACACTAACCACATAAGGAAATATGTATAATAATCTCTTCAATGCTTAGGTTTTATCATAAAATGAACCCTGATCCCAGAAGCATTGCTATAAACTGAATGTGTCCCTCCCAAATTCATTAGGTGAATTCTTATCCGCAAAATGATGGCATTTGGTGTAAGAATTTGAGAGAGTCCTTGGTGATGAGGGCAGAGCCCTCATGAATGGGTTAGTCCCATTATAAAAGAAACCCCAGAGAGATTCCTCAATTTTTCTTCCATGTTAGATTATAATAAAAAGACAGTTGTCTCTGAACTAAGAAATGAGTACACCAGACTGAGTCTGCTGGCACCTTGAGTCTGGACTTCATGTGCTATGGAACTGTGAGAAATAAATGTTGTTTCTGAGACACTCAGCCTATATTATTTATATTATAGCAGCCTATATGAACTACGACAGGTATCTTAGCAGTATTTGGACATCACATCATGATCTGACTCTTCTCCACAGTTTTTAAAGTTCTATTCAATTTGCTTGTATAGCTGGGTCAAGTCTGCCGTAGAAGCTGGCATATTTTTTCACTCATCTCTAAACTGAGGGCTATGTTCCCCTTCCTATCTCCCACATAACTCCTCTGGGTAGTTCAAATGATTTCTTAGAAATTTGATTTTAGTGAATAGCCATTCCCCATATTCTGCCTGCACTAAAACTAACTTTTTAAAAGTAAAAGTGTTATTTTGGCTCCACCTTTTGTTAGATGTCATTGACTGAGTTACTTAACTTCATTATGTCTCAGTTTTATCATCAGACAAACGGGGATAATACAATACTCAACTGTCCAGAACTGTTATGGGGATTAAACGAAATAATGCTCTGAGATCAACACCTAACTCAAGGTAAAGGCCTAATAAATAATAACCATTGTAACTTCTATGCCTCAGTGTTTTGTTGCATTGTCACAGAGAGTTTAATTAGCCTCTTTGCCAGATGGAAAGTTTAAAAAGAATGAATCTCAGAGATATTGCTTCTGAAAATAATATAGTCTCAGGGTCAAGAGGAAGGAGAATTGAGGAGACACTTGGATAAGAACAAGAAGGGTACTTACCATATTGAGGAAATGCTCCACAAGAAGTAAGAGGTGGCAAGAAGTAAGATCCAAAGTTGAAGGGTGGTGACAAGAGGGATATTTGTGAGAATGTAACAAGGTGAGGAGAAATATTAATAAGAGAAAGGAGGCAAACATGGGAGGCAAGTGTTTCTGGTAACTTGGTGGGAACTGGCTTAGAATGTCACTAGGTAAGATGGAAGAATCTTAATAAAGTGTCTCAGAAAGGAGAAGAGAGAATGAGCATGATAGATTAGGGTAGGGCTAGATTTAGGAAACGGTAAGAAGAATTGTAGTAAAAACGTGATGTGACCTGAACACCAGCTTGCATTAGAATGAAAATTCCCCACAAACTGGTGGGACATCTGGCAAATATGGAAATTAAAAAAAGAAGAAGTATTAGAGAGCATATGCCATAAATAAACAGTAAGGACATAGGTTGCTTGGGCTTCCCTGATAGCTCAGTTGGTAAAGAATCCACCTGCAATGCAGGAGAACCCAGTTTGATTCCTGGGTAGGGAAGATCCCCTGAAGAAGGGATAGGCTACCCATTGCAGCAGAAAAGGAAATGCCAACCCACTCCAGTACTCTTGCTTGGAAAATCCCATGGACAAAGGAGCCTGGTATGTTACTATCTATGGAGATGCAAAGAGTTGGACATGACTGAGCAACTTCACTTCGCTCACTTCACACTTTAACTCTGGAGAAGGAGATGGCAACCCACTCCAGTATTTTTGTCTGGAGAATCCCAGACAAAGGACAAAGGAGCCTGGTGAGCCGTGGTCCATGGGGTCACAGAGAGTCGGACACAACTGACATGACTGAGCACCCACTCCAGTATTCTTGGGCTTCCCTGGTGGCTCAGCTGGTAAAGAATCCACCTGCAATGCAGGAGACTCGAGTCAAACCCTGGGTTGGGAAGATCCCTTGGAGAAGATAAAGGCTACCCACTCCAATATTCTGGCCTGGAGAATTCCATGGACAGTCCGTGGGGTTGCAAAGAATCAGACATGACTGAGCAACTTTCACTTTCACTTTTCGAGGACATAGGTAGGAAAAACTTAAAAGAATAATATATCTATAATAACAGTCACAATATTAGAGAATCAGTATTAATGCCTTAAGTTAACAATAATAGCTCAAGAAGTTAAAAAATCAATTATCACTTTTCATAACACAAAATGAGAACAACTCAAAAAACTCTAGAGGTGCAAGTAGCTATTTTCCCCCAACCTTAATAAGAGAATGTCAGCAGAAATAGGAACACATTGGCTGTTACAACAGCCTCCATCAGGAAATGTCAGTTTGGGGTTCTGCCACTTAAACCGAATAAAACAAAAACGTAACAATTATTCTCTTTACTGCTACTGGATAAGTTATGAACCAAAGAAATTAACAAAGAAAAATTTAAAAAAATAAATAAAGAAAGAAACAACATAAGGCTTGCTTATCCGTTGCCTTACGAAAGCAGGTAATGTAATAAAGGTCCATCTAGAGCGCCTTCACTTTTGACTTTTCACTTTCATGCATTGGAGAAGGAAATGGCAACCCACTCCAGTATTCTTGCCTAGAGAATCCCAGGGATGGGGGAGCCTGGTGGGCTGCCGTCTATGGGGTCGCACAGAGTCGGACACAGCTGAAGCGACTTAGCAGCAGCAGCAGTCAAGGCTATGGTTTTTCCAGTGGTCATGTATGGATGTGAGAGTTGGACTATAAAGAAAACTGAGTGCTGAAGAATGGATGCTTTTGAACTGTAGTGTTGGAGAAGACTCTTGAGAGTCCCTTGGACTGCAAGGAGATCCAACCAGTCCATCCTAAAGGAAGTCAGTCCTGAATATTCATTGGAAGGACTGATGTTGAAGCTGAAACTCCAGTACTTTGGCCACCTCATGCAAAGAACTGACTTATTGGAAAAGACCCTGATGCTGGGAAAGTTTGAAGGTGAGAGAAAAGGAGGATGGACAGAGGATGAGGTGGTTGGATGGTATCACTGACTCAATGGACATGAGTTTGAGTAAACTCCTTGAGTTGGTGATGGACAGGGAGGCCTGGTGTGCTGCAGTCCATGGGGTTGCAGAATCAGACATGACTGAGTGACTGAACTGACTGACTGAATGTGGTAATGTCAGTTAAGGAAGTGTTCTTTATTCTCACTCCTGACTCCCACCCATAAAATGATTAGACTTTTCCTCAATGCTGCCTTTCCAATGATTACTTGAAGTCATTGATATGCCAAGGCAGCTGCTATCAGTCTTTAGTTTAAATTCTGCCTGCCATGCTTCATCCCAGAAAGAAAGAATGTAAAACAAAACAAAAGACAAGGTCCTGTCATCCTTCGACTATTGCAACATAATCAGGCTCCTGGAAACAGAAGGGTTTTTCTTTTTTCATATTTCCTCATTTTCCTCTTTCCAACCCCAAAGCCACATTTGTCTTTTTTAATTGACTCTTTCATGAAGGGGTAAAGCATCCCATCTTTCACAACTTTCTTGACTGTTAATGCTCAAAGTCCAGCCAAAAGAAAATCAAGCAAAAAGGTACTTTCTGTAATTCACTGAGGTAAATATAATATTCTAGGACCTAAGACATATTGATTGGCAGGTCTTGCATTGATGAGGATGTTTGAGAGGTTGAAACCTAAGAAAAAAGCATAGTTTAATTCTTTGCAATTATAAAGTGTACAATCTAGGTGAACACAGATTTGTTCAACATGAAGTGGAATTTTTTTTAAAAGTTTAGGATAATAACTTTGATGCAACAAAAAAGGAATTACAGTAGCCCTATTCTCTACAAAGCTAAAGAGCCTCTTGATGAAAGTGGAAGTGGAGAGTGAAAAAGTTGGCTTAAAATTCAACATTCAGAAAACTATGATCATGGCATCTGGTCCCAACACTTCATGGCAAATAGATGGGGAAACAATGGAAACAGTGACAGACTTTATTTTGGGGGGCTCCATACTCACTGAATATGGTGACTGCAGACATGAAATTAAAAGATGTTTACTCCTTGGAAGAAAACTTATGACCAACTTAGACAGCATATTAAAAAGCAGAGACATTACTTTGCCAATAAAGGTCCATCTAATCAAAGCTATGGTTTTTCCAGTAGTCATGTATGGATGTGAGAGTTTGACTATAAAGAAAGCTGAGCACTGAAGAACTGATGCTTTTGAACTGTGGTGTTGGAGAAGACTCTTGAGAGTCCCTTGGACTGCAAGGAGATCCAATCACTCTATCCTAAAGGAGATCAGTCCTGAGTATTCATTGGAAGGACTGATGTTGAACCTGAAACTCCAATACTTTGGCAACCTGATGTGAAGAGCTGACTCATTGGGAAGGACCCTGATGCTGGGAAAGATTGAAGGTGGGAGAAGAATGGGATGACAGAGGATGAGATGGTTGGATGACATCACCGACTCAATGGATACGAGTTTGAGTAGGCTTCGGGAGTTGGTGATGGACAGGGAAGCCTGGCATGCTGCAGTCCATGGGGTCGCAAAGAGTCAGACACAACTGAGCAACTGAACTGAACTGAACCGACTCTACAAAGAGGGGCTTCCCTGGTGGCTCAGCAGTAAAGAATTCACCTGTTTTGCAAGTGACATGGGTTCAATCCCAGGGTCAGGAATATCCCTTGGAGAAGGAAATGACAACCCACGTCAGTGTTCTTGCCAGGAAAATTCCATGGACAGAGGAGCCCGGCAGGCTACAGTCCATGGGGTCACAAAAGAGTCAGACAGGACTTAGTAACTAAACAACGACAACAACATTCTACGAAGCATATAGAGTGCCAATTACATGTCCTTTATTGGTTCTAGATGTTGGAAGCATAAACATTATTCTCTATTTTAAAAAAACTGCTTCTCACCCTCAGAAAAATTATTACCTCCGAGAAGACATACACAAATGGATAATTTTATTCAACTTGATAAATGCTATATGATAGAACCTATGCAAGGTGTTATAGATATAATGAGGTGGGCGTGGGGTCAGGAAAGACTTATCCAGCAAGTCATGCATGAGCTGAGTCTTGAAGAATGAGAAGGAATTAACCAGCAGGAAAAGGAATGAAGGGTGAGAAAAGCATTTCCATGCAGAAATGTCATGAGCAAAGGCAGAGAGGCATGAAACAGCTTGGTGTGAACAGCTGAGAACTACAAGCAGTTTGCTGTCGCTGGAGCATAAAATGTGAAGAGGAAAGAAGTCCTGAGCAGTATGTAGAAATGGTTTGGATGAATGGTTTGTATCTTCCAGTATGAGATAATTAAAGGCTTTTAGGAAAAGGAGTAACATGAACTTTTGTTTTTTGCCAAGGTCTCCTGGGGAATCATATACAGAAAAGATACTGAGTATGATTGATCAGACTATTTTTATTAACTCTTCCTTCATTCCCCTTAATAGGATTATATACTCATACCTTTTGCTGTGTGAATTGCAATGCCTCCTACTGGAGTCCATAGGGTAAATTTTCCCAACCCATTGACATTGGGCTTGGGTTTGACCAATGGATCATTGCCAGGAATTACACTGTTTCAATTTCCATCTGAGACGATGAAGTTTTACAAGTTTTCTCTAGCACTTTTTAGATTTTCTCCTCTGTTGTGAGAACAGGTACCAGTCAGCCATTCTTCCTTAAATCTGAGTTCCAGATTTCTGAACTCAGCTTTGGAACTGATCCAAAGCCTGAAAGCAACCCAAGCCCTGCTGAACTGCAGCAGACCTACAGATTAATAAGCGTGAAATACATATCAGTTACTCAAATCACTGAGATTTAGAGGTCATTTGTCATGCAACATTATTTTAACAAGTAAAATCAGGTTAATGAAGGGAGAAAAAAACAAAACACAGGACGATCAATCAAGAGGTGGAAGCTACAGCTTAGGAAAAAGACAAGCAAGGCTAGAACTTAGCAGGAATAGTAGAGGTGAGGAGAAAGAGGAGAGAGGCAAAGATAATAAGAATATTAGGTTAGGAGACTAGGTTTGACGTAGGGCAGCCATGAGAAAAAGTCAAAGATGGCTCTCAAATTTCTGAAATGGATATTAGACAAATGATAGCGAGGTAATTTTTAAAGAGGCTAATGGAATAGTGGGTCCTCTACACTGTGGGGTTGGTCAAGGCCTCTTTTAGAAAGTGTCTGGACTGAAGCCTGATGGATAAGAACAGAGCTTGGTTTTCATTTCTGAGGTTCATTCTTAAAAAGGAAGAGTGTTAAGGAAGTGGTGGAAAACACATGTGTGGCTGTGGAAGTCTTTACTATGTGATCTCCATAAGATATTGAGGGTGAGATAGCCATCTAAAAATACCAGGCAGGAGTCTGAAGTCCCTGAAGATAGGCATTGGTAGGCAAGAGATTAAAAACTTTGACTTATCACACTGTAGGTGGAGATTTTGAACATAAGAGTGACTGAGATTGTCCAGGATAATTTAAAGAGTGAAAAGACTTGGCCTAACAGTAAACTTTAAGGGTCAGAAATATTCTTAGTATTTTTAGAGGGAAGCACATCCAAAAGAGAGACTGGGAAGAAAATCTAAGGATTAAGAAAGGGCAAGCCAACAGAAGTCAAGTGTAGTTATCAGTTTTTGTTGCTGATGTTATTTTCCTGTACAGCAATAGCAAAACCTTAAAACAGAATTTACTTTTATGCTGATGGGTCTTCAGGTTGACTGTACCTCAATTCATTGGGGCAATGCAAGCTCTAGGCTGGACCCCAGACTTCTTGTTGGTTAATCCAAGTGTCTCTTAATTCTGGGGCTCAGGATGAAGTTTCAGCAGCTGCCTCTACAATACTTTCTAACAGCAGAGAACTCAAGGCAGTGATTACAAATATTTGTTTCCTCTTAAGACCTTGACTTAGAAATGGCACATTCTCACTCCACTGATATTCCATTAGTGAAAGCAAGTTGATCCAGCCCAATATCAATGGATGGGAAGTATATTTTGCCCATTCTAGAAGGTTCTGCAAAGTCACATGATATAAATATATGCTTCCAATTCAAAGGAGGAAGAAATAATTAGGAGTAATGATCTAATCTACCACATCAAGGAGATAGTTTTAAGAAGGAGCAAGAGATCAACAGGGGCAGTTGTTCTACAAAGACGTTTGATAACATAAAAAGTAAACAGACTCCAACACACTGATCTGAAAGGATCATTGATAACAATGCTCATGGGAGCACATTTTCAAGAGCGATAAGGACAGAAACTAAGGACTAAAGAGCAGAATCAGAAACTGAGAGAATGGAATTAAATTACTCTCTTAAGACTAGATATCAAAAGAAGAGGAAGCAAAATTAAATGATCAGTTTAGTGGTATGAGTGTATAGTTGTTTTTTAGAATGTGAGAAATAGGAACATACATTTTCATCACCATTATCATTAGTAACCTTTATTGGAGGCTTAGAAGTGAAGTCGCTCAGTCGTGTCCGACTCTTTGCGACCAGGCTCCTCTGTCCATGGGATTTTCTAGGCAACAGTACTGGAGTGGATTGCCATTTCCTTCTCCAGGGGATCTTCCCAACCCAGGGCTCGAACCCCGGTCTCCCGCATTGTAGACAGACGCTTTACCGTCTGAGCCACCAGGGAAGTCATTGGAGGCTTACTATGTGGCATATACAGTTTTAAGTGCTTTATACATATTGTTTTATTTACTCTTAAAATGAATCAGTGGAAATATATTATTAACATATTCATTTTATAGATGTAGCAAATGAGACACAAAGATTAAGTGTATTGTCTAAGACAGGAAGTTAGTAAATGGCGACCGAGCCTTGCTACGTAGCGTGTTCACAGTCTAGCAGCCTTGGCATTGTTTGAAAATTTATGAGAAATTCAGAATTCAAGCCTTTGGAAAACTATTGAAGCAAAATATGTGTTGCACTAAAATACCTTGTTAATTTTCACTCACTAAAATTTAAGAAACACTCTTTAAGAGAACATTTTTTGCCTTTTTATCTAAAATCTATTGCTCTAATTTATAACAGCAGCTGATTTTTCTAGGAACTTCAGACTTTTCTTTAATTATTCCTCTTCTTCAAAACGATGCACAGCAATACATTTAAGAACTCATTAAGTAGGCCTGAATTATTCAAAGATCCCATTTTTGTGAATTCACTTATTCCGTAAAATTTACTTGTTAAGTCCAAATAATTTCTTTCTTCTTGCTCATGGTCATTCATGAACATGCACAGAGTTGCAAAAAATTTAAGTCATTGACACACATTCCTAGCTACAGTCTTGCTAAGCAATACTCTGCCTTCTTCCTTCAGTCTTCTTAAAGAAGTGTCATTTTTCCTGTATACTCAGTGCCATGTTTTTAATATTTTGTGATTTTTGTTAGTAGTAATTTGATGTTTAAGATGGCACCCAAGTGTAATATTCATGAAGTGTTGCTTGGTGTCCCCAAGTGGAAGATAGTTGTAATGTGCCTTTTCAGAGAACACACATGTGCTAGATAGACTTTATTCAGGCATAAGCTATAGGACTCTTGGCCATGAGTTCAATGTTAATGAGTCAAAAATATACTATATCCAGAAAAAGGAGGAGGAAATTTGTCTCTCTGTGTGTAAGACAAAGTTGCTCCAGAAAGTGCAACGGTAATGTGTATTGAAAAACTTGCCATCCCAAAATGTCTTTTTGGCATGCAGATTATTTTGAACCAAAACAATCAAGACCCCCAAAACTCAGGGAAACACTTTGACCTTCTCCCCAGATTCTTAAGAGAGCTTAGATAGAGAACCTGTTACTGGAAGAGAGCTATCACCGGAAACATCTGGGCTAGGCATGGCAGAGCCTAAAGATCAGAGTCTATGCTCTGTCCCATTGTCTCTGCATGGCCCAGAAAACATTTGTTTGTAAAACATGCTTTTCCATCGTCACATGAATTGCCTTGTTTATTGAAATGGCAGGCAACATTTTTTGTTCTCAAAACCCTCTCTTAATCATAAATTTGACCAAAGTTTGAGTGGCATTTCATGACTATCTGTCCCACTCCACTAGGAATTCTCATTCCTAGGTCAGATAAGGATTTTGCTGATAGGCCACTCAATGTGCAATTTTTTGGATCAGGCTGTTTATAACCTGAAATTCTCTGGATCATCTGTCTTACTAGTCTAAAACAATCAGGAAATGTTTTTGCTTGTTACTTCTTNGGTGTTATCTGCATATCTGAGGTTATTGATATTTCTCCAGGCAAAATAAGTGAGTACTTTATATAAATATAAAATTCTTTACCTACATAATAAAATATTTCCACTGTCTTTTAACTGAAGACAACCCAGGCACATCTTTTTGAAACTAAGTTCAAGAAAAAATGGACTTGTTAAACTCCAGCAAGGAGTTTAACATACCAAACAAAACTAGACCATCCACCAATAATGGGAGATTGAAGACCAGGAAGAGACTTATCTAAATTCAACTGGACTTTCCTAGGAGGCAAGTGGGCACAAGGGGCCTCTGCTGGTATGAAGGCTCGAAAACTTCACAGAGTTCAGGCAAAGGAGAGAAGTCTGTTCTGGTTCCCTTTTGTTGATCATCAAAACTGTTGACTGAGGAAAATGCAGACTTAAAAGTTGCAAGTTATGTTCTATTCAGAGGCTTTATTGAGGACTGCAGGCTGGGAGACCACTCTCAGATNAAGGCTCGAAAACTTCACAGAGTTCAGGCAAAGGAGAGAAGTCTGTTCTGGTTCCCTTTTGTTGATCATCAAAACTGTTGACTGAGGAAAATGCAGACTTAAAAGTTGCAAGTTATGTTCTATTCAGAGGCTTTATTGAGGACTGCAGGCTGGGAGACCACTCTCAGATAACTCTGAGGAACTGCTCCAAAGAAGTAAGACAGGAGGTAGGATACATAGGCGTTTTTGCTGGGGGGATAGCGGGGGGGAGTCAAGCATCAAAAGATTATTGCTCATCACAAAAAATAGACACTTCAAGATAATGATTTTAGTACTTTTCTATGTATGGGAAGATGCAAGAGTCTGGGCTCATGGAAATTATTCCTTAGATATGTAGGTGACACAGTGGTAAAGGATCCACCTGCCAATTCAGGAGGTGCAAAAAACACAGGTTTTGTCCCTGGATCGGGAAGATCCCCTGGAGAAGAAAATGGATACCCACTCTAGTACACTTGCCTGAAGAACCCCATGGACAGAGGAGCCTGGGGGTCTACCGTCCATGGCGTCGCAAAGAGTTGGACACGACTGAAACTCCTGGGCACACGCACGCATGCATCTTAATCATCTATGGCAGGTATCCCTTGTTTTTTTTTTCCCTCCACACTGAATTCTCTTAAGACTTTAGTGGCTGATGGTTGCAGGGTGGGCAAGATTTTCTATTTACTGGGATGGCAGGCAACAATTTTTTTTTTGTCCACAATTAACAAAATATAAGGACTGAATTAGACTTTGGCTTCTGAAAACAGCAGCAATGCAGCAAGATCAAGTAGAATACAAAGTGGCTGTAGGCTCAGCCATCCAGCTCGCAATAGCTGACAGAAGCAGCATGGAACACCAGCATGACTCCGTGAACAGTAAGCGGCTACCTTGGCCATGTGGTTTGAGACAAGTTGCTCCTAATAGAAAATAGCGTGGTAAACTCACCAAGTAGTATTGATTTAGTGATGCCTATTAACGTTGTTCTGTTAGTTGGTCATATTCCTGCACTTCCAATTACTCCCTAAGTACTGCAAAAGCAACTCTGTTGGAAAGCTCCATAAGAATACAACATTGCCTTCAATTGGTTTTAATATGTAAACGTGCCACAATTTAAATATTTTGTCTGCACAGATACTTTTTTCTCTTTATTACAAATAAATTAGCTCACAAAATTATCTGAGCAGTAACGCACAAATAAGTGAGCATTACTGTTTGCTGGTTGAAGAGATAAGCAGTTAAACATCTAGAGGTGAAGTGGAAGACAATTAACATCCCAGCCCACTCAATTATCATACAATGCCCACTTCTCGGGGAATTAGAGCTATTACAATCTGCTACTATGAATAAATGAGTATTTTAGCTCTCAGAGGGTAATGCAATAGTCTTGAAAATAATCTTTTTATGAGATTGCGGCTTTATCAGTTATAGTTTAGCGTCAGGATAAACACTGATTATGTATCGCGTTATAATGACTGCTGGAGGGTGCTTGCGTTTGGGTTTTCAATGTTATTAATTTTGCAATTCTATTCTTCTTGTCTAATAGTCTTTGTGAAATCAGTCTTGGCAAAGAGACTCCAGCTCACTTTTAATACTATCTTCCTTAGTGACTTTTAGCACAAAAAAATGAAGTTGTAGAAAAGGAACTATTATCTAAAGGACTTGTGGTACAATATTTTTCAATGTAAATGGATGTCCAGGACAGTGTGGTCTCTCTGGCTGGGAACACTCTGAAACACTGTGTGCTGAAAACACTCAAGAACAGCTTAGGCAGAGCTTCAAAGTGAAAGTAAAACAAAAGAGAACACTGTCTGTGTGTGTGTATTCTCTGCTCATGCTATGTAGAGAAGCGTTTTGTTTGTTTGCAGTGGTTAACGAAAATCTTTTTCCTGGGACATTTTGACCTAGTTCTTTGAATCTTTAACAACTGAGTTGCTGATACCCTCTGCAGCTGCCAGAGTTCAGAGGTTTTTTCCCCTTCATTTGACCAGCAGACAAAAGCAAAACTAGAGACATGATAGCTTTAGAGAAGACTAACTACATCAGAAAGCCTTAGAGGGCCCCCAGTAGTGGACCATATGTGAAATCAAGTGGGCCAGCCATTGCATCAGCTGTGAACATATTGTACCAACTGGGAATGAAAATAAAACACTCAACTACCAACTGTTATAATCTGTAAATAGTCAAACTAATTCCTGTGGGGTCCAAAAATACATGCAAGGATACTCATCAGGACCCCATTGTCCTGTTCACAGGTAAAGTGGCTTATTTGTTTGTCAGAAAACAAGTAGAGCTAGAAAGATTGAATACAAAAAGAAAATTCCATGTGGTTTATAAAACTCCAGGGATTTAGGAACCTGTATCCAAAGATTACAAACTAAGGATAATGAAAGGTTTGTGAATTTTGATGCGACTTTTCAACACACAAATATCCCAAGCCTAAAATTCCCTACAGTCAAAAGCTGGCAATGAACCCTAGAAAATGTATAGATAAAGCTCTGGAGAATTTAGTTTGCATCTGGTAAGTGCTCACCTACCTTCTAGTTGCCTCCCATTTAATAACATATGTTAGGAACAGATGGACAGAGTATTCCTGGGTGGACTCGATTCTCTCCAGTATCAGTAGAAATGAAAAACTGGACTCTGAATATTTAGAGGCAGAAATAAACAAAGCCCCAAGAAAAAATTAGATGATATACATGCAATCTATAGCATCGCTTTAACACATTTATTTAATCTCAAAGCTTGTGCTTCATCCAACAAGATATAGGAAGAATAATCAAATGTTTGAAAAGCACACATGCATACATTTATTTTTACTTAAAGCAAGCAGTCTATATTTAGATCAATTAACACACATATGGGCTAGTGTTTAGCTCTAGCTATATTAATAGTTAATTTTTAATGACGAAGTTCCTTAGGAAGCAAGAAAAATATTTTGTATGACTTAGAGTTAAATGAGAATGACTTATTTTGAGCTCTGAGCACAAAACAGGGAGATTTAGCTCTGCTGTATGACCTTGATCAAATCCCTAAATGGCTAAAGTCTCATTATCCTCATCTGTAAATAAAGATGATAACATGCACCCTGCATCAGAGTTCTGGTGGGAAAGATACTGGATGCCATTTAAACTGCAAAGCACAGTCCAACATGCATTCATTACGCCTGGCAGCACCCTGGCAACAGAGACATAGCATTCTTCCTCAAGGACTTCTCAGACTAGTGGGAGAAATGATGCCTAACTTCATCAGTGTAACACCCTGCGGTAAATTAATGTATATACTCATTTGTAAGTGAAGGAGTATACTATAAGATGGTGGTGCAGTGGTAAAGAATTCAGCCTGGAATGCAGAAGATGCGGGCTCAATCCCTGGGTTAAGAAGATCCACTGGAGAAGGAAATGGCAACCCATTCCAGTATGCTTGCCTGGAGAATTCCATGAATAGAGGAGCCTGGTGGGCTACAGTCCATGGGGTCGCAAAGAGTCAGACATGATTTAGAGACTGAGCATGGAAGATGAAGACTATGAGATAGACTCATAATGTCACATGGGAGCAGAGCAAAGTGATGGGAGTAGCAAAGGAAATCTTGGAGAGAGTGACATCTGATTTGGATAGTAAAGAAACTGTAAAGCATTAAACACGTAATGCTATGTCCCATAAAGCACGTGTCCCACTAAAATAGATTTCATGAGTGCTGAGGAAACACAGTATACAAATAGATACTAATAATACTATAAATATAAAACATTATTATCAATAATAAACATATATTTGTTTATAGTATAAATTACAATAATATTAATGGAATATATATTTCAATTAAGATGCAGATTGTCAGAATGAATTAAAATATAAAACCTAACTAAATACTGTCAAAAGGAAATGCATTTAGAAAATAAAGACACAAATAGTTGAAAAGAAAAAGGTCAGAAAAAGATATGCCATGCAAATAGTAACCTTAAAATAGCTGAAATGGCTATATAAATATCAGAAGAAGTAAGAGTTAAAAATGAAGAATAGTTTATGTTGGAGAGGAAAATTTTTCCTCTGCTCTCCTAAATTCTTCTGACTGGCATAAGAATTACATGGACATGAAACAGATTAACAAGAGAAAGATCTTGTTAAAGATCAAAAATTAAATTTTGTATGTACTAGAAACCATGAAAATGATGCTCGGAGAAGGACCCAATGAAGGGAACTTTTGTATCTTTTTATATAAAAGAGAACAAATTTGTGAGAAGTTGAAAGGGCAAAGGGACTTGAGATTAGGTGTTTAATTAAAAAACAATTTAAGGAAACTTTGACCTTGGGTAGTAAACTAGTAAAGAAGTAACAAGGTTTGTTTAAAGGAGATCAACCCTGGGTGTTCTTTGGAAGGAATCATGCTAAAGCTGAAACTCCGATACTTTGGCCACCTCATGCAAAGAGTTGACTCATTGGAAAAGACTGATGCTGGGAGGGATTGGGGGCAGGAGGAGAAGGGGACGACCGAGGATGAGGTGACTGGATGGCATCACTGACTCGATGGGTATGAGTCTGAGTGAACTCCGGGAGTTGGTGATAGACAGGGAGGCCTGGCGTGCTGCGATTCATGGGGTCACAAAGAGTCGGACACAACTGAGCGACTGAACTGAACTGAACTGAAGTGAAGCCATGAAGCCTGTCTCGGGTGATGATTCCTCTCAATAATCTCATGGTGCAATGAGGGTACTCTTCATGCGAGAGATTTATTTCCTGCATTCAGGGAGACAAAGGAGGGTCAAGGTGTCCTTGTATTGGCTGCTATTCAAGTGACTTTGATTCAAAATAATCAGTACACTATTGAGGCATATTTTAGGGTAGCCTGCTCTGGGTCCCAACACAGACATAATGATTACTTCAAAATGATAAAGTATGAGTTTATTGAGAGGATATACAATCATAAATCAAAATAAATGGATCAAAAATTGGTAGCTTTAAAGAGAAAAGTAGAAAATGCCAATATAATTGAAGATTTTAACATTTTCTCTTGGCAATTAATTGTACAACTAGACAAAAATTTAATAAAGCCATAAATGATCTGAAAAATACTTATCACCCGCCCTGATTTATTTGATATTTATATAACACTGTAGCCTACAACTGGAAAATGCAGATAATTTTCAATTACACGTGATGTGTGTATATTCAAGTAATATTGATCATGGTGCCTTATGGAAAAAAATAGATGTTTTAGATAAACTTCATTTGGACATGAGTTATAGTACTGTTGGCATGATTTGATGTTAATTAGCCAGCAATATTTATTAAATAAAATGTCTTTTAACAGAAACATAAAAATAGAGTTTCTTGATTAGCAGGTGAAAATGTGACCAGAGGCTTGCAGGAATCGAGTACTTTATTTCTTCTAGGAGCAATGGCGCAGTATTCACTAATTTAGTGTTTGGAGTGACTTTACAGAACACAGTGACCACTTGTAACAAGAATTGACTATAGATGAAATAATTAGAAGCGCATGAAAGTGTGCTCAATAGCATTTTTCATCAGGGGAAAACAAATGAAATTATAATGAAAAAATTACTGTAGACCAAATCCAAACAAAAATTGANTATCTCTGTTTTTGAATATGCTATCTAGATTGGTCATAACTTTTCTTCCAAGGAGTAAGTGTCTTTTAATTTCATGGCTGCAGTCACCATCTGAGCCATCAGGGAAGCCCAAATATTCTAATTTCATCTTATTACTGAAAAAAGGGATCCTACTTTTTCTAAACACTTCACTACAGTTAAATTCTAAGTTTTACAAAAGAAAATCCAGACTCAAAAGATAAAATTGTACTGTCACTAAGAATTTTTAGAAACCCTTAAGTTTTTAAGGCAATCTCCAAAGAAAGTCCCCCAAATGTTCTGAACAACACAGCGACATTCAAATGCCTGTGTAAACCCACAGTATAATTCTTTAAAAAGTATGATCCCAATTCCCTCCTTTCTTCTTCACTCCCTCCCCTATTTTATCTCTCTGTCTTTACTGAATAATATTTGAGCATTAGTTTAGGTGCCAATGAGAATATTCTGGTACTATTCCAGGCATTGAAGAACTCAGGTAAGTAGAAGAATCAAGCTTTTGAAAAGATAAATTAAAATTAAAATTCAACACAAAGGAGATAAAACATTATGTTTGCATATGTAATTTCTATTTTTTTTTTATTTTTTTAAAATTTTATTGGAACCTAATTATAGAATTTTATTTAAAATCTATGAATAGATATGATTGAATAGGTTACATTTAATTTTCATTAAGTTAATACCACTTTCTAAGTAATTTCTTTAAAGTAGTCACATTAACGTGAGAAAATAAAATACCAGATAACTTGATATTCACATCAAATTTGTCTGTCGAGGATTTAAATGCCAATAATTAGTTGAAAACAATTCTCTCAAGCAAAGGTCCGAAAACCAAGTAAAAACCTAAGTAGAAATTGTATGTAATGAATGATCTTTACCAGTGCTCTCCGCATCAGACCACAATTGAGTAGATCCAGAGCTGACTTCTATGCAGACATAGGATAAAATATTAATACTTTCTCCTAACTTGTAATTTCTAATATTTGCTAAATATCTATCACAATACATTCATATTCATATCTAGTAAATACATCTCAATCTCTCACAAGTTTTTTCTTTTTTTTCCCAACGTATTCATAATTTCTCAAGTATTTTATCCACTAGCCACTATTTTGTGAAGAGTTAAGACTTGATTTAACATGCCCCTCATTCTTCTCTTCCTTCTGACTACTTCTTACATCTTCCCCCTAGTAACTGTCATTACAATTACTCCATTCTCAGATAATGTTTTTTTTTTAATTCTCTCTTCTTCAAATTTCACATTTACTTTATAATTTTAAATAACTATTTTCTTCATCATGTGACTTACAATTTCCTTTACAAATATACCAGTTAATACCCATAGAGATTATACAAAACAGCAACAACAAAAATAAACAACTATCCATGCACTGGAAAGTCTTTGAAAATATTCTGTTAAACAATGAATGTGTTACCAAGAAGAGAATTAGAAGAGAAATTTTAAAAGCAGACAAACTTTGGAGAAAGCCTGGTGACAGCCAGAACTCTACCAATGGCAGGAGACCATGGCACGAAGAAGGATATCTGAGGCTACTGTTGCTCAGCTGCTAAATCGTGTCCCACTCTTTGTGACTCCCATGGACTGCAGCACACCAGGCTTCCCTTCCTTCACTGTCTTCCAGAGTTTGCTCAAATTCATGTCCACTGAGTCGGTGATACTCTTTAACCCTCTCATCTCCTGGCAACCCTCTTCTCCTTTTGCCTTCAATCTTTCCCAGCATCAGAGTCTTTTCCAAAGTGTCAGCTCTTCACATGAGCTGGCCAAGCTATTGGAGCTTGAGTTTCAGCATCAGTCCTTCCAATGAAGATTCAGGGTTTCCTTTAGTATTGACTGGTTTGATCTCCTTGCAGTCCAAGGGACTCTCAGTCTTCTCCAGCACCACAATTCACAAGCATCAATTCTTTGGTGATCAGCCTTCTTTAAGGTCCACCTCTCACATATGTACATGACTACTGGAAAACTATAATTTTGACTATGTAGACTTTTGTCAGCAAAGTGATGTCTGTTTTTTAATATGTTGTCTAGGTTTGTCATAGTTTTTCCTCCAAGGAGCAAGCATCTTTTAATTTCATGGCTGCACTCACTGTCTGTAGTGATTTTGGAGCCAAGAAAATAAAATCTGTCACTGCTTCCACTTTTCCCCATTCTATTTGCTCTGAAATGATGGGACTGGATGCCATGACCTCAGTTTTTTGAATGCTGAGTTTTAAGCCAGCTATTTCACTCTCCNCACTCACTGTCTGTAGTGATTTTGGAGCCAAGAAAATAAAATCTGTCACTGCTTCCACTTTTCCCCATTCTATTTGCTCTGAAATGATGGGACTGGATGCCATGACCTCAGTTTTTTGAATGCTGAGTTTTAAGCCAGCTATTTCACTCTCCTTTCACCCTTATCAAGAGGCTCTTTAGTTTCTCTTCGCTTTCTGCAATTAAAGTTGTATCATGGATATCTGAGGCTGTTGATATTTCTTCTGGCAATCTTGGTTCCAGCTTGTGATTCATCCAGCCCAGCATTTTGCATGATCTACTCGGCAATCCACTCCAGTACTCTTGCCTGGAGAATCCCATGGAGGGAGGAGCCTGGTAGGCTACAGTCAGTCCATGGGGTCGCAAAGAGTCAGACACGACTGAGCGACTTCACTCACTCACTCACTCACTCCACATTTAAGTCAAATAAACAGAGGACAATATAATGACTTGTACTGCTTTCCCTTTTTAGCCAGTCTGTCTTTCTATGTCCGGTTTTAACTGTTGCTTCTTGACCAGTATACAGGATTCTTAGGAGACAGGTAAGGTGGTCTGGTATTCAGTTTTTTGTGATCCATACAGTCAAGGATTTTAGTGTAGTCAGTGAAGCAGAAGTTTTTCTGGAATTCCTTTGCTTTCTATAAGATCCAAGAAATGTTGGCAATTTGATCTCTGGTTCCTCTGCCTTTTCTAAACCCAGCTTGTACAGCTGGAAGTTCTCAGTTCACATTCTGCTCAAGCCCAGCTTGAGAGATTTTGAGAAAAACCTTGCTAGCATGAGAAATGAGTGCAATCGTTCAGTATTTTGGACATTCTTTGGCATTGCCCTTCTTTGGGATTAGAATGAAATCTGACCTTTTCCAATCCTGGTGCCACAGCTGTTTTCCAAATTTGCTAATATATTGAGTTCAGCACTTTAACAGCATCATCTTTTTGGATTTTAAGAAGCTCAGCTGGGATTTCATAACCTCCTCTAGGTTTGCTTATAGTTTTGCTTCCTAAGGCCCGCTTGATTTCACATTCCAGGGTGTCTACCTCTAGGCAGTGATCACATGATTGTAGTTATCTGTATCCTTAAGACTTTTTTGTATAGTTCTTCTGTGTATTCTTACCACCCCTTCTTAGAGTCTTCTGCTTCTGTTCGCTCCTTACCTTTCTTTCCTTTATCATGTCAATCTTTTTGTGAAATACTTCTCTGATATGTCCAGTTTTCTTGAAGAGATTTCTAGTCTTTGCCATTCTACTGTTCTCCTATTTCTTTGCATTGAGGTTGAGGTGTTTCCTTTTTGTACAAAAAAAAGACTATGTACAAAAAAAATTTAAAATGGAAGCAAATATATCTAAATATTAACAATGGTTACTTCTGAGGTAAGTTATAGGTTACTGCTATGTTTTCTTTGGGTTGTTTTGTATTTTTCAAGTTTCAAAAAGTGAAAGAACAAAAGGGAAGAAATACAAGGAGAAAGGGAGACAGGAAAGAGGAAGGAGGGAAAGAAGGAGAGGGGGTAGTGGGAGAAAAGAAAGACCTAAATATTTTAATCGACACAGTGAAGATGAAGATGGAGTGAAGGAATTATTAAACAGGTAGCTTCAACAGGATTCAGTAACCGTTTGCATGGAAATGCAAAGAGAGAAATTTTTAGTGAGACTATTGGTCCATGTGTTTTTGCCATGATTTTAGCCTCTCAGGAAGACAGAAAAAGTGGTCACTTATGAAGAAGATAAGAGAACAGACAAGTTAATCATGCTGAGTTTGATGTGCCTGTGCGATGACCAAGTGGCGCCTTCCGCAAGCGGAACTAATGTTCTAACATTAGTGAAGCAACTCTGATGCTACAAATGTGAGAATTATCAGACATAGCTGCACCTCTAACTCTGGATGAGCTTTTCTAGGAAGGCTGTTTAGAGAAATGACTCCTGGTACCCTGATTTGGGGCTTCTCAGTTGGTAAAGAATCTGCCTGCAATACAAGAGACCAGGATTTGATCCCTGGGTCAGGAAGATCCCCTGAAGAAGGAAATGGCAACCCACTCCAGTGTGCTTGCTGGGAAATCACATGGACAGAGGAGCCTGGAGAGCTGCATCCGTGGTGTAGTGATAAGTCAGACATGACTGAGAGACCCAAGGAGAAATATAAAGCAACTACAATCTTGTCAAACCGGACTAATATGATATGACCCAGTATACCTCTTGAATCATAGTGTTTGTGCTCAACTCGACCTATTATTTGGGCTTTCCAGGTGGCTCAGAGGTAAAGAATCCTCCTGCCAATGCAGGAGACATAAGTTCGATCCCTGGGTCAGGAAGATCCCCTAGAGAAGGAAATGGCAACCAACTCCAGTGTTCTTGCTGGGAAATCCATGGACAGAGAAAGCTTGTGGGGCTACACTCCATGGGGTGACAAGAGTTGGACACAACTAAACCTGCAGCTACCTACTATTAGCTTCTGACTTCAGGCATAAAGAGCCTATTTTCGCCTCAGCTGTCTTATCTACAAATGATAAAACAATGGTGCCTAACATGCATCTCTTGAGATTTAGTGAGTTAATATAGGCAGATCACTTAGAACTTTTCCTTTCATATAGATATGATCTCCGGTGGCCTCCACCTGCAGTGGCTTGGAGCAGGGCTTGGCTTCCCAGCCGGAGAGGAGGCTGGTCACAGCAGTGGAAGCAGCAGATCCTAGCCACCAGACCACTGGTCGGTGAACAAAGGCCCTGACCATTTAGCTTTGCGGAAAAGATTTCCGCAAAGACAGAAAGTAGAGAAGCAAGCAAAGTATTTATTAAGAGGAAAAAGAGTACAGTACATGTGGATAGACACACAGGCAGACTCAGAGGGACAGTCCCTGAGACGTGCCCTCATATGGTTTAAAATCACTTATATGGGGCATTTCTCCCAGTTTTCCTTTGGCCAATCATTTGTGTTGTTTGGCTCACAGTTCATATTTGGTATATTTCAGGTACATATATATATTTGGTATATTTCCATGTTTACACAGGTATCTCTTAGCCAAGATGAATTCTACCGAAGAGGCATATGGGTAGAGCATCCTTTGACATTCTTCCCCCTTTGAAATCCAAGGAACCGTTCTGCACATGTATGGCCAGAGAGGTCTCCTGGATTCAGGAACGAGAAATACATAGTCTGGGCAGGGCCCAGCCTCTCCCCTTAATTTTCCTGCTATTCTGGGCTTGGAGTTTCAGTCCACAGGGAATGAATCTCCAATTTCTTTACCCTGGAGGGAGGCCCATCTTCCTCCTGTCTCAGAAGCACTTAATGAATGTTAAGTGTTATGACTAAATTCTATTTAACCTGAAGCAGACCATTTACTTTCTCCCATGAGATAACTCATACACAATTCAAGAGTAGTTAAGAGGCTGATAAATCTCCAGGAGCCTACCCATGGAAACAAGTTAAATGTTCTTAATGTAGAGGAAGGAGAAAACAAGGCCAAGAATGGAACCAATGGAATCCATAGAAACCCCAAATTACTGAATAGGCAGAAAAAAGACTGTGCTCTCGGATGATGATTTCCTTTCTTTTATCCACATCCCTCTATAGAGTTTATCTTTGCCTAAACATGTCAACTTCTTGCAGAAACCAGTACTCGAGAAACCAAGCACCATGCCCGGAGAGTTGGAGAACTCCGGTTTATTATTCCAGCGGGCCCAGAGGAGTTAACCCTCCAAACTCTAAGCCCATAACAAAGGGGTTACAGAGCTTTTATACATGGACAGGCATGATTAAGCAGGTTTGCGGTTTTCAGGGGCTAGGGTGATTGCGAAGAACAGGATAAGGGTGACTGAGATAAGCTCCAGTTTCTGGTATTTTCAGTCCCCACTTTCTGAGACCTAGATTTTGCAAGGAACTAGTTGAGTTACAGAGGCAGAAGGAGAAGGAGGTAAAATTTTTACTTTTCCTCCTATTCCCCCCTCTTGATGCTTCTATCCCTCAATGTAGAAAGCATCATCTCATGTTTTGTTAGGACATTCAGAGCTCCCCATTTTTTCGGTTCAGTTTAGTTCAGTCATTCAGTTGTGTCCAACCTTTTGCAACCCCATGGATTGCAGCATGTCAGACCTCCCTATCCATCACCAACTCCTGGAGCCTACTCAAACTCATGTCCATTGAGTTGGTGATGCCATCCAACCATCTCATCCTCTGTCATCCCCTTCTCCTCCCACCTTCAATCTTTCACAGCATCAGGGTCTTTTCAAATAAGTCAGTTCTTCGCATCAGGTGGCCAAACTGTTGGAGTTTTAGCTTCAGCATTAGTTCTTCCAATTAATATTCAACTGATTTCCTTTAGGATGGACTGGTTGGATCTCCTTGCAGTCCAAGGGACTCCCAAGAGTATTCTCCAACACCACAGTTCAAAAGCATCAGTTCTTCAGTGCTCAGCTTTCTTTATAGTCCAACTCTCATGTCCATAAATGACTACTGTAAAAACCATAGCTTTCACTAGATGGATCTTTGTTGGCAAAGTAATGTCTCTGTTTTTTAATATGCTATCTAGGTTGGTCATAACTTTTCTTCCAAGGAGTAAATGTCTTTTAATTTCATGGCTGCAGTCACCATCTGCAGTGATTTTGGAACCCAAAGAAACGAAGTCTGTTGCTGTTTCCATTGTTTCCCTGTCTATTTGCCATGAAGTGATGGGACCAGATGCCATAATCTTAGTTTTCTGAATGTTGAGCTTGAAGTCAACTTTTTCACTCTTCTCTTTCACTTTCATCAAGAGACTCTTTAGTTCTTCTTCACTTTCTTCTATAAAGATGGTGTCATCTGTATATCTGAGATTATTGATATTTCTCCTGGAAATATTGATTCCAGTTTATGCTTCATCCAGCCCAGCATTTTTCATGATGTACCCTGCACATAAGTTAAATAAGTAGGGTGACAATATACATCCTTGATGTATTCCTTTCCTGATTGGGAACCAGTCTGTTGTTCCATGTCCAGTTCTAACTGTTGCTTCCTGACCTGCATATAGGTTTCTCAAGAGGCAGGTCAAGTGGTCTGGTATTCCTATCTCTTTCAGAATTTTCCACAGTTTGTTGTGGTCCAGAGTCAAAGGCTTTGGCACAGTCAATAAAGCAGATGTTTTTCTGGAACTCTCTTGCTTTTTCCATGATCCAACGGATGTTGGCAACTTGATCTCTGATTCCTCTGTCTTTTCTAAATCCAGCTTGAACATCAGGAAGTTCATGGTTCATGGACTGTTGAAGCCTGGCTTGGAGAATTTTGAGCATTACTTTACTAGCGTGTGAGATGAGTGCAATTGTGTGGTAGTTTTAGCATTCTTTGACATTGCTTTCTTTGGGATTGGAATGAAAACTGACATTTTCCAGTCCTATGGCTACTGCTGAGTTTTTCAAAATTGCTGGCATATTGAGTGCAGCACTTTCACAGTATCATCTTTTAGGATTTGAAATAACTCAGCTGGAATTCCATCACCTCTAAAAGCTTTGTTCATAGTGATGCTTCCTAAGGCCCAGTTGACCTCGCATTTCAGGATGTCAGACTCTAGGTGAGTGATCACACCATCATGATTATCTGGGTCATGAAGATTTATTTTTCTTATAATGTTTTTGTGTACTCTTGCCACCTCTTCTTAATCTCTTCTGCTTCTGTTAGGTCCATACCATTTCTGTCTTTTATTGTGCACATCTTTGCATGAAATGTTTCCCTGATATTTTCAATTTTCTTGAAGAGGTTTCTAGTCTTTCCCATTCTATTGCTTTCCTCTATTTCTTTGCATTGATCACTAAGGAAGGCTTTCTTATCTCTCCTTGATATTCTCTGGAACTCTGCATTCAAATGGGAATATCTTTTCTTTTCTCCTTTGGCTTTTGCGTCTCTTCTTTTCATAGCTATTTGTAAGGCCTCCTCAGGCAACCATTTTTCCGTTTTGTATTTCATTTTCTTGGGAGATTATCTTGATTGCTGCCTCCAGTACAATGTCATGAACCTCTGTCCATAGTTCTTCAGTCACTCTATCAGATCTAATCCATTGAATCTATTACTCACTTCCATTGTATAATTGTAAGGGATTTGATTTAGGTCATACCTGAATGGTCTAGTGGTTTTTCCTATTTTCATCAATTTAAGTCTGAATTTGGCAATAAGGAGTTCATGATCTGAGCCACAGTCAGCTCCCAGTCTTGTTTTTAGTGACTGTTTAGAACCTCTCCATCTTTGGCTGCAACGAATATAACCCATCTGATTTTGCTATTGACCATCTAGTGATGTCCACGTGTAGAGACTTCTCTTGTGTTATTTGAAGAGGGTGTTTGCTATGACCAGTGCAGTCTCTTGGCAAAATTCTATTAGCCTTTGACCTGTTTCATTCTGTACTCTAACACCAAATTCGCCTGTTACTCCTGGTATTACTTGACTTTCTACATTTGCATTCCAGTCCCCTATAATGAAAAGGACATCTTTTATTGGGTGTTAGTTCTAAAAGGTCTTGTATGTCTTCATAGAACTGTTTGACTTCAGCTTCTTCAGTATTACTGGCCTGGGCATAGACTTGGATTACTGTGATATGGAATGGTTTGTCTTGGAAACGAACAGATATCATTCTGTCGTTTTTGAGATTGCATCCAAGTAATGCATTTCAGACTCTTTTGTTGACTATGAGGGCTACTCCATTTCTTCTAAGAGATTCTTGCCCACAGTTGTAGATATAATGGTTATCTGAGTTAAATTCTCCCACTCAAGGCCATTTGAGTTCATTGATTCCTAAAATGTCAAAGTTCAATCTTACCATCTCCTGTTTGACCACTTCCAGTTTGCCTTGATTCATGGACCTAATATCCCAGGTTCCTATGCAATATTGCTCTTACAGCATCAGACTTTACTTCCATCACCAGTCACATCTACAATGGGTGTTGTTTTTGCTTTGGCTCCATCCCTTCATTCTTTCTGGAGTTGTTTCTCCACTGATCTCCAGTAGCATATTGGGCACCTACCAACCTGGGGAGTTCATCTTTCAGTGTCCTTTCTTTTTGCCTTTTCATACTGTCCTTAGGGTTTTCAAGGTAAGAATACTGAAGTGGTTTGTGATTCCCTTTTCCAGTGGACAACGTTTTGTCCCCATCATTTAGGGGGCTATATTGAGCTATTACCATTTGTAACTTTATGGATTCAATCCGAGAGGTCGTGAACTTGATAATTGCATTGAGAATACAAGGGCAAAATAAGATCACCACAAAGAACATGATGAGAAGACCAGTTAAAGGGAGGAGCCATGATACCCAGCTCCAGATATTGTCCTACTTACCCTAGAAATTTGCTAGTTTCTCTCTCCTTTTTATGATTCGTTCCCTTCTGTTGGGCCACATCTCTAACTATTCCTGATTGATTTGCATAAAAGCAATGTTCTTCATTTAAGAAGAGGCAGAGTCCTCCCTTTGCAGCTATCAGTAGATCTAGCCCTCTCCTCAGCCAGGCAGTCTAGTTGGTAAGGACACTAAAGAATTGGCGACCTTCTCAGTGTCATTTGTGAAGTCTTTGGATAGTGTATGGTAAAAAGTGGTTGATGAAGCAATTCCTCCTTTTCCCATACTTATTCCAGCCATGATTCTTAGACCAACTAGTAGGAGTATAAATCGCATGACTCTTTCTGACTGTGTATGTCCTGCCAGAGGTACAGTGAGAGTCTGGTTGTTAGGGACAATAGACAATATTCATCTAGGGAGTGAGGAGAGCTAAGTTACAGATACCCATCCAACTGACTGGTAGACATAAGTAAGCATCTGTCCCACAAACAAAGAAAAGGCCTTGATGGGGGGGGGGGTGGCACCATATTGTGCTTGTGGGAGGATAAGTGGGCCACTCACTTTTAAAAGTTGGATTACATTGGTCCCTGGCTAAATTGCCTACAAGTTCAGTTCCTCCATCATTTGTAAAGCATTCTGGAGCCTTTTGAGTTAACTCAATTGCCTTTAAGACTGGCCCTTGTAAGCGTGGGTCTATAGGAGTTCCCATGGATGTTGCATTATTTAATGGCACTGAAGTAGCTAAGTACCGTGGAGCTCCTAAGGATAAGCAAAACCAGCAATTCCTGGCCAGCTGGGGGTTGGTGTCATTAAGAAGGTGATGAGTTGTGTTGAGAACCTGGTACAGACGAGGGTCTAAGAAGGAGTTAGCTCTGTAACCTGGGTCATGCTGCCAATAGGCAGAGCCTGATTTTTTAGGGCAAAGTTGGTCGATAATTTTGTCTGCATTATTGTCCCTTTCCAGCAGGTTTCTCCATTTACTTGACAGACAGACACCTGTTCTGGGTTATAACATCTGCATGGCATTTAAACAGACGTGAGGGGCATGATGGCAATGCCATGGTGTCAGGATACCACCCGGGCTTTGGATCCTCTGGTGGGGGAAAGGTAGGGGCAGTGGGGGGCATGACTAGAAAACATATTTGGCACCCAGGCCCCTGGATATGCATCTCATGGTCATGAGGGCAGTAGGTGATCAGCCTGTAGGACTGGTTATCTATACATTGTTCTAGCTGATGGTAAAGTAAGCGATTTTCTAAGGGTTGTCTGTAGTGCTGACAGGGGCATGATGGATAAGCAGTGGCACCACCTGTTAGAGCAAGGGACACCAAAAGGCTGCAGAGCAGCCTGCACATTACAGATAACTGAACACCAGCAAAAGGTTTTCTCCCCATCTTTGCATTGTCACGGCTAGCAACTGAGCCTATCGTGAAAGAGGGGTCAGCTATACTGTGGAGAAATTTAGTTAATAGGGAGACTTGATCATAAGAGACACCTAATAAGAATGAGGCTTCCCACTACAGTGAGATAACAGACACCGCAGCTTCTGACTCAAATCCCAGTCCTGTGTTGTGACTGAAGCTAGTCCTGTAGCAAGGAGCACAGTAATAATACCAATCAGCGATAGAGTTCAGGGTTGACAGTGAAAATCCATTGATATTTTGATAGCCGGATCCTCCAGCTTCCACTGTGCATTGACCAGCCAGCTGCCAGAGTGTGGCTGGAGCAAGACTGAAGAATACTCAGGCTTCTGCCACGCATGGACTAGTCAGCTTCCAGAGTGACTAGAGCAGGGCTCAGCGTCTTTCGTGGGTAAGGACCATTGCTTTTGGAACCAGAACTTGAGGGGGTTTTTGGGGTCACAAACTCTTTTCTAGGTATCCTTATTATAGGAAGTCACTTTCTTTTGACTCTGGCATAGTAGATCCAAGGGATGATGCCTGTAACTTTAACAGCAATAGGGCTTGCCAGGATGACCGTGTCCAAACTGGCTAAAGTGGTTCTTTTTTCTCATTTTTAACCCATATCTCATCTCCTGGCTGACAGAGATGAATCCAATTGTCCAAAGGAATTGGTGTCCTTTCTAAGGTTTCTCAGGAGATACAGTGGAAGACTTTTCCCAGTGCCTGGAGATGTCGGGACACCTAGTAGCTAGTTTTGGGAGGTTTCCCTTGAGTTTCCCTATCACTGGGGGCATTCTCCCCTATAAGGTGTCAAAGAGAGAATAGCCTGAGGACCTCGGGGTGCATCAGGCTCAGAGTAAGGCTGGGGGTAACATGTTGACCCAAGATAACTGGGTCTCCTGGCAGAGTTTAGCTAATGTAGTCTTGAGGCTCCAATTCATGCGTTCAACTTTTCCTGAGCTCTGTGGCTTGTAAGCAGTGTGAAGTTTGATCCAGTGTCCTGGATAAAGTTTGGATTATCTCAGACACAAAAGCTAGCCCATTGTCAGACCCTATAGAGAGAGGCAGCCCGTATCTCAGGAGTATGTCTCTTAGTAAGGCCTTGGCCACTTCTTGTGTCTGTTCAGTGTGTGGGGGGTAGGCTTCAGCCCATCCCGAGTAGGTGCAGACTACCACAAGTAAATACTTATAGCCCCTATAGCTTGAGACTATAGCCCTTATAGGGCTTGACTTAAGTAAAGTCCATTACAAGATCTTCAAAGAGCAGTGCTCCAGCTATCTGCACCCCTGGGTTGGGTCTTGGTCCTTGGCTGGCATTGTTTTGCACACAAGTCACACATCTAGCCCTGATCTGGGCCCACAGGGTTGAAGCTTAGGAATAAGATAGTAGTGGCTCAGTAAATTCTCCAGACCAGTTTTTCCTAAATGAGTTGTCTCATGATGTTTTACCAGCTGGATTGCTATATTGCTGGGGATAAAGAGGCTTTGGTCTGGGAGCTTCTTCCAGCCCTCCTTTTCTTTTATTCCTCCCTCATTTAGAGCCCATTGATCTTCTTCCTTGGTGTATCTCTGGGATGGAGGCAATTCTGGTCCCAAGAGGACCTTAAAGATTGACTCAGGGCCCACTGTGGGGCTTGGTTGGGTTGCCGCCTCCTTGATTGCCTGGTCAGCCAACTGATTTCCTTTGCTGATTGGATCAGTTCCTCACTGATGGTCTTTGCAATGGATGACTGCCACTTGGGAAGGCTTCCAGACTGCTTGCAACAGCTGAAGGATTTCTTTTCTGTTTTTAGTCTCCCCCCACCCCACTGTCAATAGTCCCCTTTCTTTATAAATGCCTCCATGTACATGTAAAGTAGCAATGGCATAACGAATCAGTATAGACGTTGACTCGTATTCCTTCGGCATGCCTTAGGGCCCGGGCGAGTGCCCATAGCTCAGTCTGTTGTGCTGACCACCCTTGTGGCAAAGCCTCAGGCTCCACCATCTCATCAGCTGTTGCTATGGCAGAGCCCGCTTTGCACTGCCCATCTTGGACGAAACTGCTTCCATCAGGGAACAGTTCTAGTTCTGGGTTCTGGAGGAGAATGTCCATCAGGTCCAGCCTGCTCAAGTAAATTTCATCTATGACCTCCTCACAGTTACGATCGGGCATTCCCGCTTCTGTAGGTAAAAAGGTGGTGGGGTTCAGCGTCCACATAGTTTCTAGTTGGACACATGGGTTTTTGCAAAGCAGTCCTTGATAGTGAGTCATCCTGGAGTTGGTCAGCCACTTATACTGTTCATCAGGGCAGTAACAGCATGGGGAACCTGTGCATTTATATTCCGTCCTAAAGTAAGCTTATCTGCTTCTCTGATCAAATCCACAGTGGCAGCTAATGCCCGGAGGCACGGTGGTCATCCTGTGCCACTGGATCCAGTCATGTGGACAGGTATGTAACTAGACATTCAGTTCGGTTCAGTCACTTTTTTGTGTGTGAGGACCCCCAGTGCAGTGTGATTTTTCTCATGTACAAAGAGGTTAAAGTCCCATATCACATCTGGCAGCCCTAAGGCTGGAGTGCTGGTCAAAAGTCTCTTTATCTCCTCAAAGGCCTTTTCCTGTTCAGGTCCCCACTCTAGGGGATCCTTATTAGACCTTGCTGTGTCTTTAAACAAAGACTTGGCAATTTCAGAGAAACCTGGTATCCAGATCTGGCAACATCCAGGAGCCCTGAGGAACTCACGGACTTCTTTCTTGGTGTTCGGCGGAGGTATTGAACAGAGGGCTTGCTTCCTCTCGTTTCCAAGCACTTGATGCTCTTTTAAGTTGACAAACCCCAGGTATTTGACCTCCTGAAAGGCATATCTGAGCCTTTTTCCATGACACCTCTTACCCTGTGTTGGAGAGTAGAGCCAACAGGGCTTGGTGCCTCTCCAGCAGTCCCCTTGGGTGGTACTGGCTAGTAACAGGTCATCCACATACTGGAGTAAGGTGCAATTTAAAGTTTCTCCGGAAAAGGCAGCAAGGTCTGCATCCAGGGCTTCACCAGACAGGGTAGGTGAGTTTTTGAAGCCTTGTGACAGTCAAGTCCAAATCAGCTGTGTCTTTTTCCTGGTGTATGGGTCTTCCCATTCAAAGGCAAACAAGGGCTGGCTGGCTGGTGACAGCTGGAGGCAGAAGAATGTGTCCCTGAGATTGAGGCAAGTGAAGCAGCTTGCCTGAGTGGGTAAGAGACTCAGGAGAGTGTAGGCATTTGGGACCACTGGATGGATGGTGATCACTGCACTGTTGACAGTGTAGAGGTCCTGGACAGGGCAGTCGTCATTCCCTCCAGACTTTTTGACTGGAGAGCGGAGTGTTCCAGGGAGACTGACATTCAGTTATGATCTCGGCATCTTGCAGGTGCTGGATGTGTCCCAAATTCCTAGGCATGCCTCCCATGATACTGGATATTGCTTTTGTCTAACATGAATGGCTCCTGGCCTCAATTCCACTACAAAGGAGACATGGTTTTTGGCCAAACCTGGGTGACCCTTCTCTGCCCAGACATTGGGGAATTCTTTTACCAGTCTGGGGGGATTTATTTGTTTCCTCCTTGAGGAATAGAGATGTCATTCATCTTCCCTAGGCACTGTCACAGCCATCATCAGAGCCAATTGGCTTCCCAAGGTGAGGCTCGCAGGCTTTCTGGGGACAAAGGTGATTTGTGCCCCAGTTTTGTCAGTAAGTCCCTACCTAGCAGGGGAATGGGACATTACTATAAGTACAGAAATTCATGCATCACCAGATGGCCCCCTAGCTGACACAAACCGACCTTATGAAATGAGCGGGCTGCCATGTCGCCTGTGGCCCCAACAGTAGTTGCTGTTCGACCTGTGAGGGGAGCCACAGGTGTGGTTACCATGGAGTTTCCAGCTCCAGCATCTACCATAAAAGTCATTGATTGGCCCTGTACTTTCATCATGACCGTGGGCTCCCAGAGGCCCAGGATTAGGGAGCCTGGTCTTCCCTAGTCTGATTCTGTTCCAGCCAGGCCGGTAAGGTTTGGACAGCCAGCTCAGGCTGACATCTTTCTTTGTTGGATTGACTGAACTTCTTTGACCCTTTAGATGTCCCTCTGTGATGGGGCACTCTTTCCTCCAGTGTTCGGTCTCCTTTCAATGGGCGCACTGGTCCTAGCATAGTAACGGTCTCTTCTTAGTTCCCACTTTCCATGAGGGAACCGCCTGTTTCACTGGATCTGAGCTCCTCAATGCTGCTGCTAGCAGGGCTTTCTGTTTCATTTTTAAATCTGCTTCTCACTGGGCTTCAGAGTCTCAGTTCACAAAGACTTAATTTGCTACCTCCAGGGGCTGTGTGATATTCATCCCAGGGAAGCCTTTCAGCTTTTGGAGATTTCATTGGATGTCTGCACAGGATTGAGCCACAAAGGCAGCGTTAATCATCTGTTGATTCTCGGCTGTCTCCAGGTCAAACGGGATGTATGTCCAGAATGCTTCACACAGTCTTCCATAGAAACTGGTGGGGGTCTCAACTGTTTTTTTATTATTATTATTGTAATTTTGGACATGTTGGTGGGCTTTTTGGCTCCCACTCGAAGTCCATGGAGAAGGGCATTGTGGTAGAAACCCAGAATTTCTTGTCCTTCTCTGATATTGAAATCCCAGTTAGGCCCCATCTCTGGCGTTGCTTCTCATGTCCATCCCTCTACATCTAAGACCTCTGCAGCGGCTTGTCTTCAGAGCCATATTTGGGTTTCTGTCGAGATGCATCATCTTTCCTCAGTGGTGAAGAGAGACATAAGGAGCTGGCAACAGTCATCCCAGTCGTCGGCTGATGGGTGTAGAAAATGAACTCTGGGAGGTCAGTCATAGCCTGTGATTTATCAGAGTACATCAGGTTATGGTGTTGCCATCCTTGTTCACTTGTTGAGGATCTTGAGTTTCTCACAGTGGCATCTGATGGGCCACAGCCAGCTGGTTAGATTTTTTTGGCCGACCGGAGCTACTTCCCTACTGGCTTGAGGCTAGAGTCTTGCTCATGAGGCGGTGTGGGGGACATGGAGGGAGGTGGACTGTCTGGCAATGGGCCCGGCGCTGGCTGTGCCGGGGCTTGTGGAGTCAGGGGAATGTATTTCAGGGGCAGTAGTGGGTCTTCCACTGGATCTCCCTGGAATATAGGCTTTTCCCTTCTTTCTTTTATCTGAGTGGTTGTACCACAAATACTCTACTCTGGTCCTGTTTGTTCCCACAAAATCTTGCCCATGGGGGCACAGTCTGTGCTATTAGAAGCCAGGAGTCTATGTATGGGGACTGATCTGGGTGTCCTGGAGTCCAGTGTCTATCTGGTGTACTGCTTGGACAGTGGGCAGCCTCTGGTGGCCATCCAAATTCAAACAATGGCCAATCGAGTTCACATAAACCATGAAGCTTCCTGGGGGTCATCTTGACTCCGAAGTCTCTTACAAAGCCTTTCTTAAAGTTCTTTATAATACAATCTAAAGCTGTTGGCTTAGAGGAAATTCCCCCCATGTTGACAAATGTAATCTACTTGGTAGAGTTTTGAGGAAAACCTAATTTCTTAGATGTCAGCTCAAGGAGTCAGTCAACAGAAGAATAATCAGTAACTAATAATTTTTCCCTCCCTGTGTATCCTGCCCTGAGTCAGTGGCACAAAGACAAACAAGGGTGGGTGCCCCCTCAAAAGGGGAGACTTTCAGATGCCTGTTTGACAACATACCTGGGGGGAACTTAGGTGCCTCCTAGCATTGGTGGATCAGTATAAACCCCTGATCTGGATCTGTCTCGCAGGGAGGGACTGGGTCCCCCAGAGGCAGACACTGCCTTGAGCTGTATGAAGTCACCATGGAACTACAAGCTAGGGCCCACTTGGACTCCGTAGCCATGAAGGCCATGAAGCTACACAATCGAGCCTGAAGCACAAGCGAATCATGCCACACACTCATCCACATTCATTTTTCATCTGCCTGGCCACTCTCCCAAGAGAGATGTAAGATGTCTCTTAGCATTGACAGGTCGGTATAAACCCCCAACCTGGACCAGCCTTGCAGTGAGGGATCCAGCTGGGATAGGATTTCCTGACTGAAGACCAGCCCCGGGCCTTACCCTATCCAGGGCCATTCCTGGTGAGTTGGTCTGTCCCTTTAATGAGTCGGGGCTCAGCTGTCTGGAGAGTGGGAACACTGGTCCGAAAGAGAACCCAGAATACTGTCAAGTGGCGCACCTCCTCTTCCGCCTTGCAGCTCCTCTGCTCCGACCTGGCAAAGCCACCAGTCTGGCAGCTCAAAGGGCTGGCATGGTTGGAATCTCGCTGGTGCCTCCAGAAATGTTGCAGAAACCAGTACTCGAGAAACCAAACTCCACACTCGGAGAGCTGGAGAACTTAGGTTTATTACACTGGCGGGCCCAGAGAGTTAACACTCCAAGCTCTGAGCCCCGAACAAAGGGGTTACAGAGTTTTTATACATGGACAGGCATGATTAAGTGAGTTTGTGGGTTTGCTGAAGCTCCAGTACTTTGGCCACCTCATGCGAAGAGTTGACACATTGGAAAAGACTCTGATGCTGGGAGGGATTGGGGGCAGGAGGAGAAGGGGACGACAGAGGATGAGATGGCTGGATGGCATCACTGACTTGATGGGCATGAGTCTGAGTGAACTCCGGGAGTTGGTGATAGACATGGAAGACCTGGTGTGCTGCGATTCATGGGGTCGCAAAGAGTCGGACATGACTGAGAGACTGAACTAAACTGAACTGAGGGCAGTTGCAAAGAGCAGGACACGGGTGAGTGAGATAAGCTCCAGTTCCTAGTATTATGAGCCCCCACTTTCTGAGACCTATATGATCTAGACTTTGCAGGGAGCAAGCTGAGTTACAGAGGCAGGAGAAGGAAGTAAAAGTTTAATTTTTCCTCTTCAAACTATGCAACCTAATTGTAAGGACTTTAGCAGTTTGTCTAAGTCCTTTCTTATTCCCACAGCAGCTATCATCTTCATCTTTCTTGTCTCTCCATTTCTGGGAAGTTAGATAGTTTGCCAATTCCCTCACACTTGATTTTGAATTTCCCCGGCCCATATTTTCTTTTTCTCCAGAATCTAACTTTTTCTCTTTTAAATCTAAAGCATTCTCCAGAGTCCACCTGTTCTGAGAAGCATTTTCTAATTAACACTATCCCTTCACTGATGAGATAATTATACCTTCCTCAACTGATGGACATATCACCACTTTCTTTTATACTCTGTTAGGCCCTAGTAATAGTGTCTATTTAAATAGATTTAAATAAATACTGAATAGATATCTAAGATATATTTTAAAGTATATTTAATAAACAAAGTGAAGAAGGAATTCATAGGGCCTGGACTCCATCTTAGGCCTGTTCATGCTGATCAGGCTCGGCCACCTTTCCAATGGACTCTGAACTCTGTGTTTAATGCCTGTGAAAACAACAACAGAGGGACAAGACCCCCTCCAGACAGGGGAAGCTTGAAGATCAAATCTAGGTTACTCATCGCCTCAGAGAAACATACAGTAATCACCCCTTCCTCCAGACAGGCCATACGTTTTTCTGTATCTATCAGAGTGTAACCTCGGGTTTATTGATTATCGGCTAATTGTTTGACTGTTTGAGCACATGAGCACACAGCACGTGAATGATGGGGTTATTGGGATTGTGTTTTCCTTGGCTTATGTAAGTCTCAAGGAATTTGGAGTGGTGGGTTCAGACACGTACACATGGGGTATAAAAGATTTTCACAAATGTTGGTCGGGGTCCTTGGCTAAGAGGAGACTCTGCCCTGGGCCTGCGGTGTAATAAACTGCACTCCACTATCTGCATTGTCCTTCTGAGTGAGTTTGTTTCCCGGAACACGTGGCTAAAGGAGGAAAAGGAACACATTGGTAAAATCATATCCTGGGTCTTTCCTAGTATTAGGAGATAAAACTAAGTCAATATATTAAGTTTTTCTTTTCCAGTTGTCTCAGTAAAAGCCCCTTTCTCCTTTATCTATGTCCTGCAGCCATGATACTACACTATCAAAGATCTCATATATTTCAAGTTTAAGAAAGCCAACTGACCTAGATACTAGGTTCTTCTAAAGGAGCTATATCAGAACTCCCTGACACAAAAGACACTTCCATTTTACATTTCATATGAAAAGCAAATTACCATAGCAATTGACCTCAAAGAGCGCATAATGAATACAATGGTCAAAATCCAGCATAAGTAACACTTGCATTTTTTGCTTCTACAGTGTCACTTTTGAAACAAACCTTTCCTGAAAATGGTTACTTAAAAAAAAAAAAACTCAATGTATGCAATAAAAATACCTTGCATGTAGCATTTTGGAGTTCATCCTTTATATTTTATCTCTGATCATGGTAGAACAGATTCTATATTCACAAAAATAGAGAAAATTATCTCAATTAATAGAGGGGAACAGAGGTGGGAATATTCCGAAAAAATAAACCTCCCTGTCTCTCTTTAGAATATGTACACTTACATATAGCTGCACTTTTATTGGAGGTGTGGAAGTGTTACCTATGGAGTTTACAGTTAACTGGGATGCCTGGGGTGTTAATGTACGCAGAGGACTTTTAATTAAGCAGAGTAGGTATTTATGTCAACAGGAAAGGAAATGCAAGACTTGCCAAGGAAAGTTGAGAGCTTACACGTTTCCTATTGCAGATTGTTGATTTCTCACCCAAATCAGTAGATTACTTATGTAATCGGGGGGTTGTTTAAGGAAATCGCCACTACCGACAAATACATATCGTTCAAAAAGGATAAGACATTCAGATTTTTCAATATTTTTAGCTAGTTTTTAAACCAAGTAAGTAGAAGCTAACCTCCATTTCGGAGAAGCCAATGGCACCCCATTCCAGTACTCTTGCCTGGAAAATCCCATGGAGGGAGGAGCCTGGTAGGCTGCAGTCCATAGGGTCGCTAGGAGTCGGACACGACTGAGCGACTTCACTTTCACTTTTCACTTTCACGCACTGGAGAAGGAAATGGCAACCCACTCCAGTGTTCCTGCCTGGAGAATCCCAGGGACGGGGGAGCCTGGTGGGCTGCCGTCTATGGGGTCGCACAGATTCGGACACGACTGAAGCGACTTAGCAGCAGCAACCTCCATTTACACTTTGTCTTCTTAGCAGCAGCAGCAGCTCATCCGTAAATCTGCTACAAGTTACACTAACCTGCTTGTTTTTCAATCCCAGTGTTTGTCCTGGTGCTTTCTACTATTTCTCATTTTTTAATCCCTGGTTCTTGCGGTCTTTTCCTCCCCTTCCTCCTACGAAATATCACATAGAGTGAGGGCAGACAGAGATTTCTGTTGAGTTTTTCTGTGCCCTACTTCTGCAGCTGGCAGCTCATCCCCTGCTGCACTAAATCGACACTTCTGGAAGCAGCAGCTTCGAAGAGACTGACGAGAGCCATTGCTTGCCCAAGTGTCAATTTAGTGCAGCAGGGGATGGAGTAGCAGCTGCAGCAGGAGAGAGAACTTATTTCATACTTAGTAAACAACTGCAAAATATGCCAGAGGGAGGAGAACCTGGCTGGAGAATAACAAGAAGGAGAATAAGAAAGAGAAGAAAGGGAAACAGAATATTGGGTGTGGGGAGGGGAAATCATTAAATTCACACAAAAATAAAATTCAAAAGAAAAAGTGAAGGGAATTGCAAAGAAGAAAGAATATTAGGTATTTTGTCCTGCGTGAAAGTCTCTCAGTCATGTCCAACTCTCTGTGACCCAGTGGACTGCAGCCTGCCAGTTTCCTCTGTTGATGGAATTCTCCAGGCTAGAGTCCTTCTCCAGGGGAATATTCCCACCCCAGGGACTGAACCTAGGTCTCTTGCATTGCAGGCAGATTCTTTATCAGCTGAGCTACATATTTTGTCCTAGGATTATGTATTTCATTTCTTTACATTTAGAAATACTTTTTACATAATAAATATATGTCCTATACAATAAGAAGCTACCACCTGTTTATACCTTCTGAAAGGAAGACAAATAACCAAATAATTAAATCTACAAATTTGAAGCTGAGTGTTTACTACCAAACTGGTTGACTGCTTTATAAGGATTGATTCAGTGCTCGTGGCTCACCAAGAATATGAGGGGAAAAAGCAAAGAAAACGCTCTGAGGTTTGTAACTTGCAGAGCAATGGGCATTCTCAACACAGAAAAAAAGAGGAAAATTAATTAAGAGTTGAAAAACATGATGATTCACTATAAATATGCTTTATTAAGATACTACCATCTTCCATTTTCTTTTTTATTTTAATATACTATGAATATTTCTAGATATTTCACATAGACACTACACCCTTGGTAGTGGCTGCTAATGCTTCTTGACTTGAAGACAGATATTTCTAAAAACTTGTTGAGAAAGGTTTACTGTTGCTACACACATATACATATGTATATATGTATGGGCATATACATATACTAATCCACAAGAAATGTTTAATCTGCGCTTTCTTGTTTCTCTAAGATATCGTAGTTGTAGCCAACTGCCAGCTCTCTCAAAAACAGAATAAATCTTAGAAAATGCTTTCTGAAGTTTATTTGGTTATCCCAAAAAATTGGTGATGAAACAACTGAAGTCAGTCCAAAACTAATACTTATGTCCATTTGATTGAATCAACCGTAATGGTACTTAAATCAGATCAGTTTGCATGTACAACTGCTGATGATTCATGCAAATGTAATTTTTACTAGAGTCGAAGCCACTAATTAGATCGATATTTCTAAAGTATACTCCACAAAGATACTGTTTCAGTATCAAACCACTTAGAGAAATTCTGTGTACTCTGGAGTTTTTATATCGGTGGCCTGAACAGAAAGGGAAATATTTATAAAACTTTACATTTAAAAAAGCGTGCTTACTAAGCCACTTCAGTCATGTCTGACTCTTTGTAACCCTATGGACCGTGGCCCTCCACAATTCTCTGTCCATGAGATTTTTCAAGCAAGAATATTAGAATGAGTTACTATTTCCTCTTCCAGGGGATCTTCCTGACCAAGGGATCCAATCCTCATCTCTTACATCTCCTGCACTGGCAGAAAGGTTCTTTACAACTAGTGCTACCTGGGAAGGTATTTTGTCCTATGTGAAAGTTTCTCAGTCATGTCCAACTCTTTGTGACCCCGTGGACTGTAGCCTGCCAGGTTCCTCTGTTGATGGAATTCTCCAGGCTAGAGTCCTTCTCCAGGGGAATATTCCCAACCCAGGGATTGAATTATAAATTATAATTATAAATTAATATAAAATAGGTCAAATTGTCCTTATGTATAAATATATTCCTAGATATGGAAAGAATCAGAAACTACTGTGCCCTGTCTGGAAAATAAAACTTGTTGAATACATGTTCCAGCCAATAAAGAAATTAATCAAAATAAATAAATCAAAAACAAATAAGAATTACTATGATAATGGTGGCTCATCATGTAGCCATTTAAGTGTAAAATTTAAGTATAAAATATTTTTTATGTTTTTCAAAGAATAAAACATTAAAAGTAAATAAAACTTCAAAAGTAAATTGGGAAAATATAAAATTAATAAGAATAAAAATATGAAATGTCAGATTATATGCATTTTAACCAAAAAGTTAGTGGGTCAAAAATAAAAATGAAATATGTAAATGATGACAACAAATATGAATGGACAGCACAGAAGGACTGAAAGATACTATTGTATTACTGAACATGATAACTAGAGAATTATAAACTAAAACAAATTTTTAAAAATGAAAGAAGAACATAAAAAATTAAAAACAAGATAAATTGCTACAGTATAAATAAGCATCACATATTGCAGATTTTGAAAAGAGAAAATGTCACAGAAACATTTTTTAGAAAAAAGTAAAGGCAAAGCAAAGGAAACAATTAAAGAAGTGAGAAGGCAACCTATGAACTAGGAGGAAATACAAACCTTTACCTGATAAGAGGTTAACGTCCAAATTATAGTAAGAAAAAACTCCTACAAGCCAACAGTGAGTAAAGATGCATAAATAATTAAATTAATAAATAGATTTCAAAATAGGCAAAGTACCTGAATAGCTACTTTTCAAAACAGAAATGTAAATGATCACCAGGTATGTGAAAATGTGCTCAACATCACTAATCATCAGAGAAATACAAATTCAAACCACAATGACTTATCTCACATCTGTTAGAATGGTTATTATGGAAAAACAAAAAGATTACAAGGATTGATGAAGATATGGAGAAACCGATATCCTTGAACACTGTTGGCAAGAATGTAAAATGGTATGTAGCTATGGAACATAGTATGGGAAAAATTACATGTTGAGCTACCATATGACCCAAGAATTCTACTCCTGGGTATATACCCATAAGAATTGAAATCAGGATCTGAGGAAACCATAATCAAAAAAGACACATATACCCCAATATTTACTGCAGCACTGTTCATAATAGCTAGGACCCGGAAGCAACATAGATGTCCACCCAGAGATAAATGGATATAGAAGTTGCAGTACATATATACAATGGACTATTAGCCATAAAAAGAACACATTTGGTTTGATAAGGTGGATGAACCTAGAGCCTATTATACAGAATGAAGTAAGTAAGTCAGAAAGAGAAAAAAAAATAACACATTAACACATATAATCTAGAACGATGGTACTGATAAAGCATTCACAGGGCAGCATAGAGACGCAGACCTAGAGAACAGAAATGTGGACACGTTAGGGAAGGAGAGGGTGGGACAAACTGAAAGAGTAGCATTGGAACATGTATACCGCCATATGTAAAATAGACAGCCAGTGGGAATTTGCTGCAAGATGTGGCAAACTCAAAGCTGGTGCTCTGTGACAACCTAGAGGGGTGAGATGGTGTGGGAGGAGGGAGGGAGGTTCTGGAGGGAGGGAACATATGTACACCCATGATGATTCATGTTGACGTATAGCAGAATCCAATACGATATTGTAAAACAATTATCCTCCAATTAAAAATAAATAAACTTACAAAGAAGAAATCAGGATCTTGAAGAAATATCTGCATTCCTCTTTTCATTGCAGAATTAGTCACAATAACCAAGATATAGAAACAAATTTAATGTCTATCCACAGGTGAAGAGATGAAAAAAAGAATGGTATATACATATGAAGGAATGTTAGCCAACCTTAAAAAAAGAAACCCTACTCTTTATGGCAATATGGATGAACGTGGAGGACATTACGCTAAGAAAAATAAGCTAGTCTCAAAAGGACAAATACTGTATGGTTTCTTTTTATGAGGTATATAAAATAGTCAAACTCAAATTGAATAGGATGGTGGTTACCAGGGCCTGGGGACAGGAAGAAATAAAGAGCTGCTGTTCAATGGGTATAAAGTTTCTGTCATACAAGATGAACGATTTCTAGAGACCTGCTGTACAATACAGCGCCTATAGTTAACAACATGGTATCACGCATTTAAAAATGTGTTAAGAGGGTGGATCTCATGTTAAGTGTTCTCCATTATACATACACATAAAGGGACAGAAACAAGGAAATTTTCAAAGGTTCGGATATTTTTATTATCTTGATAACGGTGATAGAATTACACAGATATGCAGATATCCAAACTCAGCAAATTATATGCATTAACCATGTGCAGCTATTTTGTAGTAAATGAGTGTGCATGTTCAGTTGTGTTCGACTCTGTGACCCTATGGACTGTAGTTCACCAGGCTCCTCTGTCCATGGAATTTTCCAGGCAAGAATACTGGAGTGGGTTACCATTTCCTACTCCAGGGGATCTTCCGACCCAGGGATGAAACCCACGTCTCTTGCATCTCCTGCATTGACTGCAGATTCTTTACCAACTAAATCACCTGCGAAGTCCAACAGGCATCAGTTAAATCAAATTGGATGGATTAAATTATTTATTAAAAATCATTTAGTGAATACCTACTCACCTAGTATACACCAAACACTGAATTTAAGGGATTAAAGAGGAAAATTGATAAAATGCCATGCATTCTGAAAGTTGGACAAGGAAGGAGAGATATAAATGAAATACAAGTTAGAAGGTGACAAGTGCTATATGAGAGATTAGTTTCATGGGGGTTAAGGATTAGCTTGGTCAGAGAGTGATCTGGAAAGGTTCAAAGGAAGAGATTGCTCTTGGACTGGAATTTATATCTGACTAGGGTTTGGGTGTGTGGAAATTGGGGGGAGTAGGGGTGGAAGCATACAGACAGTTAACTTCTATGGCTTTACTTACATTTTGCAACATTAAAGTTAAATAAATTGGTCTGTTAAAGATTTGATATGATAAACCTTCTCATTACATGGAATAAATGTGCATTTGCAAAACTGTTGCAAAATTCTCCTATCTCCTTTTCTAATTCCAGTAAACTTAACTTGACACTTTCTGGATCAGTTATAACTTAGAAAAGAGATAATCCAGATGAAAGGAAATCAGTAAATAGGCAAAGTAAAGNTATGATAAACCTTCTCATTACATGGAATAAATGTGCATTTGCAAAACTGTTGCAAAATTCTCCTATCTCCTTTTCTAATTCCAGTAAACTTAACTTGACACTTTCTGGATCAGTTATAACTTAGAAAAGAGATAATCCAGATGAAAGGAAATCAGTAAATAGGCAAAGTAAAGTGAAATCTAAAGATCCAAAGAGAGAAAATACAATTTTTAAGAGGATAATATTCAGTCTAGATACCGTTTTAATATAATATTTTTGCTCAGCAACACTTTCAACATGATAGCCTGTTTGCTGGACTTAACAAAAGGCCAGGATTGGCGTGGTAATGTTTTTTCTTAAAGTTTTCCTGACAGTCCAGTATACTACATTATTTTATGGACATTTCTTGGCAGACATTGCTTTACTCCTCAAATCAAAGATTTAAATGATTGTCACATTTCATATGGAAGAAACCTCTGAGTTTATTTGGTATATTCAAAAGATTATTCTATTGAGAAATCCAGTTTATAAATGTTATACTATCTACACTGCCTTCTTCAAAAGAACCAACATCTTGCATCTGAGGCTCTCATTTAACCAGTGGGGCAGAGATGGGGCAACAGTCAGTTATCTCCATTTTAGAGGCACATTCAAGCTAATTCACTTCCTTCATATCATGCAGTTCGTCACAAATCCACTCTTAGAATTCAGTCTTCTAACTTAAAGTCCAGTCGGTTTTCTATCAGACACTGCAGACTGTGGTTTGATCATTTATATATAGAAAAACCATAAGGAAATTTTTTTCAGAGCACTGAACAATTTATCCCTGATTGCTCTCATATCTAAGCACTTGGGTCCACTCACCTTCCCTGCTGCCTCTCCTCTTCTCATCTGGGTTTAAGATTTCCTCTTTGAAACTTAAATCCACTACACTCTGCTCTAGAAATGAAACTTGGCTTCTTCATGCTCTCTTTTTCTATGTATTAAGAGGACTAATGCCTTTCCAAAAAGAGCTCTACTTACATCAAAAGCAAGCTGAGCCCCTTTCTTTGACAGTGAACCTCAACATCACTCCATCATGAGCTTTGGTCTGTAAGTGAGAGAAGAACACATTATCATCCTAAACTCTCTAAATTTTAAAGAAAAGCAAACAAATGAAACCCTGAGGAATCAAAGCCCATTGCTTTGCAAAAATGTATGGCTATAGACTTAGACTTAGCAAAAGTCATAGTCTTTACCTGGAATGGTACAATTATAATATGCACACAGTGCTAACTTCAGTGTAAAAGGTGAACTTGACCCAAAAAAATGCCTGAAAAATTAAAATGTTCTCCGTAAGACATGATCCTAAAATGAGGAACCAGGAAAGCCTATAATTACTTTTTCTCTCCCTTTATTTAAGATGACTATTGCTTATAATTTATGATACATACATATATACTTTTTTCTACTTATTTATTTTGACCCAAAAGTCATTCAGTTTTAATACATTATTTTGTATGATTTCTATTTATTAGCCTTATAGAAAATACATGAGGCCTTTTGTTCTCTTATATGTTCTCTTTCACGATTGTTTGGTTTGCTTTTCTAGGTTTTCTTGCTGCTTTTAAAATTTTATTTATTTGTTTACTTTGGGCTGCACTGGGTCATTGCTGTGCATGGGTGAGGTAGCACAGCTCTTCATGGCAGTGTGTGGGCTTCTCATTGTGGTGACTGTGCTGCAGAGCACAGGCTCTAGGTGTGGGCTTCAGTAGTTGTGGAACATGGGCTTAGTTGCTCCATGGCGTGTGGTATGATCCCAAACCAGGGATCGAACCTGTGCCCCCTGCATTGGCAGGCATATTGTCAACCACTGGACTACTAGCAAAATCCTCTTTCTTGCTCTTGTTTGTTCTTAATCTTTTGGATTTGGATACATTTTCTTTGTTAAATCAATCAAAAATATTTTGAGTTAGCTTTTAATGGAATGTCATTTATAATTTTAGATTGTACATCTACTTTGTACTCCTTAGCAGGACAATAGTTAATATCGTGAATAATTATGAGGAAATGAGCATATTCACGTTACCTATTTCCTCGCCATATTGTGGTCTGTTCCTTGACTTCTATTCCCGTGTCTTCAGATGCGTCTGTTGAGGACACTCACGCTGAGTCTATGGTGTAAGTTACTATTACTTTTCTTGCTTGACTGCCTTTCCTTTCTCTTCCTCCATTTCTCTAATTATTAACTTCTTGAGCCTGCTCTTTGAAACCCAGAGGAGGACAAGGAGACCAGAACTTTTCCTACAAACAAGAAGCAGAGGACACAAAGTGGGGGAGGGGGGGTTAAATCACCAGGAAGGCCTTCTGGGCCTTCAGTGCCTCCGTGTTACCTTGTATTTGTCTGGACTCTGGTGGGGAATGGTTGTCTTGACTCTGTCTCTCCTCCGAGCTCTATAGAAAATTTCATAGCTCCATGTCTTCTAAAACTGCTGAGGATTTCCGGATTATGTTGATTCCTTCTTATATATTGATACTTATATATTATTTATTTTTCCTTGACTATTAAGAAATTAAACACATAATTCCATGGAATTTATTGGAATATGGAGTTCTTAAGGTCTGAAGATTCCAGTGTTCTTTTAGTTCAGCAAAAAAGGTTTCTTCAATAGTTTGTTCTTTCCTTTAGAAATCTATATAAACAAGTTATCTGCATTTTAGATATCTATTTTTCTACATTTATGTCTTCTATATTTTATCAATATTTTATCTCAGAGTCTTTTATTTTTTATGTTTACTCAAATGCTCTTCCCAGATCACCTTTTAAAAAAATTTATTGATTTGGCTGTGCCAGATCATTTTTTTAGTTGTGGCATGCAGGATTTACCTGTGGCATGTGGGGTTTAGCTCCCTGACCAGGGATTGAACCTGGGACCCTTGCATTAGGAGTGCAGAGACTTAGCCACCAAACCACCAAGTAAGTGGTGGTCTTCCCTACATTCTGTAGTGACTAATACAAAGGCAGGATAACATATGGAGAAGCACTATAGCAAAGCTATCATGGTAGTCATTAGGTTTATTTACAAATATTCTGACTTTTCTCTTACTTCCATGGATATGGTAAGATTGCATTTCTCCACCCCATCCCTTAATATTTGGCCAAAAAATCTGAGCACGAGTGGCATGTATCACATGTTGGCAAGATCATTGTTTTGCTGGTATAGGACTCCACATGGTTGTTAACCCTTGTATTGGTGATCATGGAAGCGTGAATCCACATGGAGCCTCTCTTAGCCCTAGTCCTTGAATGACTCTGATGCCTTGAGTCTCCCTGCTGATCTGCTCTGCACAAGTCGTGTGAGAGAGAGAGATTGTGCTTGGAACCACTGATACTTTTTAAGGCTATTTGCTAGTATAGCATAACTTAGCCTAACCTTACTGATATATTAGGTGACATATGGATTCTGGAGCAATGCTGCCTGGATTCATATCCCGGCTTTAAGATTTACCACTTATGTGACCTTTGGCAAGTCACTTACTTAGTAAGCTTGTTCAATTAGTAAAATTGAGATAATAATAGTAGCTAATTCTTAGGGTTATTATAAGAATAATATCAGATAGAATGTATAAAGTTTACCTGACACATAATAAGACTATTTACATCTTTGTGATCACTTCCCTCTTTGCTGGTATTTTTTTTCCTTAATTTTAGCAGCTCCCTTTCTATTATATTCTGTTCACGTAGTACATCTCTTCTTTTTCTCTTGTTTCAGAGAATGCATATTAAGAATAGAAAGGAGTTTCTTCAAATGTCTTCTATTTCCTATGTCATTTCCTAAAATGTTCTTGTCCCCTAAATTTTCTATGCTGTATTATTTTTCAGCACTAATTTTTTTTTTTTTTTAGAATTTTGCATACATTTTTGTTCTTTCCTTCTTTACTTCTGAGTGACCACAGATATTCCTGGTCTATTATTTGCTTCAATCAAGTGTAGATGAAATTCATTTCTTTTGCATCATGGTGAACCAGGACATTCTAGTGGTCAAATATTTCTGATTTGTATTACTTATGCAGTTATTTAGCTGTCTGAAGGAAACTGGCTAGATAAGAGAGCAGTTATAGTACTTTGACTCCAAAAAACTTCTCTCTAAACATGTATCACCACTTTTCACCTGGCTTTGTACACTGCTGAGAAACAGAAGAAAATGTTCTTGAGGGTGAACCAGTTGCTTTGGTAAGAATGATTGGTTTGCAGATTCTCTCTGATTAGTTGACATTCCCAGGAGACGCTAGTGATAAAAGAATGCTCATGTCAATGCTGGAGACTCAGATCACTGGGTCAGGAAGATCCCCTGGAGAAGGAAAAGACAACTGGCTCTAGTATCTTGCCTGGAAAACTCCACAGACAGGGGAGCCTGCTGGACTACAGTCCATGGGGCTGCAAAGAGTTGGACAAAACTGAACTAATTTCAGCAGAATCAGCTACAGAGCTAACTCCATGAAATTATGTTCCATTTCTCCTTCATTTTAGTATTTTTTCCAGACCTTTTCTTTCTTGGAGAGTTGGAAATATGTATCAAAAATACATTATATTAAGAAAATAGTACAAACCACAGTTTGAGAGAAAATATCTGAAAAAAACATGTATCTGATGATTTGATAAAGACTAGTAACTGAAATAAACAAAGAACTATTTTAAACTCACCAATAAGAATAATTAAAAAGTAGACAGTGGTCTAAACAGACACCCAACAAAGAAGATACACAAAGAGCAAATTAGCGTAGAAAAATATGCTCACCATCATATGTCATTAAAGGATTACAAATTAAAATGACAGTGATCTATCACTACACATCTTTTAGACTGATAAAATCCAAAGCAACAACAGCACCAAGTCTTGACAAAGATATGGAGCAACAGAAGCTCTAATTTATTGCTGGGGGGCATGCAAAAGGATACAGCCACTTTGGAAGACAGTTTGGCAATGTCTTACCAAATTAAATATACTCTTGCCATGCAATCCAGCAATCATTCTCTTTGGTATTTACCCACATGAATTAAGAAACTTATGTTCACACAGAAACCAGCACATAAATGTTTATAGTAGCTTTCTCTATAACTGTCAAAACTTGGAAGCACCAAGATATCCTTCAATAGGTGGGCTGATAAACACACTTTGGTACATCCATACATGGGAAATAATATTCAGTGAGAAAAAGAAATGANAAATGTTTATAGTAGCTTTCTCTATAACTGTCAAAACTTGGAAGCACCAAGATATCCTTCAATAGGTGGGCTGATAAACACACTTTGGTACATCCATACATGGGAAATAATATTCAGTGAGAAAAAGAAATGAAATATCAAGCCATAATAAGACATGGAGAAATCCTAAATACATATTACTAAGTGATATGTGCCAAACTGTAGTGCCATAATCCTGGAAGAATCCAACTATAAGACAACCTGGAGAAAGAAAAATTGCAGAAACAATAAAAATACCTATGGTTGCCAGGGGCTTGAGGAGAGGGAGAGAGAAATAAATAATGGAGCACAGGGGACTTTAAGGCAGTGAGACTCTTCAGTGAGACAGTACATGCTGGTGCACATTTGTCCAAATCCACAGAATGTACAATACAAAGAATGGATACTAATGTAAATTTTAGACATTAGAATGACAGAGATTCTGTTCTACTTAGCAAGTCTAATCTGAAGAGGCTGTATTATACCAAAGCCAAACTTCAGTTCAGTTCAGTTCAGTTCAGTCGCTCAGTCGTGTCTGACTCTTTGCGACCCCATGAATCGCAGCACGCCAGGCCTCTCTGTCCATCACCAACTCCCGGAGTTCACTCACACTCACGTCCATCGAGTCCATGATGCCATCCAGCCATCTCATCCTCTGTTGTCCCCTTTTCCTCCTGCCCCCAATCCCTTCCAGCATCAGAGTCTTTTCCAATGAGTCAATTCTTCACATGAGGTGGCCAAAGTACTGGAGCTTCAGCTTTAGCATCATTATTTCCAAAGAAATCCCAGGGCTGATCTCCTTCAGAATGGACTGATTGGATCTCCTTGCAGTCCAAGGGACTCAAGAGTCTTCTCTAACGCCACAGTTCAAAAGCATCAGTTCTTCGGTGCTCAGCTTTCTTCACAGTCCAACACTCACATCCATACATGACCACTGAAAAAACCATATCCTTGACTAGATGGACCTTAGTCGGCAAAGTAATGTCTCTGCTTTTNTTCAGAAGAGAAGGGAAGGGGAATCTGGGTATAGCTCTCCTTTTCCTTCTGCCTTCTTATATCAATCTAAGCTCTTTGAATGAAGTAAGAAAAAGCCACGGGCTCAAGAAGTACTTCGTAGGCAGAACAGTGTCTCCACATGTATATGTATCTTTGTTATTTTCCTTTGGAAAGGAAAAAAATGAGCTTTGAGTAGCCAGGAGAGGCTTGTTACAATGTGGTTGCTCAGTATCTTTACTCAGTTTGGTCTTTCTCTCCATCACTAGCCTCCAGAATTCCAGCAGACCAAACTTTTTGCTTTTCTCTGAAATCCACTCCATCTCTTCTGTTTGGGCATTTACTGACCTCTGAGAAAACCTGCCTCTCACCCTCTATCCTGCCACACCACGCTTCTGAGAAGATTCTAGAAAACTCCCTGCACACAAGAAGACTGTGGTGCACTCTCCTCTCCGCATCTTTAGCCTTTTGAGAATGCATTGATTAGAGCAGTTTCACAGGTCGGCTTACTAGTCTTTCTCTCAAAAGACCATAAGCAACTTGTAGACAAAAACTTTAATCTGTTCATCTTTTCATTCTGAATGAAAAACACATAATAGGTACTCCAAAACATACACTTTTCAGAGAACTAAGAGTTACTTTTCCCTCTTTTTAGGTTATTATTGATATCAGCTCTCTTCTCAGCTAAAAATTAGAAAATGCTTGTTGATTAAATGCAGTTGATAGAACCCATTCTTCACCCCGATGTTTAACTTGGTAAGTTCTCTACCGATGTTAAGATTGTAGAAATAGCTTTTGATAATAGCTCAGGATAATTTTCCAGATGATGTTTTTTTGGGACAGACTCTGACTTATCCATTTGTCTCATTGTATTTAAATCATATTTTTCCTCAATAAAAGAGCTATGGCCTGGGCTCAGGAATGTAACAAAAATCTCATTCCTACAGAAAAAGAAAGCCTTCAAGTGAAGCCACAGAATAGTGTCCTGTTTTTGAGGTGTAAATAATGTCATTGTCTGTTCTGCAATGTCCAGTCCAGAGCAGTGGACCTGGCCCCCCGAAGAGGACAATCCAAATGTGTGCTTGCTTTAGTCTAGGGGCCTTCAAATCAGCCAACTCTCAGTCTCCTAAACACTGACACCCAGGGAAAGTGATGCAGTCTGGTTACCATCAGATTATCATTTCTGTGACCAGGAAGTCTGATGGGGTCAGTTTGATTTTCATTCCACTGTTTCCTTTCTGTGGAAAACAAAGGGAAAAAAGGTTTTAATCATGCCTCCATTTACATTATACAAGAGCCTCATGGGGGTGCAATTTTCTCTCTCTCTTTTTCTCTCTTTCATTGAGCATCAGTTTTATTTTTCATCTGGATCAAGAATTAGCCCAGGAGAATAAGTATTTTCATTTGAATCAAATACATTAAATCAAGACAACTAATATTAAGCCAATGCTTGGAGAAACCAGTGTCTGGAAAATCTGGTGTTTGGCTCCTCACCATGTTTAATATGAGCAAGTAACAACACACTCCAGTATTCTTGCTTGGAAAATTTCATGAACAGAGGAGCCTGGAGGGCTACAGACCATGGGGTCACAAAGAGTCAGACAGGACTGAGCGAAAATGCCTAAGGAAACAAACCTTCCCTGGCANACCATGTTTAATATGAGCAAGTAACAACACACTCCAGTATTCTTGCTTGGAAAATTTCATGAACAGAGGAGCCTGGAGGGCTACAGACCATGGGGTCACAAAGAGTCAGACAGGACTGAGCGAAAATGCCTAAGGAAACAAACCTTCCCTGGCATAGCTGGGACCAGCGCTATTGTTTCATGGAATGAGCTTGGATTCTCCACAGGATGTTGCTGCTGCTGCTGCTAAGTTGCTTCTGTCGTGTCCGACTCTGTGTGACCCCATAGACAGCAGCCCACTAGGTTCCTCTGTCCCTGGGATTCTCCAGGCAAGAACACTGGAGTGGGTTGCCATTTCCTTCTCCAATGCATGAAAGTGAAGAGTGAAAGTGAAGTCGCTCAGTCGTGCCAGACTCTTAGCGACCCCATGGACTGCAGCCTACCAGGCTCCTCTGTCCATAGGATTTTCCAGGCAAGAGTACTGGAGTGCCATTGCCTTCTCTATCCACAGGATGAGGTCAGTGAAATAAAGCGGTCATTTCTAGTGACATCTGGCAGCAGCCCCCAGAATTCCAGTCTCTAATCAGAAACTAACGAAGATGGCTCTGCAGCCTGGCAGGCCCCAAAGTCTCAGTTTTCTCCTTTTCCAGCTCATCCAGCTCAAGAAGTGTCAGGAAAGCAGCAGCATCTCTCCCTAATGGCACGGCTAACATTTTTCAATTGAAATGGTGCCAGCTGCCTGTATTCCTCCTCCTTCCAATCCCAACATAAAAATAATGATGCAGATTTCTTTTTTTCAATGAAGCATTGACCTAATAAGTAAATATTGGTCTGATCATGTCAACTGAAATGTGAGTTGAAATGGGGTTGGGAAGAAGTATCAATAAATAGCAAGGAATGAGCATGGATTCTCCCTAAATCCATTATCCAAGCTACTTGGGAGTCTACACCTTAAAAAAAAAAAAAACACCTTCTGATTTCCCAAATTCCCTTCCTCCTGCATGTCAGAGCAGAGTTTATGTGGAACAGATGGTTTCCATGTACACACCCTATACTCACTGTCGTGCCAAGCTTATGCTTCCTTCATTTTCTTCATGAAAACAGGCATGCTGAAAATATGTTTGCCGGTGGCACGGAAATGCTGTGCACATTTTAGCCGTCATGTCAAAGCAGGAAAAATCAGAGCCATAACAAGTAAAAACAAAAACCATTGAAAAGTAATTTTTCCACCACCAGGCAATAGTCATTTCCAAGCCGGAACATGGTACATCATCAATGCTTTGTGTTGAGCTCCATTCAAAGAATAGAAGGGTGAGTGTGATGGGCATCAAGACAGAAAAACCTTGGAATAGGATCAGGCATCACTTGCTGTAACAAAGGGTTTTCAGTTCTTGTCAATTTCAGAAAGGAGGCCTCTGATTCCACAGTGAGGGAAGCAGTAAAGGGCTGGCTTATGAAGTGTTGTCTAGTTTTGCACTTAAGTATCTACCCAGAAGGAGAAGGCAATGGCACCCCACTCCTGTACTCTTGCCTGGAAAATCCTATGGACGGAGGAGCCCGGTAGGCTGGAGTCCATGGGGTCGCTAAGAGTCGGATACAACTGAGCAACTTCACTTTCACGTTTCACTTGCATTGGAGAAGGAAATGGCAACCCACTCCAGTGTTCTTGCCTGGAGAATCCCAGGGACGGGGGAGCCTGGTGGGCTGCCGTCTATGGGGTCGCACAGAGTCGGACACGACTGAAGCGACTTAGCTGCAGCAGCAGCATCTGCCCAGAAAAGTGAAATTTTCCTCTTTTTTGGCTCTAATGCTTTATACCATGTAAAGTATCACCTATTTGGTGGTTGAGATTCATGAATTAAGTAAATATTACAAATAACAAAGCAAAAAAAATAAAATGTTAAAAAGTTGAGTCCTTAAGCTATTATTTACCTTGCTAAACTACAGTATCAATGAGTCCATTTTCAGACTACGTCCTTATATTCTGGATTATTCTGAAGTTAACAATGAGGATCTTAAAAAAAAATTAGGCATCTCTATTCTCTTATCTTACACAGTAAATACTCATCCAAAGGAAGCATTGTCCTAAACATCATATCAGCATAATACACAGGGCAAGTTCCTTTCCATAAGTCATTTAATCCCATGAGTCATTAACCTATCACAATACTTAGAGTTAGAAAAAAATCTTAGAGATTAATTGATTTACTTCTAAAAACGGAGAATTGGACTTCCCTGGTGGTCCAGGGGTTAAGAATCCACCTGCTGATGCAGGGGACACAGGTCCAGTCCCTGGCCCAGGAAGATCTCACATGCCATTGAGCAGCTAAACCTGTACACCAAAACTATTGAGTCTCTGCTTTAGAGCCCAAGCTTTGCAACAAGAGGCGCCTCCGCAATGAGAAGCCTGCACACCACTATGAAGACCCAGTGCAGTCAAAAATAAACAAAATTTAATTTTTTTTCTATAAGTTAAAAAATTAAAAAATGAGAGTTTACTCCACTGGATTATAAGCAACAGGCTATTCACCTATACCATCTCTTGAAGTAATGAAATAAAACTTGTACTCGTCCAGAAATATCCACTCGTCACCTTCTGGAACTCAAATTCCTTTTGAGCACTAAAAATATAAAGAAGAATAAT